>CM029649.1:18872685-19441488 GCA_017311315.1 Dendrocalamus latiflorus | reverse complement strand
AACTGGCCATTCCAAGAAAACTTCTGACTTGCGTTACTGGCGTTGGTGCCTTCCAATTAAGCACATCCTCCACTTTTTCAGGTGTTAACTGCAATTCCTTCTGTTGACATTGATGTGGCATAAAAATGCAACTTCCTTCATCCAGAATTTACATTTGCTGAAGTTAGCATACAGCCTATGCTCTCTTAGCTTTTGCAACACTAACCTCAAGTGCTCTTCATGCTCTTTATCATCTTGGAGTAGATCAAAATATCATCGATGAACACAATGACAACTTGTCCAAATACTCTATAAACAAATCATCGATCGTGGGTAAAGGATACTTGTTCTTGATTGTAACTTTATTGAGAGCTCTATAGTCCACACACATGCGCCGACTGCCATCTTTCTTTTTGACGAACAACACTGGCGCTCCCCCACGAGGATGTACTAGGCCTAACATAAAACCTTTGTCCAACAACTCCTGTATCTGCTTCTTCAATTCTGCTAAACTCATTGGCAAGCATCCGATACGGTCTCTTGGAAATCGGTAATGTACCTGGTACTTGCTCAATTGCAAACTCTACCTCCCTGGCAGGTGGCATTCCAGGAAGATCATCTGGAACACATCAGGGTACTCTCAAGCAAACTAGCGCATCCTCTAACTTGATCCCCTTACTCTAGCAAACCAAAACCTTCTCTGACTGACTCATGCTGGCTTCAAATTTTACTTTACTCCCTCTGAACTAGTTAAGGTAATGCTTTGCTTCCACATCCAACATTGCCTGGTGTTTCTTAAGCCAATCCATTCCCAGAATACATCCAAAGACTAGATATCCAACACAACAAGATTAGCGAAGGAACTTCACTCCTTGAATGGCTATCTGACCTCAGGAACAACCTAGGTTGTACTTAACTCGGAGCCTGGGGATTGAACCAAAAGTATAGAGACAAGAATGACAACTTTCAACTACTGCTTTAAGGCAAAACTTTGAGAAGCAAACAAATGTGGAAGCTCCAGAATCAAACAAAAACTATGGCAGGAACAGAATTTACTTGGAACTTCTGATCACAACATCTGGTGCTGCTTGAGCCTCTCTACGGTGACATGGTTCACTTTCCCTCACATAATTGATTGTGGCACTCGGCTAGCCTAACCTAACACTTTGGGATGCTCTGTGTTCCTGGCCCTGAAGTAGGGGTCCGATCTGGCGTGGCTCCCAATTTAAGCGAATTGGTGTTGGAACTGGTTCTACGGACATTTGTTGGCATAGTGTCCTGGTTTTGGCACTTGAAATAGGTGACTACATTGCAGGATTGAACTTCCTCTGTTGCTGACTACTAGACCCATTAGGGCGAGGTCCAGATAGGAACTGACAGGTGCTAGTGCTAGCGTCTTAAATCCGGATTTGTGGTGGCAACCGAGTTGGCTGATATGCACTAAAAACGAGTCCTCTAGGACAGATGGTTCTGTGATCTTGTTGCATCATTCTTCTTTTGCGTGCCTCTAGCTCACGACGACTTCCTTGATGAGCATGGCTTATCCACCATGTTCTGGAAACTGGCATAATCATTGCCTACCTCCTGAACTTCAACCCTAGATTCAACCCTTTCCTGAACCGCTTCTAGCGGGGCATCATCTATGGCAACATCCTTAGGCATATAGTGAGCTAGTTGAGTGAACTTATTGAGATATTCACTCACTGACATGTTCCTCTGCTGCAACTCACGGAACTCCTTCTTCATTTCAATCACCCCATCCAAGATATGGGCATGACGAAACACTACCTGTGAACTCAGCCCTCATGGGTGGTGCAGTAGTTCTCCCACCACTCCGCGGCGGCGGCTCCCTCTAGCTGATGGGTGGCATAAAACACTTTCTCATGGTCAGTGCACTGAGCGAGGTTCGGCTTCTTTTCCACTGAAACAAATCCGATCATCCGCCTCCAAAGGCTCTAAACATCATGAACTTTACACAACTTGGATGCTGGTGAGCTGGCTGGGGTATGGCTGCCTCCTAGTTTTGCATGTTCATCACTGCATTAATGTTCTACATCATGGTGTTCATCAGTTGAGTTTGAGTTGCCATGAAATAACTCAAGATTAGATCCAGACCTATTGGGGTTGCTGTGGTCCCTGAGCTAATGGATTTCCATTACTGCCCTTGGATATTGGTTCATCTGACTGCACCCTCTGAATTCTGAGTGTCCGCCATTTCTCTACTCTAAAAGAAAAGACCAATAACTGAAAATTGACTTCACAAGACTAAAAAAGGTGTGGGGGAAAAGCAAAGGTGAGTAGTAAACTCGTCTAAAGGGGAATAACTAGTGGCAAACCTAAACTAAGCCAACACTTAGCCAAAGAGCTAACAAAAGAACGAACAAAAAAATTAGTCCAACGAAAAAGGTTTTGACATGACTACAAACATAATGCTTTTAAGGGTAAGGCTGCAGCTCATATCACAAGCAATTGCAACTAAGAAGCAAAATGCTCTACTCGCTCCTTCTAGACTATACAAGGGTCTAATCTTGTGGCTCCCAGTCAGTCCCACTAAATAAGGATCGCTTGGACTAATCCTCTGAGTTGCTATAAAACACCCATGAGTTGCGGACTTGCGGTGGCTTCTCCTCTGCTATGGCTGGAATGAAGTACCGAAGGTACTCCTGGTGGTTGCCTGCTATGCGTCATCTCTCATCTGGATCTGGGTGGTGTGGGCGAAGGTAGTGGTACTGGCTACGGCGGTTGATGTTCCTCTTGTCCTGTTACCACGGGGGTGCGTACATATTGCACCTTGAAACTTCTGGATGAGCGTGGGCATGCTGATCTTGTACAATTTGCAGAGGTGACGAACAGCTTTGTGCATGGCTCTTGCGTGGACCACTCTCCATAAGCACCAGTGCATTTGAAACTATGGTGCAAGACTTGACAGCCAATCCTGGTGGTGAAGTACAATCTGGTGACACATCCGACCGTTGGCCATTTGACTTTTCATCCTTGGTGAGGTAAAACCAATGTTCTCTTCAATCCAAACTTCCGCAATAGAACTCGAAGAAGCCCTCGCCATCCCCTGGTCTGGCTATAGGAGCTTTGAGACATCTACAGGATTATAAGGGAGAGAAGTCAGGATAAAAGCTTTAGAAAAGACTCTTTCAGAATAAGGCAAGGAGTAAGACATCTTAAAAGAAGAGGAAAAGAAGATAGAGATTTTACTAAAATCCAATTAGTTGGTTTGATTTAGAAAAATAGTTTTGAATTTTTACTAAGGCGACCATTCTAACTAGGGCTTCATTCTATAGTCAATATGGCTCTGATATCACCTCTGTCGAGACCGAATATGCAAACCGGACTCTCTGTGTATACCGCACTAGTCTAGGAACACGCTAGTGCACACAGTGGAATGACGAAATGGACTAGAAGGACCGGAATTGACCAGAATTTGGGCCGAGACAGGATGTAGGCGCTCTACTATTTTTCTTGGTGGAATGGCACATACCAGCCTAATCGAAATGAAATTAATAAGCTTGCCTAGAACTCCACCCTTTAAGCCAATCCACAGATTTTGACACCTAGCCACCACACAGATCTTAAAAAACACTTTAATTCCCAACTAAAATTCGTTTTTTCTTCCCCACCTGTTCCTCCATCCCCACCTTGTTGCCATGGCTACCCACCAAGAAGCAACCCATGGCAACCACCCCACCACCTCATCGTTGTGCTCGTCCTGGACACGGCACTCCGCCTCCTCACATCCCATGGCACTGGCGCACCCGACAGACTCATGCGGCAGCTGCTCTGTGACTCATGTTATATAGGTCACCCGTGATGAGTGCATAAAGTTTGGGATGGATGGTTATGTCTTGAAACCCTTCAAGGAGAAGCAATTCTTGTTGGGAATAGTCTCACATTGGTTATGGAAAAGAAAAAGTACAACTTATAAGTGTCAGGGAGACTTCACCCATTTGACTAGTCTTTTGGAAGGAGAAGGCTCAATACCACTTATATGGTTGTTACTTTGGGACTTGCATACGATAGTTCGTGGGCTTAACTGCTCAGCCCATTTGGACCTATGGCCCAAGGAGTAAAATCTGGTTGAACCTAGGCCTATGACTAGGATACGATCTGGTAATTGGTATCAAAGCCTAGACGCCTAACATCTCATTAGTTGTAGAAGTGCAAAACCAATGTGTGAGGGGAGAATGCTGGATATAGTCCCACATTGGTTATGGAAAAGGAAGATGCACAACTTATAAGTGTGAGGAAGACTACACCCATTGGATTAGTTTTTTGGAGGAGAAAGCCCAATATCACTTATAAGGTTGTTGCTTTTGGGTTTGCATACGGTAGCCTGTAGATTTAAGTGCTCAGCTTATTTGAATCTGTGGTCCGAAGAGTGAATTCAGTTGGACCTAAGCATGAGGCCAAGGTCTGATCTGACAATTCTTACAGGAGCACCAAACGATGCATCCTAGTGTTCACAGAGAAGAGCTCTGACTGTGAACCGAGGCAGCTATATTATTCCATTTTGTAGTTCATTAACCGAGGATGCATTCTGATTCTGATGGCGGCCCCGACGGTCGCAGCTTCTCCAAAGGACATGCGACCATAGCACGAACACGAACACAGATTGGCCCTGGCTTTGTGTACATGTATTAATGTATTGGCAGACCATGTTAATTATAATGTAAAACCAGGAGAAACATATGTCAAGGATGAGCATGGCCTTCTCTGTTGTTGGAGCAACACGAGTCCATCACGCTGGAGCAGCATGAGTTAGTCGCGCGTGGAGCGGTTCCCGCATGAGTCCGTTGGTTGCGGGCGCGCTGCTGCTGTAGGATCTGAGTCGGTGGAGAGCTGCATCCGATCGAGATGAACGCGACTGTGGGGTGGTGGCCATGACCCGTGCTTCTTGGTGGGCAGCAAGATGGGGAGGAAGAAACCAGCGGGGGGAAACTGCTACATATTAGGCAGGAAACATGGAGAGATGCTCTGGTGACTTCCATGGCGATTCTCCAAGCCTTCCCCCCCAGCTTCTAATCTCTCTGTCGCTCTTGGCTCCTGCTCAGCTCTTCTAGGATGGTGGGCCATGTCGAGCTCGGACTTCTTTTCTACTGGGATTTCTCTCAAGGAAGAAAGTATGCAAACTTCATTGCCTCCAAGTTCGGTAAGGAAGAAAGTTTTCAAACTTCATTGCCTCCAAGTTTGGTTTGTTAGTTCACCGTCCTTCCCCCTCCTCCCCCGGTTTTCTTCTTCTGGTGATTTCTCCTGGTGTACTCTCCGTCTCTCTAAAGCTTCTGTCGCCAAGGTGTTTGCAGTGTTGTTTGGGGAGGATCCCTCAGGTTTTCAGGTTCAAAGAGATTATGACTATGGTTTTCAATTCTCTGTTGTCTCCAAGTCAGTGGGTCTTCTTGTTCATCACCTTCAAAGTTGCACCTTTAAGCATTTTATAGTTCACTTTCACCTTTGGAGGGATGGAGGAGTTGATTTTTCATAAAGAATATTGTCTCGCTCTCTGAGCATCAGAATGAATGGACTCTTGGTTTCATCTCGCAAGTAGAGCAAGTCCGAGGGGTGTCCTGTTGTTCATAAGAAAGTTTCTTTTGCTGCTAAACCAAAGCTAAGTTTCTTTTGCTACCAAACTGAAGATTCATTCTCTGGATAATCTGGGCTTCATCAACTTTGGATCCTTTCAAGTTCAAGTTCATTCCTCTTCTATCTTCAAACCTTTCTCCCTAAGGTTCCTCGAATGCTAGATTGGTAATCATCACTCGCCTGACCTGAAGGAAGGGGTTCTCAAACAGCCTCCTACCTCGCAGTCTGCACCTCCTCTGAGTTTTGGATGAATTCAAGGCAACCTCCTATTCCAATATCTGCGTATAGGACATCCAGCCATTCTTTGTCATAATCAAATTCACTGTTGGTCTTGCTTTAATTATGGGCACAAGTCTTTGCGCTGCCTCTCCTCATGTAGGGTAGCTAACCTCTGTTGGTTCCCACCTCACGTCCTAAGACCATGTTGATGCCAGAGATTAGGCGGGAGAGTTCTTGGCCTAGCCTACCTTCTAGGCATGACTCCTCATGCAATCGGCGATTCATCTCCCCTAACTCCTTTTTGCCTCAACTCCTCACGCACTGAGGAACGTTCTCATCAGACGTAACAGAGCAAAGTCTGTATCAACGCTTCATCTTCTAACCAACGGCTCAGATTAAATCTAGCATTTTTTGATTTTTTTTTTACTTATAGTTTTTAGTTTTTTTACTTTAATCTTTTCTAGCTTCTTTAGTTTTTTTACTTTAATCTTTTTCTAGCTTTTTTCTTTTTTTTATATTTCTTTATATTATATGTGTTAAAATAACCTATTTTTAAAATTTAAAAATAGGTTATTTTAACACATATAATATAAAGAAATATAGAAAAAAAGAAAAAAAGCTAGAAAAAGATTAAAGTAAAAAAAACTAAAAGCTATAAGTAAAAAATCAAAAAAGCTAGATTTAATCTGGTCCGTTGGTTGGAAGATGAAGCGTCGATACAGAGCAAAGTCCGTTGTGACTTTGCTCTGTTACGTCAGAGAATCCCACGCGCCCTCCTCCTCCTCCAACAATGGCATACTTCCAAATCACCAACCCAGGTCACTTTTTCCCGGCGGGCCTCTTCATCGAGGATAAAAGCCAATTCTAGCTCCCCGTGCGGATTTGGTGCTGCAGGAGGCCCCGCAGCTCCAACACAAAGATTATGCTATTGCCACTATGGCTCCGCCCCCAGGAGGAGGATATTGCTCAAGCAGTGATGGACATCAGAGATTTCCTTCAAGATGAACTAGAGATGCACGTCGTAAGGTGCTCCCCTCACCCTCTTGGAGTTGGAATTTTTTAGCTTAGCTCACCAATTCAGAGAGATATGTTGATTTTTGAAATCCAAACCATCTTGATGATGCCCAGGAGATTAGGTTCCTCTGACACAATGAAGCCATCAATTGGAAAGGGACTAATTTCGGCCGGGTTGGTTGGATTATGCTCCTTGGGTTTTCACTAGACCTCCTCAATTTTCACTCTATTGCGCATGCAGTTTCTTCTTTTAGTAAAATGCTAAAATGGTACTCGAAGGATAGGATTAAAGGGAGAGTTCTGGTTAAGGTGTTATACCCTTCAGTTGAAGTGGTCCCCCGCAACTTGGTTTTAAAAAAGAGTGGAGAATTCGGAGGGGTCAAGAATCATGGACTGTTCAAGTCTTTGTCCTTAATTCTAATTTCCTAGATGCTAGCCCACGAGATGAGGACATACAGAAAACATCTTCAATGTTAACCAGAATGAAGCTCCCATTCCCCCTATTGAGCTACCTCTATAGGTCCCCCTAATGATGATCAATGGGGGGCACTGGGAACCCCAACAGCAAGCTTCGGGAGGCTAGGATCATCTTCCAGTGAACCAATAGGCGTAGCCCTAGGAGTCAGCTTTGGTTTCCTCAAACCCCATCCTCAATGCAGAGCTTTCAAACTTTGAATCGCAACAATCAAACCAAGACAACCTTCAAGATTGAGATGAAAGTTCTCAACTAGCTTTAATTTAGCTCGACAGGGTTTCAATGGCAGTGTCTTGATTCCCAAGCCCTTGAACCCAACTTTCTTTTTTCTCATTGCTCAGGTCATGAATTATCTTAGGAGAAGGATTCCCGCGGTTCCCTCCTCACTGCTCTCTGCCTAGGCCTGGCAGTTTTCTCACATCGGGCTTGATAGTTCTATGTCTTTAGGGATCTCCTAGGTTAGATCTAGCGGGGTTCTTTTCTTAGGGGTTTCGGGTTCTTGAGTGCTACACTGAGAGGGAGAGAGGGGTACCGACCTTCGGATGTAGAGGAAGCAGAAGCGGCCATCACGGGTACGCTCGGTGACGTCTGCGCACGGGCAGCGACGGTCGGGGAAGAGGTGCGGGGCTCCTCGGCGGCGTGTCCCGGGCGGGCGGCGTCTCCCTGGCGGCGGGTGAACGGCGGTGGAGCTTCCCGTCACTTCAGCGCCCCCTCTTAGATCGGGTCTAGGGTTTTGTCGGTGGGGTGGCGGCGGCACGGTCAACCTTGGGATGCGTGCCGCCCGGCCCCCACCTCTGTTTATATAGCGTTGGCGACAGGGGCCCACCAGCCTATTGGGCTGGGCGCCCCCGATCAGGGCGCGGTCAAGGGGTTGGCATTTGGCCGTTGGGCCAAATGCCTGAGATCATCCTAACATTCTCCCCCTTGATCTCAATCTATACTTTATCTTTAATTACTTTTGACTTTACACATTCCATCACAGATTAGTGCATAGAACATGTCTCATCGTCACGATCAATCGCCGATAGATTCAACAGCTATAATACACCTTTCTGTTCTGAAATAGTTACTTTAATCTTTTGGGGCCATCTTTTAGTCCAGGATTCATAGGCTTTCCCTTAAACCCATGCCGGCTACATGTTCTCTGAACACGTTGGGTGGTAAGCCTTTTGTAAGCGGATCCGCTAACATCTTTGCGGTACTTATATGCTCAAGACTTATAATTTGATCCCGAACTTATCTTTCACAACATAGTACTTTATGTCAATGTGTTTGGCAGCACCACTTGACTTATTGTTGTGGGCATACGTTACTGCGGGTTCATTATCGCAGTACAACTTAAGTGGTCTATTGATGTCGTCAACCACTTTTAAACCGGGTATGAACTTCTTTAGCCAGTTCACCTGCCCCGTAGCCTCATAACATGCTACAAACTCGGCATACATTGTGGACGATGTAGTGACGGTTTGTTTTGAGCTTTTCCACGATATAGCTCCTTTAGCGAGAGTGAACACATATCCGGATGTAGACTTTCTATCATCTCCCGCAAAATCAGAATCTGTATACCCCACTATATGGAGTGAATCTGATCTTCTGTATGTCATCATGAGGCCTTTTGTTCCTTGCAAATAACGCAAGACTTTCTTTATCAATTTCCAATGTTCTATTCCAGGATTGCTCTGGAATCTGCCAAGTAACCCGGTAACAAATGCTAAGTCAGGGCGTGTGCATACTTGAGCATACTGTAAGCTTCCGACAGCTGAAGCATATGGAACCGCTTTCATTTGATCGATCTCATACTGGTTCCTGGGGCATTGAAAATCCCCATATCTGTCGCCCTTGACTATAGGTGCAGGTGAAGGACTACATTTATGCATACCAAATTTCTTTAAGACTTTCTCTATGTATGCCTTTTGTGACAGTCCCAATATCCCCTTGTTTCTATCCCGGTGAATTTCGATCCCTAGAACGAACGAAGCTTCACCAAGATCTTTCATATCAAAGTTTGAGGACAAAAACTTCTTTGTCTCCAGTAGCAGACTAACATCACTACTAGCTAGTAGGATATCATCCACATACAGGATTAGGAAGATAAACTTCCCATCTTTAAAATTTGCATAAACACAGTTGTCCTCAACATTCTCTTTAAATCCAAATTTTCTTATTGTACTGTCAAACTTCAAGTACCATTGTCTTGAAGCTTGCTTTAACCCATAAATCGATTTCTTTAGGCGACATCTCATTCTTTCATTTCCTTCCATGACAAAACCTTTCGGTTGTGCCATGTAAACATTTTCCTCCAAATCCCCATTAAGAAATGCCGTCTTTACATCCATCTGATGTAACTCTAAATCATAATGTGCTACTAATGCCATTATGATTCTGAAAGAATCTTTACATGAAACTGGAGAAAATGTCTCATTGTAATCAATCCCTTCTCTTTGCGTAAAGCCTTTCGCCACAAGTCGCGCTTTGTATCTTTCTATATTCCCTTGGGAGTCAAGCTTTGTCTTGTAGACCCATTTACAGCCTACTGTTTTTGGCTCCTTTAGGAATAATTTCCAAGTCCCAGACTTTATTAGTCTTCATGGACCTCATTTCCTCTTCCACGGCCTCAAGCCATTTTGAGGAATTTTCGCTTCTCATGGCATTTTCAAATGAGGTGGGATCATCCTCCATTTGAAATTTCTCTGTATGATAAATCTGATAATCATCAGAAATAGCTGATCTTCTTACTCTTTGAGACCTCCTCGGGGCCTCCTCATTTGGTACATCTACTGTTTGAGGCTGCTGTTGCTCCCCCTCATCTGTGGCAATGGGTTCTATAGGATCCTGAAGAACAAGTTCCTCATTCTCATTCATTGTTGCCACAGGAGGAACAATGACAGGTGCTGGCACCACAGTGTCTTGCACCGTCGGTGCAGCGACAGCAGGTAGTGTAAAGAATGGCTCTTGAATCATCGGAGTGGGCGCATATGCTCGCTTCTCTTCAAGGTCAATCTCTCGAGCTACCATGCTCCCCCTCATCATTTCATCTTCTAAGAAGACAGCGTGTCTCGTTTCTACAAACTTTGTATATCTGTCTGGACAGTAGAAACGATAACCTTTTGACTTTTCAGGGTAGCCAATGAAATGGCAACTTACTGTTTTGGAATCAAGCTTCCCAAGATTTGGGTTAAATACTTTAGCCTCAGCAGGACTCCCCCACACACGTAAGTGGTTTAGTGAGGGAACTCTTCCTGTCCACATCTCGTACGGTGTTTTGGGCACCGACTTACTAGGCACTCTGTTGAGAATATGAATGGCGGTTTTCAACGCCTCCATCCATAAACTCAATGGTAGTGTGGAATAGCTCATCATGCTTCGCACCATTTCCATCAGGGTACGGTTACGTCTTTCAGCTACTCCATTTTGCTGATGTTCGCCCGGTGTAGAATACTGGACTACTATTCCATTTTCCTGTAAAAACCTTGCAAAAGGTCCAGAAACTTGTCCATATGGGGTATGTCGACCGTAGTACTCCCCCACGATCAGATCGAACTATCTTAATCTTTAAATCGTGTTGGTTTTCAATTTCAGCCTAAAATATCTTGAATTTATCCAAGGCTTCATTTCTTTCTTTGATTGGATAAATATATCCATAACGGGAGTAATCATCCGTGAATGTTATGAACGAGTCATATCCATCCACACTTTTCACAGGAAAAGGACCACAAATGTCTGTGTGAATAATTTGTAGAACTCTTGTGCTTCTT
Organism: Dendrocalamus latiflorus; assembly: GCA_017311315.1. Classification (NCBI taxonomy): domain Eukaryota; kingdom Viridiplantae; phylum Streptophyta; class Magnoliopsida; order Poales; family Poaceae; genus Dendrocalamus; species Dendrocalamus latiflorus. The sequence goes on along the minus strand of CM029649.1, from coordinate 19,430,457 downwards.
TTAGCGTCTTTCTTAATTTTCTTTACATATTTTCCTTTGATGCATTCTCTGCATTGTTCTAAGTCGGAGAACTCTAATGGAGGAAGAATATCATTCTTAACTAGTCTTTCTATTCTCCCTCTCGAAATATGGCCTAAACGACAGTGCCATAATTTCGACGACTCATCTAGAGTTCTCTTTCGTTTTCTGTTTACATTCGTAAGCGAGGATTCAATCACTTTCTCACACGCGACGTTCTCATTATCGCATACGACATTCACATCATCACATAATGATAACAAATAAAGCTCGTTCTGTAAAATGGCAAGACCAATACATTCTTTATCAAACATTATTTCACACTTGCCATTTCCAAAATTGCAATCATAACCATCTTTGTCCAAATTTGACACACTAATCAAATTCCTCTGTAAAGAGGGAACAAAAAGTACATCTCTAAGTAAAAGATTGGAGCCATTAGCTAACTCTAAAGAAAGATCGCCAACGGCTTCAACTTCAGCTTGTACTCCATTTGCAACTTTAATGCATCTTTCGTTTCTTTGCGTAGTCCTCGTCGAACGGAATCCCTGTAAAGAATTAGCAATATGAACAGTTGCTCCTGAGTCAATCCACCAAATGGATTTCGAATATTTCACATACAGGCATTCATTTATAAAGGTAATAATGTTCTCACATTTCTTTGCCATTATCATCTTTAGGTAATCAGGACAGTTCTTCTTGTAGTGTCCTGTCTTCTTGCAGTGAAGACACTGGTCTTTGTCTACAGCAAATTTATTCTGTTGAGGCTGATTTACAGAGGCTTTTCCCTTGTTCTTTGAGAAGGGGTTACTGTTGAAATTCTTTTTCTTGTTATCCCTCACATAGTTGATAGAACTACCATGTGAGGATTTGATTCTTTCCTCCTCTTGCACGCACATAGCTATGCACTTTTCCAAATCCCATTTCTCGGGCTGCATATTGTAGTTGACAACAAAGGTGTCAAACTCTTTAGGCAAGGAAGCAAAAACCAAATGAATAAGGAACTCATCCTTGAGAGCCAAATCCATTGGTTTAAGTTTAGATGTCAAGTTGCTCATCCTAAGAATGTGCTCTCTTATGTCATTGCCACTGCCAGAGTACCTTTCTGTTACCAGCTGCTTAATCAGCTGTGTAGCATAAGTCTTTGAAGAGCCAGTGAACTGACTCTTTATTTTATCAAGATACTCTGTGACAGTGTCACACTCTGCAATTGAGCCCACAATCGCAGGCTCAATTGTGTTCTTCATCACAGCCATACATTTCTTGTTGGCTGTGGTCCATTTCTTATGATCAAGATCATAAGACATCTGTGAGGGAGCATGATCCCTCTGTCTTTTCTGCCAAGCAGTATCATCCTCATTTAGTTCCCTCACTGGTGCCATAGGCTCAGTGGGACGTGCTGTAGTGAGGACCCAGTCCACCTCAGCCAAGATAAACGCTAAGTCTATCTTTTTCTTCCACTCTCCATAATTATCACCTTTGAGAGTGGGGATCTCTCTGATACAACTCATCAAGTTGTATCCTCCTGAAAAATATTTCAAATAAAGTGAGAACGCAACATCAAAATTATATGCCTTATTTCCAACGTTGGTCAAAAATACGACATACAATTTAAATCAATTTTATCTATACATTAAATCTATATCACCGTTGGGCAGAAAATAGAAATAATGCATAAAAAACATCAATTAAAAATTATAACATTGTTATTATCAACGTTGGCCAGAAAATAACAATATCATAATTATCTGGAATTTATATCTATTTTTCCAAAAATTAAATTCTCCCGTTGGTTCGAATTTAATAATGAAAAAACAATCAATATTAACTTTTGCAGCGGAAACTGTAATTATTCTAAAAAATAATTCAATATTCAGAAGCATTATACAGTACTCATTTAATCTCTGAAAAAATATACACGTTGGTGCAAAAATTTGCAGAGATTTGGATCAATTTTCAATCAAATGTACTAAAAAATGCTTCTGAAAAAACAATAAAAAACAATTTTTCAGATTTTACTGTGCAAATCGGCCATTTGGCCCGGCCTGCGCACCTGCGGCCCACGCCACGGCGGCCCACTCGGCCGAGCCTCACGCGCGCGCGCCCGCGGTCTCACGCACGCGGCGGCCCACTCGGCCGCGCCTCAACGCGCGCTGGCCCGCGGTCTCACGCACGCTGCGGCCCACTCGGCCGGCCTCTCTCGCGCGCCTCACGCGCCCACGCGCGCGGACGTCGCGCCGCCCCCGCGCCCGGCCACAACCTGGGCCTGGGCCGGCTTTTCCCTCGTCCGCCTGGGCCGAAAGTCGCCCGCGAGCGCTCGGCGCGATCTCAGCCGTCGGATCGCATCCGACGGCTGCGCGGCGTTCTCGCCCGATCAAAAACCGCGTGCGGCGGACGCCCCCGAAACCCTAACTCATTCTCTCCCTCTCTCTTCTCTCCCGTCGCACCCGAGCGGCCGCAGCGGCGGCGGCGGCGCCTTCGTGCACGCCGCCGGAGAAGGAGAAGAAGCCGGCGCCGCCGCGGGCCCTCTCGCCTGCGTGCGCGCTCCCCTGAGAGGGAGCGCGCCGCCGTCGAGCGGCTCCGTGTCGGCGCCCCTCCGAGCGCGCGCGCTCGGATCTGTCCCGAGCGTCGACGGTGGCCGCACGTGGAGCGCCGGCGAGCCCACGGCTCGGCAGATCTCCCGCACGCCAGTTACGACGACGGTGGCCCGGTAAGTCCGGTCTTTTCAGATCTAGGGTTAGGGTTTGACCCGTTCCCCTCTCTTTTCCTTTTCTGTTTTCTAGGGTTCGGGGGGGGGGGGGTTTCGTCCTCTGTTCTTTCTTTCCTCCGTCTAGATCTAAAACTAGGCGCTCTGATACCATTGATAGTTCTATGTCTTTAGGGATCTCCTAGGTTAGATCTAGCGGGGTTCTTTTCTTAGGGGTTTCGGGTTCTTGAGTGCTACACTGAGAAGGAGAGAGGGGTACCGACCTCCGGATGTAGAGGAAGCAGAAGCGGCCATCACGGGTACGCTCGGTGACGTCTGCGCACGGGCAGCGACGGTCGGGGAAGAGGTGCGGGGCTCCTCGGCGGCGTGTCCCGGGCGGCGGTGAACGGCGGTGGAGCTTCTCGTCGCTTCAGCGCCCCCTCTTAGATCGGGTCTAGGGTTTTGTCGGTGGGGTGGCGGCGGCACGGTCAACCTTGGGATGCGTGCCGCCCGGCCCCACCTCTGTTTATATAGCGCTGACGACAGGGGCCCACCAGCCTATTGGGCTGGGCGCCCCCGATCAGGGCGCGGTCAAGGGGTTGGCATTTGGCCGTTGGGCCAAATGCCTGAGATCATCCTAACAGGGCTATCACTCAGTTCCTTGAGCTCAAGCTGAAAAGGTCTTGGTTTCTGGTGTTCAACTCAAAGGCTCAACTGCTTCACGTGCTCATAAGGAAATAAGGAAGAAGACTAACCTTTGCAAATGCCTGCTGTTATATATTTTGGATAGTCCAGACTACTTTTTCCTTTTCAGAAGGAACACTTCTCTTTACACTTCCATTTGTCGAACTTGCTATAGTACCTTTTGGATTTTTTGGGGCAGCTTTTTCTGGATAGTATGAATGTGCTCTCTATCACTTATGCTTTTTTTATGCTATCATTCATGAATAAATCGTCAAACTTTAGAAGTTGAAAGATCCTTTTGTTGGAATGTTAGGGGCCTAAACTCCCCTAGGAAATGGAGATCCATTAGAGAAAAAAATTGTGGCCAGCGGTTGCTCGGTTTTTTGCCTCCAGGAGACTAAGAAAGAAAGCTTTGATCACTCTTCCATTCACCTTTTCTCTCCCAAAAACCTGGACAAAATTTTCTTCTCCCCCTCCATTGGTGCCCACAGGGGTTTGCTAATCCTTTGGAATAGCTCAGTGTTCTCTGGAAACACTCTCTTTAACTCACCTTTTGGCCAAATTATTGAGTTCACCTTAGTTCACAACTCAAACAGAACCCTAGTAAATGTTTATGGCCCATGTGAAGGGCAAAGAAGGGAAGAGTTTCTGCAGTGGCTTCTGAACCTCAACATTCCCACGCATCAGAGTTGGATCCTCATGGGAGACTTTAACTTCATTAGGTCTGTTTACAATAGAAACAAGCCAGGAAGCAATCTCAATGATATTTGGACCTTCAATGGCATCATTAGTAGTTTGGGCCTCACCAAACTGCCCCTCAAAGGCAGGTCTTTTACTTGGAGTAACACGCAAAAGGACCCGCTTCTAGAATATCTTGATTGGTTTTTTACCACAGACCAATGGACCATCTCCTTCCCTCTTTTAGAAGTCCATGTTCTTCATAAGGACACCTCTTACCATGTGCCCTATGTTGTTCACGTTGCCACGGTGATTCCTAAATCTAACCTTTTTAAGTTTGAATACTACTAGATAGAGCTCCTAGGGTTTATGGAAATGGTGGCTCTTTTCTGGGATGTACCAGTCCACCAGACCAACTCGGCTTCAAAAATCTTAGCTAAATTCAAGAACCTTAGACGAGGCTTAAACAACTAGAGAAAATCTTGTTCTCAGCTTAGCATTCTCATTCGCAACCGCTAAACCGTTATTCTCTTCTTTGATAACCTGGAAGATCAGAGTGGTTTATTCACTGATGAAAGGAACTTCAGAAAAATAATTAAGAAACATCTCACTAAACTCCTAAGCTTTTAGCACTTGTATTGGAAACAACGTTGCATGGCTCGTTGGGCAAAATTAGGGGATGAGAATACCATGTTCTTTTATGCGAGAACAACAGAGTGCTACCAAAGAAATTCAATCCGGTCTCTTTCTCTTGAGGATGGAACCACAGTCTCACCACATCAGGAAAAGGCAGCAGCTATTTGGAACTCATTCATGTCAAGAATGGGAACAACTAATAGCCCCCTCAATGCAGTTTGATCTGTCTGAATTATTCACGGTTTCTCATGATCTTCATTTGGTTGAGCCTTTTACTCTTAACGAGATAAAGGACACGGTTAAGACACTCCCTAAGGATAAAGCCCCCGGTCCAAATGGTTTTAATGGTCGCTTCATTCATACGTGCTAGCCCATTATCAGACAAGATATCTTTTTCTTACGTTAGGATTTCTTTGATCAGGTGGCTAATATTCAAAGTATCGACGCTTCTTATATAACCCTTGTCCCCAAAAATCTAAACCCAGAGAGCCTGAATGATTTCTGACCAATCTCTGTGCTTAACTCAATTCTAAAGCTTCTTACAAAGATCCTGGCCAACAGACTTCAAAAGGTAATCATTAACCTAGTGCATATGAATTAGTATGGTTTCATTAAGACAAGAACAATTTAGGATTGCCTAGCCTGGGTCTTTGACTATATCTATCAGTGCAACATAGCAAAAAAGAGATCCTAGTTCTTAAATTAGATTTTGAAAAAGCCTTTGACACCATAGAGCATGAAGCCATTCTTGAGGTTCTAAGAGCTAAAGGTTTTCTGGGAAAGTGGGTTTCCTAGATTGAAGGACTTCTCTCCACTAGACAATCCTCAGTCCTCACAAATGGGGTGCCCGGCAACTTCTTCAGGTCAAAAAGGGAGTAAGACAAGGTGACACGCTTTCACCTCTTTTGTTTGTTCTAGGGGCTGATCTCCTACAATCCATAATCAATGAGGCGGCAAGAAGGGAACTTCTCAAACACCCAATCCCTCCCCTAGGACATCACGACTTCCCAATGGTACAATATGCAAATGATACCATCATCATCCTATAGGTGAGCTCTAGACAACTCCTATGTTTAAAGGGACCCCTCCAGACTTTCTATACCTCCACTGGCCTCAAGGTTAATTTGCACAAGTCAGTCATGATACCCATCAATGTCCCCAAGGATAAAGTGGTCAACCTGGTAGGACTCTTTGGTTGCAAAATTGGAACTATGCCCTTCACTTACTTAGGTCTCCCAGTGGGGACTACTAGGCCGCAAGTAAATGATTTTTTGCCTTTGGTTGACAGAGTGGAGAGACGACTTGCTAGTGCTACAAATTTCCTTTCTTATGGGGGAAGACTAACTTTGATCAATGTTGTCCTTTCCTTACAACCCACATATCATATGTGCCTGCTTAGATTGCCAAAAAAAGGTGATTGAACAAATTGACAGAGCATGCCACAACTATCTTCGGAGGGGTTCATCGGGCTTACAAGCGCACTGTAACTCCATGGTACCTTGGAACAACGTCTGCAAGCCAAGAAACAATAGAGGCCTTGGAGTTCTTAACCTCAGGACCCTTAATGAAGGATTACTAATAAACTTCTTACACAAATTTTATGCAAGAGCTGAAGCTCCCTGGGTCAAGTTGCTCTAGGCCAAACACTACTTGAATGTGGTTCCTCATGCGGCACCTTTGTGGATCTTTCTGGTGGAAAGACATCATGAAATGTAGTACGCAATATCGTGGCATAGCAATAGGGAAGCTTGGCAACGGTCAAGACACTCTCTTCTAGAAGGACTGTTGGGATGCAAATATTCTCTACATCAAATTTTCGAGATTATTATCCTTTGCCTCCAATCAAGATGTTTTTGTCAAAAACTTCTTCAATCCCTGGGACCTCATGATCAATTCCGCCTTCCCTCTCACAGGAAGTGTATTAGGAATACTTACAATTGCTACCACTCACAGACTCTGTTCTTCTAAATAATGATATGTCAAATCAATGGATTTACATCTAGGGCAGTTCTACATATTCCTCACAGAAGTGGTACACCCATTAGTTCAAATTCTTACCAACCTCTCCAGTCTATATGTTGATTTAGAAGAGTAGGTGTCTCATGAAGTAGAAGGTCTTTGCCTGGTTACCCTTGATGGACAAGCTCAATACTAAAGACATTCTAAGAAGGAGAAACTTTAACTTTACTGGTGCTACCCATTGTGTGTTATACACCTCTCAAAGTGTTGAAACGGCTACCCATCTCTTCTTTGACTGCTCTTTCACTGCTTGATGTTGGGGTGAAATTGGTATTCAGTGGTCTCTACACACAGACACCCCGTCAAAGGTTTTCAGTGCTAGGCAAGCCTTCCCGGGGCACCTCTTCATGGAGAAATCTATCTTGTCTACCTGGATTATCTGGAAGATTAGGAATGAACTCATCTTCCAGCAGCAACATAATTCTTTCAACGACTGGAAAGTCAGTCCTAGATTTGAAGCTTCTTTACTATTGAATAGGGTCAAGCAGGCCACCTGTAGTTTGCTTTCTATTTGGATTATTTCCCTCTGATCTCTCTCTTTGTGTTCTCTTCCTCTCCTACCCCTACCCCTTCGTAAAAAAAAGAAACCAGTGGGGAAGGTATAGGGAATTTTAGTTGAATTGCTTTAAGATCCGTGTATTGTTACTTGTCAAAATCTAAAGAGGAGCCTTGAAGGGTGGAGTTTTATGTATCTTGTTTTTTAACCCGTTTGGCTTCTTATGGATCAGAGACCTATTGGCCCCACTCGTTTCGGCTTCAGTTTTTAGCTCTTAGCTTCTTAATGTTGCCTTTTTTATGACTTTTTAGCTTGTTTTGGGCTTTTTTTCTTGTCTTATTTTTCACTTATTCCTATGCATTATCTATGACCATGTAACCATTTTTCTTTTTTAAATTTTTTTTACAATTAATTACGTTAAAAAGCTACCAGCAACTTAAGTGCAAAATAAGCCAGCTATAGTGCCAAATAATGGAAAAAAACCAAAAGCAAAAGCTCTTTTGGCACTACCAATTGTTTCCTAGTAGTAACAGAACTCTATTGATCGACTAAACACATGATAATTGTTGCATCCATTGTGAACTTCTAAATATAATACGATAAATCTATTGTGATATAATCTGGATCCACTACAATCAATTAATGTGGATGTGTAAATCTTTTTCTTTTCTACCGATTAATGTGATGATTTCTAGCCCTAAAGAGCGATTATCGATACGCACAAAGCCAATTTCTTCCATGTTTTTTCTCGATGGAATCCATATTTTATTCACCGATTTAACAAATGTGTTGATCTTGGTAGTGCCTTGTGATTGCTATCATATATCCTTCTTCTCTAGTGCTATAATCATGGGGTTGCTTTCTCTTGTTCCTAGTTCACACACACACACACACACAGATATATATATATATATATATATATATATATATATATATATATATATATATATATATATATATATATATATTAGTATCTCTAAGTAATATGTGTTGTATGCATCCAAAACATTAGTCTTATTTGTTATCAAAGTGTTTTGTCAATTTATAGCCCATTAATCCGCATCATTATAATCTGGACCTACCACAATCAATGGTGCAGATCATTATCTTTCTTACCTATTAACATGCTAATTTCTAGCCATTGAAAGCAAATGTGGTAGCTTCTTTTGAATTTGCATATTGTTGGATTTTGCATGACATGGAGTTTTTATTTATAGTGTTAGGTTGGAATCATATACAAATTTAGCTAGTATTTTTTTTGAATTTATGCTATTTAGGATTTCACTTTGGAGTATGTTGTGGTTACGAACCAAATAGTGAACAATAAAGGCTACGGTAAGGCCATAGAGGGCCTACTCAAAGCTTGAGAAACCATGAAGATTGGATGTAGAAGGTGTATGCACAAATGTATGGCCTATTACATAGCCATGTCTCTTAAGAAAAAAATGAATCCCCTTCATGGCGCCCTGAGGGACATATTTATAGGTATGAGGAGGTTGCTTACATAAATGCCCTATTAGGGTCTACAATTGTACAGACAAACTTGTCCTTTTTCCTATAACAGCCCTTTTGGGCCATCCACATTGTTAGACGTGTAATGGGCCTCTTGGTGTAGTGGGCCGACTGGGCTAAGGTGGGGGCCACTTTCCAACAGTAGCCTCTCATGATAAATGGCCTCAACTCCGATGGGTCGTGACCATGCCATTTGTTCCTTAGACCCCTCTGTCCCTTCTGCCCACTGAATTATTGTCTCTTTGATTTCTCACCTTTTTGCCACCGATGGCGATAACGCGTGATAATCGGGATTGGGTTACTCGTGGTGACACTATCCCTTCTGATCGTGCAACATGGGTTGTCACACTGATTACGGTGTCACGCATTTCTCCTAGATTCTCTTTCCAGCTATTTACTCCCTCGCTCTTACCTGCCTCCCATTACTAGCAATCTCTTTGGTCCCCATCGTTTGTTCCCCATCGAGCTCTCACCATTCACCGTCTCCTCGTCACATGTTTGCTGCTCAAGATGGGCCATGGAAGTGACCGGAATGGTCGCAATGGCACATCGGTTCCATCGAGTAGCCATGCTGGTGGAGAAAAGCGCTCCGAGGCTGCCGCTAGCAAAGGAATGGAAGGCGTCGAAGAATGTCAATGGTGTGTTCGTGAACACACTTGGCCCATCAATCATGACAGATGAGCTGGTAGAGTCCCTCGTACATGACGGGAAGATTTTATTTCGTGAGCTCATCCACCTCCCCATCGGTGATGAGATCATGCCACGGCCACAGGAGGGTGAGACATCGGTTTTTGTGGCCTACTTCGATGCCGGGCTTCGAATTCCCAGTGCACGCTTCATGGGCAATCTCTTCTGGCTATACAACTAGGGCACTAGCAGTTGATGATGAACACCATTACACACCTCACCATCTACTCTTGGTTGGCCCATTTGGAAGGCACCCTCACCAGCGTGCCAGTCTTTATGTCCTCTGCATGATGCGTGATGCCGGTCGAAGTGCCTAAGCATGGTCAATATTCAAATTTGTGCAACATCACCTTGCAGCTTCGTGGTGCTACTTCAAAGAGCTTCCCTTCGAATTCAACACAGAAAAAGTGAGAGTCTCACTGGCTGCAGCGGTAGTTCTAGAACAAGATTGAGCACGACAGTAGACTTCGCTTCACAGGGCACGTCATGAACTTCATCCAGTCGCCCTGTGTGAAGCTTGACCGAGACGATGAGATGTGTGTTCGGAGGCTCCTCGTGGTGGTATCAATTGAATATGCATGACTACTCATGAGGAGTGTTGCATGCTCCGTCTGTCCCCATTGGTCCATCGATGGGACGTGAAGATAGACCTCACTCAGATTGATGGCGTGCGGCCTTCATTAACAACGCTGACAAAGCCCACTTGTCTGGGTAATGTTTTGCACTTCAGTACAAATATCCTTGCTAGGAACCCCCTACCAACTGGTCGTGAGCACTTGTAGTTCTTTCTTTGGTGGAGGCGGAGCACACAGTTGTGTTTCTAGGGCCCTATATCTTCAAAGAGCATAGCCTTCAAGCTATGGCCACGTTAGGCTGTCTGCACATCAATTTCATGTGCAAGGACTTGGTCCTCACTATGCCTGAGCATCTTGTCCCTGCCATGAGTGGCAGTTGTTCCTAGGGTGTGAGTGAATATGATGACGAAGATGACAGAGGCCATGAAACCCTGCACACATGAGGGCTCGCCCTCAGCCATTGCAGTTGTTCCATTGTCGTTGGCCCCTCCTACCCCGATGGAGGGTGACACTAGCCTGGATGATCTTAGTGGGTTGGGTGACTCTGAAGCAGAGAAAGAGGATGGGGGTGATGAGGTAGACGATGACATTGATGACAACAACAATAATGATGACGATGATGCCAATCCTCATGTTATCAAAGTCCATGATTCAGACACGGAGGATGGAGGCGAGGTGGTCTGTGATGCAAGGTGTGGCATGGATGCAGACGAGGACCGACCAGTGGATGGTCCAGGGGTATGCGTTCTGGGCATGTCCACAAGTGTCACTTTAGACACGGCCACCTTGAAGGCCACACTACCCCCTATGTAGCCTGCTTCCTCAACCTCATCCTGCCGTCCCACAAAGCGCGCCACACTAGATGTCTTCACATCCACCCTCGAGACGGGGTTTCATGTTGTGAGAGGTATGCTGGACAAGGATTCCAGCTCCAAGGCTGAGACACCTCCACCCCCTCTAGTCGTCGTTGTGGACCCTTCGATGGCGACACTTCCTGAAGGGATCCCCTTGCACAGTGAAGGTGATGCCTCCATGCCTGCCTCCAGTAGGCATGCTCCAGGTTCGAGCTCCTCTTTCTATTTCTAAGACTTCATATAGCTATCTCCGCTATGCTCCCTTACACTAAAGCCATAGTCAGTGAAACCTCCTTCCCCGATGGTGGAACACAACTGTTCAGCCATGGGGTCGGTCGGGGGCTTGAAGTCATCCTTGGCACGGAGGACACTCCACGAACTAGCACTACAGAGGCTGTGGGCATAGAGGATGCTTCCCAGACTTGCACTACAGAGGTCACGGGTGTGGAGTCACGACGGCTGTCCCTAGGGGACTTTGTCCCCCAGCCAGAGGCACTTTACACCCTGTGCGTCGAGGCAAAGTTTTCCATTCATGCAGCATGGAGTTCCTCTTCGAGGCCCTTAAGCCCAGTGAAGTGAGGGTATGTCAAGTCTATCTTTTTTTGTCTCCTTTGCACTTTGCCTATCCCGTTTGCTATCGTGTAGACAGTTGCTGTAGCGCAAGCACTACAGACAACAACACTTTGGGAGGCCTTGGTGCAGCCCAGCCGAAGCTGGCACGCTCCGCAAGGTCGAGGAGGATGCCTAGGCGGTGCTCACCACTGCTCGCAAGGCTGTAGAAGAGGTGGTGGCCCTAGCTGTGGAGCGTGAGGAGCACATCCGTTTCCTTAAAATGGAGGGCATGAAGGCCCTAGCTACCACCGAGGTAGTCAACATTCTGACAAACACATGTGCAATAGAGGAGAGGCAGAACTTATTGTAGTAGCTCAATACTCTCAACAAGGATAAATGCCTCTTATAGTTGGAGCTGGGGGGCCATCGTCTGTACGACTATTCCATAGTCTCAGTGTGGGAGGCCATAAGGCCCTAGAAGCGATGCTAACAAAGTTGAAGGTGGAAGTCCCCCCATAGTCACATGGGCCAATAGATCTTATGAGTAGTGTCTAACGCATATGTGACACTTTAGCGCTCTCTAAGGGTGACTCGCGCGTACGATGACCACTGCTCACAGGCTATAGTGCAGATACTTCTCAGTTTGTTGCATGTCTAAGGGTGCCAACACGTGGGCGAGTTGGTGGACCCCTAGCTCAACCTCCCCTCTAGCAACATGATGATCACACACGCAATTCATGCGATGAGGCAGTCTGTCTGTGCCTTCTACGAACACATATGGCGATACCTAGGTAAGGCTACGGATAAGGTGCCCCTGCGGCGTGCACTTGGTGCGGTGACAGAGGTGGGGACGTGGCTCGAAGACGTGCCATGACGAAACACCCATGGTGCAGTTGCTGCAGAGACTCTAGGAGTCTAGGTGTCAGTCCGTAGGTGTGAAGCCATTCCATCCCCTCTTTGCTATTACCATGGTGTATAGGCCATAGGGTGCGGTGTGACATATTATTGTGCCTATTTGTTTTCTTTTCTGATGTTGGCATAAATCACCGATGCTTGTATTGGAGTACTAATTTTGAGAATTACATTTATTCTTCACTTGTTCTGCATGTTTTCTTGGGTCAATGTTTTTGGTTTACGTGTGTCATCTGGGCAGATGCTTAATGAGGACTAACCCTCCATTGTAGACTGCCTTCTTTGCCACACTATTCATCATTAGAGCTGGGTAGAGGAGTTTTTGTGCATCTGGGCAAACTTTCATCCTCACCACGTGTCTATCTAGTTACTTTTATAAAGATAGAGAGCTTCGATGAGGACAATTGACTCCTAGTACCCCTGTTATCTAGCTCTATTTGTGTATATATACTTTTTATATCTTTGTGTGCCTCTAGAGTCCTCGAATGCCGAGTGGTACCTCCCCCTTCCTACTGCTTTTCTCTGCTCCTTGAGTTTAACGCGTAGTTATGCTCATGCGGGCTCCATCCTTCATACTTCAGATGAGCATCGACAAAGCCACCAGTTAGATGCATTAGGCTCACGCACGCTCTATCCTCCATCTTTGAACGAACATCAATGAATTTGGTAGTTCGACGAGTTAGGCTCACGCATGCTCTGTCCTCCACCCTTTGGACAAGCGTTGGTGAAATTGGTAGTGGAAGGAGTTGTCCTCACCTTCAGACGAGCGCCACCAAACTCAGTGGTAGAAGGAGTAGGTTCACGCGATCAATCTAGTCCCATCATGAACTAGGAAAGGTTAATGAAGGCCAAGTTCGCAGCTAGTAGCTAGCTAGGGTTGCTTGCTGCTAGTCCTTGGAACACCTATCGAGGAGCTTGCAAAAGCATGGAAGCTTCATTTTGGTACAATGAAGTAGGGTCAATGAAGCCGATGATCAGATGAGTAGGTTCATACAAGCATTAATGAAGTCAGTGGTAGGACGTAGTATTTTTGTGTGCTCTGTCCCCCATACTTCAGATGAGCACCAATGAAGTCAACAGTAGGATGCAGTGTTTTCACATGCTCTGTTCCCACCCTTTGAACAAGCGTCGACGAAGTTGACAGTAGGACATAGTGCTTTCACGTGCTTCGTTCCTCACTCTTCAGATGAGGGTCGACAAGGTCAATAGTTGGACGTAGTGTTTTTGCATGCTCTATCCCCCACGCTTTGAATGAGTGTTGACAAAGTTGGTGGTAGCACGCAGTGTTTTTGTGCGCTCCATTCCCCACCATTCGGATGAGCATTCATGAAGTCAGTATTCAGATGAGTAGGTTTGCACGATTAATGATTGAGTGGTTGAAGAAGATATGGGTATAGGTTAGAGGGTCTCGTACCATAGATGGCCAAGTATGGTAGTGGCCACCACCAAAGGGTACACCTCCGACAACTTTGGTAGAAGTGTTGGTAGTGGGTTGTGATGCGCGAGGGTCCTGACACTTATTTATATTCCTAGAGTGGCACAGAGCCCTAGAGCTCTACGCTTGCATTTATACTCAGTAGAGTGGTGTAGATCCCAAGGGCTCCATGCTCACATTTATACTCTATAGAGTGGCCTGGGATGCACAAGGGTCCTAACACTTATTTGTACTCTGCAGAGTGGTACAGAGCCCAGGGACTCCATGCTCACATTTATACTCAGTAGAGTGGCGCAGAGCTCGGGAGCTCTGTACTCGCATTTATACTCCGTAGAGTGGGCGAGGGCACACAAGGATCTCGGTGCTTATTTACACTTCACAGAGTGACACAGCCTAAGGCTCTGTGCTCGCATTTATACTTTGCAAAGTAGCACAAGACTCGGCCTCTGCACTTGCATTTATAGTCCATAGAGTAGGTCGGGACATGCGAGGGTCCTGGTGCTTATTTATACTTCGTTGAGTGGGCTGAGATACACGAGGGTCCTGTCACTTATTTATACTCCACAGAGTGGGCTAGGACACACGAGGGTCCTAATGCTTATTTATACTCTGTAGAGTGGCACGAAGCTTGGGACTCCACGCTTGCATTTATACCCCCACAAAGTAGGCTAGAACATGCAATTGTCCTGGTACTTATTTATACTCTGCAGAGTGGCGCAGAGCCTAAGGCTCCATGCTCACATGTTACACCGAGGCATGCTCATTATGTTGGGGGTCCAAAAGAACTTTTTATTGAACCCCATTTGCATAGGTATGCTTTTACAAAGTTGTTCAAGTGCCACGCATGGGCCTGCTCACTTTGTAGTGATTATGCGTAGTAGCAACGATGGCGGTCAATGTTCCATGTGTGCTTGAGGTCCACTTCATCTAGGGTGGAGAGGTGGTATAAGCCTGGCCTGAAGGAAGCTATGATTATGTAGGGCCCCTCCCACTTGGACTCGAGCTTCCCTACTATGGCGGTGTGGAGGGCCTTCTTCAGGACTAGGTCTCCTACTGCTAGGCACCATGGTTTGACCATCTTGTTGTAAGAGGCTACTGTCATCTAGAGATACTTGGTGATGTTGTATGTTGCCTGTACCCTATCACCATCGACGAGGTCGAGCGAGACATGACGCTCATCCATTATAGCAATTTAGGCATCATGGCCATGCCCTTGAAGAGTAGCTTGAATGGCAAGAAGCCAGTGGGGCACACGATCGTAGTGCGTGGATCCTAGCACCTTTGGCAACTCCTCCAGCCATTTTCCCTTAGGGACACCAACCAGCTCACGCCCCTAGCTAGTAGCTTTTGCTAAGGTGTCTTCCTCCGTGTTGCCATCCTGTGGAATCAATTTGATGGTGATCATCAGAAAGTACCGCTCCCTCGCCCTGACCACAACAAGTTATTTGGTGAGGTTGGTGTCCTTGGCCTTATAGGATTTGTCTATGTTGCCCGTAAGCAAGCAGAAATCAGTGTACATGAGGACCCTTTGTGCTTATTGCGCCATTGCCTTGCGAAGGCTAAACAACAGTGCTTCATACTCCACCATGTTGTTGGTTGCTATGAAGTTGAGGCACATTGTGTATGCTAGGCTTGGCCTTCGGGTGTTGCTACGATGGCCCCGACCCCTATGCTGGCTACATATATGCTCTATTCGTGCGTAGGATCCATGCTAGCTCCAGAGGCTG
Source organism: Dendrocalamus latiflorus (assembly GCA_017311315.1). NCBI lineage: Eukaryota > Viridiplantae > Streptophyta > Magnoliopsida > Poales > Poaceae > Dendrocalamus > Dendrocalamus latiflorus. The sequence goes on along the minus strand of CM029649.1, from coordinate 19,414,986 downwards.
CTGGCAGGCTTGTTGGCTTGTAGGAGTCCATTTGGCGATGAAGTTTGCTAGTATATGCAAATTTATCGCGGTAAGTGTGGCATAGTGATGGAGAAGGGGGGCTAGTTTGACTGTCCACTTGCCAATGTGACATGTGGACTCCTTGTTTTGTAGCATCTCCCCAGGGGAAGGACGAGGGCATAGTGATGTTGTGTGCTAGGAAATAATGTCGCAGTTGTGTGAAGCCATGAATAGAGCATAAGCTAGATTCTTGAACTCGATGTAACATGTCTTCACTCCCTGTAGGGCTTCAGAGACCTAGTACACCGGCCACTAGGTGGAGCCTTCCTCCAACATGAGCACCACGTTGATCGCATGTGGTGTTGTTGACAGGTACAGTAGTAGCAGAGCCTCTTATGCTGGACACGTGAGCCTGGGGAGGTTGGTGTGGTACTCCTTCAAGTCTTTGAAGGCTTGTGCACACTTGTTGGTCCATTGGAGGTTGCTTGAGCTACAGAGCATTTTGGAGAAGGGCAACGCTCACTCTGCTACTCTTGACAAGAAGCAATTGAGGGCGGCTAGGTGGCCTGTGAGCCTCTAGGCCTCCTTGACGGTCTTAGGAGACTCTGTGGATTGGATAGCATCGATTCTATTGGGGTTACCTTTGATTCCTCTGCCGGACACTAGGAAGCCGAGCAACTTGCCAACCCGGACACCAAAGATACATTTTTCTAGGTTGAGTTTTACTTTGGCCCATCAGAGATTGTCAAAGGTATCCTAGAGGTCCACGTCATGGGATGTCATTTGCCTGCTCTTGATGAACATGTCATCAATGTAGGCTTTGATGTTCTGGCCCAACTGTGATGTGAGGATGAGAGCGATGAGCCTAGCGAAGGTGGATCGATGTTCTTTATCCCAAACGGCATCCTCACAAAACAATATGTCCCACCAAGGACTCTGAAGCTTGTCTTGGCTTCGTCTTCCTTGTCCATGTCTATCTAGTGATATCCGAAGTATGAGTCGAGGAAACTCATCAACTCGCACCCCACTGTGTGCATCCACCAATTGATCAATACACAACAAAGGGTAGTTGTCCTTGGGACACACATTGTTGAGGTTGGTGAAGTTGACACACATGTGTCAAGTGCCATTCATCTTTTTAACTAGCACTGGGTCGGTGAGCCACTCGGGGTAGACTACCTCCCTGGTGATGTTGGAGGCCATCAATTTGGCCACCTCCACTTTGGAAATCTCTTGTCTGTCAAGAGACATTCGCCTTATTCATTGTTTAGCTGGCTTTGCATCAGGGCACACCACTAGCTTGTGTTCGATTGTGGAGTGTTCCACTCTAATGAGATTGTCAGGTGACCATGTGAAGACATCTACATTCTTGCAAAGCAGCTCCAATATGCTCTGCTCAGCCTAGGGGGTAAGGTCGTCTCCCACTGGCACTTGCTTCGATGGATCCTTCGGGTTGAGTGGCACCGTTTTTACCTCACCATTAAGCCTTGGCTTCAGCATCCATCATGGGGTAGAGGGGGGAGGTGTCATTGGGGGAGAGCTTGATCTGGAGGAAGGGGCATCACCGAGGAAGGTGTGGCCTCTTCACTTATGGAATGCACCCTTCAGTGGGGGCTCCGTTTGCCAACTTCTATCTATCGTGAAAGGTCTTGGTTGCCAAACACCATGATGATCCCCTTTGGGGCCCTGCAGTTTCATGCACAAGTAGTTTTGGTGTGGGATTGCACCAAAGACATTGAGGGTAGCTCTTCCCAATATAGAATTGTAAGGATATAGGAAGTCTACCACATAGAAGTTGATGACTTCCTGCTTGCTTTGCTCTCCTTGCCTAAAGGCTACCACGGGCTCTACCTGCCCCAAGACATTGACAAGTGTCCATTGAAGCCCTACAGGGGTATACCTGGCGGCTTTAGCCTGCTTCGGGGTATGCCTATCTAGTCGAAGGTGCCAACTAATAGGAGGTCCACAAAGTTGCTTGTCTACTAGGACTTGCCTCACATCGTACCGCGTGATGCTAGTTGAGATCACTAGGGGGTCTTAATGAGGGAACTCCACTCCTGAAGCATCCTCTCCCTTGAAAGTGATGTCCACTCAGGCCCATTTCGGGACCATGTGTGTGGGGTATATGGCGATGTGATGATTCTAGCATGCATAGGCCCTCCGTTGTCTTTCTAAGGAGAATTCAAGGGATGATCCTGCTCATGATGACATTAATCACCCAGCGAGGACTGGCCTTGGGGCTTGGATTCAAAGCACGCTCGGTGGGAGCTGGACAAGTAGCACCTCCAGAGGTTGTCATACATGTGCCACCACCGGCAACCTCATGTCTTGGGTGTGCTCCCTGGCTATGCTCTCGTGGAGCATCGCGATAGCGGGGCAGTCACGAGTAAGGTGGACTCCTCGATCATGCACTTTGCACCATGGTCCTTGGTGGCACTAGTCCTTTTGATCCCACCCCCTCCTGTGCCCGCGGCCCCTTTGACCATGGCCATGACCTCTGAGGATGGGGTTCTCCTCAGCGCCTCCTTCGATGTCGATGATATATCTAGCACACAACCCCCTTCACTTCTTACGGCTAGGGCCCTCCTTCGGGACATGGGGCAGGTTTGGCTTCAAGGGCGGTCTGTGTAGCCTCTTCCTCACACCACATTGCATCCTCTTTAATGCTCGAATATTCCTTCATTCTGTCGAAGAGCTTGGCCACTGTCCTTACCTGCTTCCGCGCATTGTACTCTGCGAGTGGGCCCTTCTAGAGGCTATGGATGGCAGAATTGATGATGGTCATGTCATTGACATCCTTCACTTGGCAGCAGACCTTCACGAAGCATCTGAAGTACACCCGTAGCTTCTACCCAGGTGCTTGTCTCACTGTGAAAAGTTGGTCAACATCGACCCGCTCCATGTAGTTTCCTTGGAAGTTGTTGTGCATAAGATCGTAGATCTTCTCCCATTTGTACATCGAGCCAGGGATGATAGCAAAAAACTAGGAGAGCACAACTCCTTGAAGTGCGAGCATCAATCCCTTCGCCTTCGTCGAGTTGTCTCCCCCACTACATCAATGGATGTTTCGTAGACATGCGGAAACTCATGAGGGTTCGTGTCACCCTTGTATGGCTCCACCATGGGCATTTTGAAGTTTTCTGGCTAAGCACCTCGTTGCAGGCCTACGTAGAGGGGGGACTCGGGGTCCACCCACTGAGGGGCACTATGGGCCCCAATATTGGCGTCACGACTCTCCATCCCCTCTACAGCCACCTCCGTTACCGCCACAGTCGGAGTTGGCTGACTTCGACTCTCTCGCATTTCACACATGGCTCGACACAGATCTACCAATTCTCGCCATATCGTCTAGCATGATTGCCTAAAGGGTGTCTCCGCTCGTGTCTTGCACGGAGGGGTGACAGCGACGATGTCAATGCTAGCTAAGACCCCTACTTGGGTGGTGCGGACCCTGATGTTTCTATCAGGCGCTGCAGTTAGGTCCTCCATTCATGATGATTCTCACTTCGTCATTGGTGCAACTACTGAGGAACTGCCTTCATTACCTATCGTGGTCCCGGATGTCGCCGTGCTAGTGTGTCATTGCATGGGGGCGGGGGGCCTTCATAGACCAGCTCCCTTGCTCTTGTCGTGGTGGTCTCAATGGCGGTACTTCTCTTTCATTTGGAGGTCAACATTGTTGCCTTCTTTGGTGCCATTGCGTCTGAACGCCTTCTCTTTAGCTCACAACTTCTATGTCATTTCGCATGGTCGATGCCAACTATTGTGGTTACAGACCAAATAGCGAACAATGGGAGCTACAGGGAGGCCACCTAGGGGCTACTCGAAGAATGAGAAACCATGGAGATTGGATGTAGAAGGTGTATGCACAAATGTGTGATCTGTTATATAGCCTTGTCTCTGAGAAAAAAATGAATCCCCCTTCATGGCGCCCTGAGGCACATGTTTATAGCCATGAGGAGGTTACTTACATAAACGCCTATATCGAGGTTTATAATTGTAGGGACAAACACGTCCTTCCCCTGTAACACCCTTTTGGGCCAGCCACATGGTTACATGCCTAATGGGTCTCTTGGTGCAGTGAGCTGACTAGGACAAGGTGGGGCCACTCCCCCAACAGAGTACGTATGAAAATCAAATTATTAATTTTGTTTCCAAATTTTAGTTTTAGGTTGAAATTCATATAGAAATCCGACTACTAATTTTTGTTTAATTTTTTTTAGTTTTACTTTGAAGTTTGTATCGAAATCAAATTGATTTGATACTCATATAAAAATTTAGATTGCAAAGTATTCTTTGATTTTTATTGCAAATTTGCATATTATTGGATTGTACATGACATAGAGTTTTTTTATATAGTTATAGGTTGAAACCATATACAAATCAAACGGGTATTTCTCATTTCATTTTTATTCTAAATTTAGGCTATTTAGGGATCTTATTGTGGAGTTTGTATGGAAATCAAATGGCTAATTTTATTTATTTTTTATTCCAATCTTGGTTTTTTATTTTTATTCTGAATCTTGATTTTTTTTATTCATATAAAAATTCAACTATTAATTTTTATTTAATTATTATGATGAATTTTAATTAGTTTCACTTTGAAGTTCGTATAGAAATCAAATTGCTATTTTTCTTTTTATTTTTTATTTCAAATTTTAGCTATTTTTTGTTGTACTTTACATTGACTCTTTTTTTTAATCTAAGCTATTATAACTTGGGTCCACCAGATAAATGGCTAGGTCTTTTCTCTTTTTTCTCCTATTAATGTTGAAATTTCTAGCCCTTTGCTTCAATAATATAATAGATGGGCGTGTCCCCATGTGGGGTCTTCTATGGACTATAGGATCAATCTGATTACCACTGGTTAATTAGAAACTAATGATTTTGCATGAATCTTAATGAATCATGACAATAATAGTCCAATGGTGTTTTGGGGTGGGCTGGTACCCTGGGCAGGGATGTATTTTCGTGTGTGCATATATATAGGTAAATTACATAATGCATCTAGGTGTCTAGGCACTTAAATCAAGAACAATCTAATACACGTGTATGATTGATATGAATTTTAGAATTTAGGTATGAAATGTTTTATACCGTTATATTTATAGAGCAAATTTCAGAAACCCTTAGATTTTGTCATCCATGCGGCAACAAACCATAGGGTTTATGGCAAAAACCTACATGTATTATGATCTTATAGTTTCACAAAATTCCACCCCTAGTAATCACCATCAACAGCACCCCCTTGTTGTCACTGTCGCAATCGCCAGTCATATCGTTGTTGCTCATGGCCGTGCCCATGCTCCTACTCCCACACCCATGGCCACCGTGTCACGGATGCACAGCTGAGCACTTGCCTAGCCAGGACACCACCGTGGCCGCATTTGGATTTGTGAGCACGCAAGTGTCTCCACTGGAACGTGACATGGGGAAGACTATGGTGGGGTTGATGACTGTGGGGCTCACTGGATTTGACAAATTCAGTGACGACAACACTATGCCAAATACAGACTTGATTCCAATGAACAGCTATGAAAAAATAAAATTAAACTATGGTAGTAATGGACAAGGCTCAGGAATAGGGCTGTAAACGAGCCGAGCTCGAGCGAGCTTGGCCTTCTAGACTCGAGCTCGGTAGAAACTCGAGTCGAGCTTGAGTTGGGGTCCGAGCTTGGACTTGGACTCGAGCTCAACTCGGCCTAAGCTCGAGTAGGCTCAAGCTCGGCTCGTTGAAGCTCGACAACAATTAAAATAATTTATTATGCACTATTTTTCAATAATAAGAAAATTTTGAGTTCGAGCTCGGCTCTAGTAATCACGATAACAGTCAAAATAATTCAAATATATACTAATTTTCAACAATAAGAAAAGCTCAAGCTCAAATTCGGCTCAAGTAAGCTCAATAAGAGTTAATCTGTATCACTATTTAAGTTCGAATCGAAGCTCGCGAACTATTCGAGCTCGGCTCGGTAAAGCTCGCGAGCTCGGGATCAAGCTCGAGTTCGGCTCTTTAAAGTTTGAGCCAAGCTCGAATCAATTCTAAAACGAACCGAACTTAAATAGTTCGCGAGCTTCAAGCTTTTTTTATAGCCTTCCTTAGGAATACAACGTGATGAGGTTGAAGTCCACCGAAACTCACCAGAGATGAAGATCAATGTGGCGGAGCGACGGACGGAGCTCGAGAAGAAGACAATGATGCTATGAGTGGGATTTTGTGAAACTATAAGATCATAATACCTTGTGTTTTTTGTCACATGCCAAAAATCTTGTAGTTTTCTACCACATGGACCACAAAACCTAGGGGTATGTGTGTGTGTTTTATATACATATATCTGGTCCGAATCTCACTTGGAACTTACTACGACAGGCTCTTCGATGTGTTTTCTACTGAAAAGTTAAGCTATATTGCGAAATCAACCTGGGGTATGTTTCGTGATATGTATGACGAAGTGCACCAAGATTTCCGTAGGATGGCTGATATTGGATGCCTCTGGTGGGTAGCAGATGGTGCAATTGTGCTTTACCTTCTGATGATGGCCATTGTGTTGTGCGCTGTGGTGGCTCTCTATATGTTTGGGCTGCTGATCTCAGCGGGGATTTCGTGGTGGCGTCTAAGACAGGTGCGGCATTACAGGGGCAGCGCGGATGGAGGTGCAAACCTGAAGCCGGCACTGCAAATCTTGTACATGCTAGTTGTGTGCCAGGGTATGCTCTTCAGTTGGTGGTTAATCTTTTCTTTTCCGAGGAGATGGAAAGTGAAGAAAGTGGCCAAAGAATACAATTTTGACGATTGGGCAAGCACATCCCTTCGGGACTACGTGCACGAGACCAGAATCGGATGCGAGAAGGACCCAACATTCGCCAGAGGAAGGAACCTGATAACATATGCCGTGGGCCTGATGATGGATTTCAAGTTACCTGACAGCTACCGTTCCGGGGTAAGGATTCTGGACGCACTCATCCGTCAGCAGGAATCACGTATGTTGGATTCTGACAGTAGGCGGCACATGCTGGTAAAACATCTGGTCGGGTCTGCATCCTCTAGCCACATACTCCTGAAACTGCTGCAGATGTTGGATTCGAGAGGCCCACATGACAGAGAGATGAGGGGGCGCGCCGCGAGGATAATGGCTTACCTTGCCGGTGAGATCCATTTGGATCAGTTCCCGCGAGGAATCCAGTGCATAACCTCCCTGCTCGACACATTTGAGGAGTACCGTCTAGTCCAGCCATATAAGCGAGACTGGCTGCTCGAGACATGTGAGCAGGACTGGTACCAAGAAGCTCTCCGTATTCGACGTTCACACAGTGATGACAGTATACTTTGGGAGGCCTACACGGAGCAGTTGCTGCATGGCCTGCGTATCCTTCGGAAGCTCGCCGCCGACGAGAACAACTGCAGAGTCATGAGCAACACCAAAGGTCTTCTCCCCAAGATCATGGCGCCCGTAACCTCCAACCTACTCCACAGCAGCATCCAACATCATGGTACATGGTCCAGAATAGTAGAGCGGTCACTGAGTGTAATGGGCCGGCTTGTTTCTGCTCCTGGAGAGACCGGCGCCAAGTTGCGTCGTGAAATCTCAAGCAACAAGGAAGCAATCACCACCGTGGAGAGGATTCTCAAGTGTGCTCAGTGTGGTGCAGAGCTGCACAAACAAGCCATGGGGATTCTCACACAACTATACATGGATGAAAAATATTTGACTATGAGCACGGAAAGCAGAGAAAACTTCATCAAGATGCTGCTAGACATCTTCACTCATGATAACAAGGACAGCTCGATAAGAAAATTGGCAGGCGAAGCCCTGGAGATGCTGTCTTCAGAAGGCGGAAGCAATGCCACGATTATCTTACAAGTAAATGGTGATGCTGTTGGTAGTCTCACTAGGGTACTTCTACATGTCGAAAACAAGAAATACAGAATAAGTGCAGCACAAATTCTGGAGCATCTATGTAGTCGTTACACCAAGGATGATGAATGTCTCAAGAAAACCATGATTGATGCTATGCTAAAGGTAATCCGCGTCAAATTGTTAGAGAGGAAAGTACAGAAGCACTACTCAATAAATATATGGAGTGATCCTGCCTCGAATTATTACCTCTGTCAAACTAAACAACTCTTACCATTGCAGGTGCTTGGAGAAATACTTCGTTGTGGGTTAACAGGAGAAGAAATACATAGAGGAAAAGAAGCAAACATAGTCGTGTCCTCGGCACCAGAATTTGACATAGCAAACCGATCTTCCTCTCATCAGCAAAAGAATGAGCAGGACGAGGAGGAATTCGAGGCAGCATTGTTATCCCTTTGTGTCACGGTATGGGACACATTCATCAGTGCAGATCAAGATTTGGCTCTTTATTTCAATGCAATAAATACATTTAGCTTTCCGAGGAAACTCAAGGAGATGGTACAAAGAAACAGTGACCCCAGTCACCCCACGGCCAACTGCCTGAGAACAATGAAGCTTACCACTAAGATGGTCATATCAATGATGAAACACAGGGGCAGAGACATGCAGCAAGACCTGGAGAGCTTGATGGAATTACTGTCCAATGCTTCGAAAACCTTGACCGATCTCGATTGCTCCATGATTTTCGCCAGCGGCGATCATGGCGCAACGACAACTCTCTTTTCCCTCGTGAAAGAAGCCCAGGAACTCGTGGACCAAAAGAAGGCACAAGAATTGGCCATTGAGTTTGTGTAGGCTATCTATTCATCTGCAGCATGCATATTCTTATGCACTCTTTTAATCTGTACCGTTGTTGGAGAATTGTGTGTCGTGAGGATGTTCTGTGTCTGTCGTGAGGATGTTCTGTGTCTGTCGTGAGGGCGTGAATAATGGATAGCCAGTACCTTGTGTGATGTCAGTGTTTCCTAGATGTAGGAGACCATATTATGTTAAACTTGTAGATGTAGGAGACCATATTATGTTAAACTTGTACCCGTGTTTCCGTTCGTGTCTGCTTAATAAAAGGAGACACAAGGGATCACATGCAGCATTGTAGTTGCAGGTATGGACTTCGATACGAGCTCACCAATTAATCACATGCAGCATTGTAGTTGCAGGTTTGGACTTTGATACGAGCTCACCAATTAATTGTGTGTGTGCCGCGATTACTTGTTCGGTTGCAGATTTGTGCATGAACCATGACTCGAGTACAAACTTCCATGGCATAAACGTGCACTCACTGACATACGCAATGCAAAATATTCAACATCCGACGTATAGTGCAGTGGGATTTCTTTTACTTCCCCAAAAACAAGGGCGAGCATTCAACGATACTACCTAGTCACAAAAGGGAGTCATTTTGGACATCACAAAAGGGAGTCATTTTGGACATTAATATAATTATCAAAATACAACTTTAACTACTTATTTTTAATAAAAATATATTTTAAAACTTAATAAAATTTTAATATAATATAAGTATTTTTTAGACAAATCTATAAGTATCATTTTCATATTCTAACCTTAATATTAAAGGATATTGATATCCAAAGTATATAATGTATTAGGAGAGTGACCTTCACCTTGCCTAATCGACCCACTGCGTCAAAAGGCCCATTAAATGTGTAACTGTGTGGCAAGCTCAAAAGGGCTAGAATATAGTACGCATATCTTCTACAGCTATTTCTATTGTAAGTTTTAGGCTCCAGACAGACCCTCTGTAGCTTCTTTATAACCCTCCATTATCCTCTGCTTGATCTGTAGCCATAACATAATGTTTTTGTGAATTCAGGGAGCATCTTCCGAGGTACAAAGCTGATGAACCATGTGGAGGTGACCACATGTGTATGATGAGTAATTAACATTGGTTATGTTTAGTCGAGTTTGGTTTGCGTAGTTCGGAGTCGAGTTGTTGCATGGCGCAATCGGACTCGGTCGGACTTGGTCAAACCAGGTCATATGGGATTAGGACGCTGATTCTTTGATTTGACAGGTTTGGACTTCATCTGTGGTAAGTATAATGGTATTTATGCTTTCATGTATCGAGCGGTGCTATTTGACGTGTTTCTTGTCTGTGTGACTGCAGGACGTCGAGACGGAGTCGTGGCGAGACACGGTGGACCGGACTAGGCGCAGGTGGTGCTGAGGTCAGAACGGTCGGGATGTGTCGAAGACGACGTGGACTCGAGGTGGTTGCGAGGCGTGCGAGACAAGGAGCGCGGAAGCTTCCCGGAAGGTGCAGAGGGGCGAATCGAGAATTTCGCAAGACTGCACAAGCGGGAGCGGGCTCTGTTGGAGATAGCGGGCGTAACGGGGCGGAGACCCGTTAGCCGTGGGCTATAAATAGGTGGAGAGGGCTGCATGCCCACTTGAACACTTGAGAGGATTTTAGGGTTTCATTTTGAGTCAAAAGAGTCTTTGGCAAGTGGTTATGCTTTAGGCTTTAGTTGGTGGAGGAGGCAGAGTAGTGTTCCCTCTGTTCCCCATCAATGGTTTCTAGGTGAGTGCCTGAGTGTGTTCTTCCTTCCCAAGCATGTATGGTTGAGGGATTGAGAGGGAGAGGTTGGAGATGGATTGAGAGTCATGTAATCATTCCTCTTGTTTGAATGTCCATGCGTATCCTGACTCCTTGTATTTCCCTTTGATCAAATGAATGAAATCTGAAGTTTTTTTTTCTCTGGGTGCTCTCTGTTCTTCGATGTCTCTCTTGGCTTGATTTGTGAGATTTTATGTTTCTTGTTGATTCTTGTTGGGAAGGTCCAAAATGGGTTGCTATGACATGGGAGATGCTCAAAAACCATTTGGCTAGTTGATCCAAAGAGCAAACCAAGTTTAATTTCAGTTTTATCTTTTGAGACTCCTCTGTTCATGTTTTTGGCATTCTAGGGTTTTGATGCCATTCTTGATTCCTTTGGAGAAATGACATGAAATTTGATCTGGTGTATCCCATGGCTATTGCTAACATATCTGCAAAATTTCATAGCCAAAGGATCAAAGATTGAGGAGTAATTTGGATTTTGGTGGTGTCTCTATACTTTTTCGAGTTCTTGGCAAATCTCTGAAATTTTTGTATTTTTGGTGTTTTCCCTTGTTGTTTGAGGCCCTAAAGGTATTTAGAATAGTCCCTTGGTGTCTCCCTCTGAAAAGAAAAGAAGCCTTCTTTCTTTCTCTTGAAATTGGCAAGAATCTGAATATTCAGGGTTTTCATTTCTCTGTTGGTCTTGGTGTCAGTCAGGAAGTTGTAGTCTCGTTGGTTCTTCTCGGTTTTTCTGCAGCATTTTTAGCTTTGCCTTTTATTTCTCTTCGCCTAGCAGTTTGCAGATTGGGTCATCTTTGTTTTCTCGGCTGCAGCTTGAGCAGCAAGAATTATTTGCATTTGAGCTTCCTCAGCCGCAAGTAATTCTCAGCATTTGTCTCAGCAGATTTGGTCAGCTTTTGGTCTTTCGGCTAGCACATCTCCTGTTCGGCCAATGGGTATTAGGAGTCTGAGTGAATCCTTCTTTTGTCTTTTGTGCTATCAAGTGCTGCTGTTTTAAGTGCTTTCGGCAAGAAGTTGCATGCTAGTTGTTCTAGTGCCTTTTTTTTATGTTGCTGATCTTTGACAATTTTGCATGCAGATCAAACAGTGATATTTTTAGTTGAATTGTTTACTGGCGGGTCTCTGATTTATGCTGAATTTTTCGGTGTCACATGCGTTCCAAAATTCAGAGAAATTAATTTTAATTTTCTGTGAGGTGCTGTGTTTTGTATCTTTCTGAAAAATCAGTGTTCGATTTCTCGGGGGCGACTCAGAAGCGAGCGACATTCACCCCCCTCTGTCGCCATTTCGGTCCTACAAAAGCAAAACATTGCAATCCTTCATGCTAACTTAAATTTCGAGCACAACAACACGTAAAATACAACAATGTATCGCGTGAACATCCAAGGTCAAACTATACAAGCAACCTAACGTAATCCCGTACCATTTGATACAGCTAACCAAGCAGGCAACCAAGTTATTTGTACTATTCCATCCAAGACCATCACATTTAATTCGACTATCGCATCATATTCAGTCTCATCCCCGGGGCAGGCGGGAAGAGGGTGATGGCGGTGGGGATCGACGACACCGAGCACAGCTTCTACGCGCTTGAGTGGATGCTCCGCCACTTCTTCGCCCGTGGCCAGCCACAGTAGAACCGCTTGTCACGCTCAACGCCAAGCCCTCCGTCACCCCGTGTCCTCCATCGTCAGCATCGTCGACCTAGGTATACCTCAAATATACATGCACTCTTAATTACTGGAGCATACTATAGAGTGTTTTTTGGATTGCGGTTGATGATATTTGTCTATGTTTTTTGACATAACAGCGGACAACGGAGATGCCGACATCGATGACAGTTCGAGAAATCATTTGAAGAATCAGTTCCAAGATACTATTCTGTTTTGACATTTGTTTTTTAAATTCAAGAGAAATCAAAAGTTAATAAGAAATTGCTGCCAACTATGGAGCTGAAACTTCTCGATTTTTTGTAAATTAATTATGAGCTACAAAAAGATTCGTTTTTTTCACCTCGCGCGCGGCTCTGCTTGAGCCATCGGGCTGGCAGGCTAAGCAGCTCTCACTACTACAGAAAGCCTCATAGTAGACGCCTCATCACAGATGGTTTTGTGAAACCGTCTCTGATGAACACTATTACAGACGGTTGTAATTAGGAGGCAGTCTGTGGTATTTGTGGCGGGAAAATGGATTATCACAGGCGGTTATTACCGAAGTATCACAGACGGTCTGTATTAAAAACTGTCTGTGATAATCCCAGATTATCACAGACGGTTTTTAATAAAAAACCGTCTGTGATAAGCTAGTTATCACAGACGGTTTTTAATCAAAAACCGTCTGTGATAATTCACAGACGGTTTTTAGTTAAAAACCGTCTGTGATAATTCACAGACGGTTTTTAGTTAAAACCCGTCTATGATAATGGCTAAGGCATTTATTGCGCTGCTCAGACCGCATCTGTCTTCATTTCGATCCAGATCTAGCCACTGCTGCGCACTTTTTCACTCGGGAGGAAGCTAGGCGATTTCAGGCCAGTTAATTTGGTGGGAAGAGGCAGAGATTGAGCTTTGAATATTCAGTCTTTCCTGGTTGCTCTAGATATGGTTAGTAATGTAATTTATTTTTTCTTTAATTGCATTACAATTTAGGTCTAAGTAATCCATTAGTGGTTATTGAAGATGGTTAATTTGCAAAATTGTTGGTTATATAATAGCTGTTGTGTTTGTAATATGAATTGAGCTAGCAAATTAAGTCTCAATATAATAAATGTGGCCCGTATATATGTAGTTATAATTAGTTAATCTAGATTTTAATACTAAGTTGTTATATATGTACGTAACGTAGGACCGAAGCTGGATGTATGCCGCGAGCCGTGTGAGTGAAGAGTACATTAATGACGTTTCTGCTTTTATAAGAGCCGCCGAGGAGGATATGTTGAATAAGGGGGTGGAATATATGTGCTGTCCATGCACTGACTGCGAGAATTTGAAGATGTTTAAGAACCGAGGGCAAATTGTAGCGCACTTGATTCGGAGGGGTTTCAAAAAGGATTATACGTGTTGGACCAGTCATGGCGAAGTGAATGATCATATGCCGCCGGATGATATCGTCGGTGAAGTGAATGATATGCCCCCGGATGACATCGCCGGCGAAGTGAATGATATGCCCCCGGATGACAACGCCGGTGAAGTGAATGACATGCCGCCGGTTGATGTCGATTGTGGCTCGGATTCGGATAGGTTGCACGATGATAATCTGGATCAGATGCTTCGCGATGTAGAAGAGAACTATGATGAGAGAGAGTATGTTAAATTCCGTGGCTTGATGGAGGACTCAGAGAAACCTTTGTACACGAGCTGCAAGTACACGAGGTTGTCGGCCGTGCTTGAACTGTTGAAATTGAAGGCAAGCAACGGTTGGTCCGACAAGAGTTTCACGGCGCTGCTAGGTCTTTTAGCGGACATGCTTCCGGAGGGAAATGAGTTGCCTAAAACCACGTATAAAGCCAAGAAGGTTCTTTGTCCGTTGGGAATGGAAGTAGAAAGAATACATGCATGCCCGAACGACTGTATCCTCTACCGTAAAGAGTATGCAAACATGCATGTATGTCCGGTGTGCAACGCATCCCGATACAAACGTTACAATCAATCAGATGATGGCGAGGGAACAGAGGCGAAGAAAGGACCTCCTGCTAAGGTGGCATGGTATTTTCCTATAATTCCCCGTTTGAAAAGGTGTTTTGCAAATCCAAAGGAGGCAAAACTGCTGCGTTGGCACTCGGAGGAGCGTAAGAAGGATGGAATGATAAGACACCTTGCTGATTCCGCGCAGTGGAGAAACATCGATAGGAGTTTTGCAGAGTTCGGTGCAGAACCAAGGAATATAAGGTTTGGACTGAGTACAGATGGAATGAATCCTTTCAGTAGCATGAGCAGCCGACACAACACATGGCCCGTGACTCTCTGCATATATAACTTTCCTCCGTGGTTGTGTATGAAGCGAAAGTACATTTTGCTGTCGATACTTATCCAAGGGCTAAAACAACCTGGGAATGATATCGATGTGTTCCTAGCACCGTTGGTGGAAGATCTAAAAGTACTGTGGAACGAAGGGGTACAGGTATGGGATGCATACAAACGAGAGAACTTCACTCTGCGCTCCTTATTGTTCTGCACCATAAATGATTATTCTGCCCTTGGTAACCTATCATGCCATAGTACAAAAGGTGCCAAAGCTTGTACTCACTGTTTAGATGGTAGCGAGAGTGTGTGGCTGAGACACTCACGCAAAACCGTCTACATGCGTCACCGCCGGTTCCTTCGGAGGGCTCACCCATACTGCAAGATGAAGCAACAATTTGACGGAGAGAAGGAAGACGGTTCAGCTCCAAGGCATTTAAGGGGACACGAGGTTTATGATATGGTTAAGGATTTAGATGTTGTCCTCAGAAAGGGACGTAAATTGATGGCTCATGAGAAGAACACCTGCAAGAAGAGATCAATATTTTGGGACTTACCTTATTGGGAGTACCTAGATGTTCGGCACTGCATCGACGTCATGCACGTAGAAAAGAATGTGTGCGACGGCTTGATTGGTCTCTTACTGAACATCCGTGATAAAACAAAGGACAACGTCTCAGGATGTCAAGAGCACTAACCAGAACAGCGGTGTCCGCATAGATGCATTCAGTACCGATGGGTCGAGAAACTCGTACTATGGCTTCATAGAAAAGAGATTTGGGAGCTCGACTATGTGGTTTTCAAAATCCCCTTATTTCGCTGCCGTTGGGTGCATCTCCCACAGGTGAAGGTTGACAAGTACGGTGTCACGACCGTGGACCTCCAACGTGTCGGGTACAAAGACGAACCATTCGTACTCGCCAATCAAGTTGTTCAAGTTTTCTATGTAACCGACCCGGCAAATAAGAAACGCCATGTAGTTCTTCATGGAAAAAGGATAATTGTTGGAGTGGAGAATGTAGTGGACGAGGAGGAATACAATCAATTTGACGAGTTACCTCCTTTTGGAAATGGCATAAGGGTCGACGATGAACAACGTGACGAAACTAGTTACGTACGCATTGATCATGATGAGGGGCTAATTTTTAAAGGAAATAAGCAAGTACAATAAGAATGTATATCTGAAAATGTGTGATGTAGTCAATTTTGAGATGTATATGTGAAAATGTGTGATATAGTCAATTTTGAGATGTATATGTGAAAATGTGTGATGTAGTCAATTTTGATATGTATATGTGAAAATGTGTGATGTAGTCAATTTTCAGATGTATATGTGAAAATGTGTGATGTAGTCAATTTTCAGATGTATATGTGAAAATGTGTGATGTAGTCAATTTTGAGATGTATATGTGAAAATGTGTGATGTAGTCAATTTTCAGATGTATATGTGAAAATATGTGATGTAGTTAATTTTGAGATGTATATGTGAAAATATGTGATGTAGTCAATTTTCAGATGTGTATGTGAAAATGTGTGACAAAAATGAATGCAGCTGGTAGGTAGTTGATCATGAATGCAGATGGTTGGTTGTTGATCATGAATGACTACAGTCGGGCAAAGGCTTATCACATACGGTTCTAAACTTAGAACCGTCTGTGATATGAATATCACAGACGGTTCTAAGTTTAGAACCGTCTGTGATAAGCCTACTATCTCAGACGGTTCTAAACGTAGAACCGTCTGAGATAGTATGCTTATTACAGACGGTTCTAAACTTAGAACCGTCTGTGATATTCATATCACAGACGGTTCTAAGTTTAAAACCGTCTGTAATAATCCGCTATATATACCCGTGTCTAGGGTTTTCCGTGTATTCTGCAGTTATTCTATATCTAAATCCCGATCTGCCTCCCCCGAGCCCTCGCCGCCGCCTCCCTCGAGCCCTCCCCGGCCGCCTCACTCGAGCCCGTCGTCGCCGCCGCCTCCCCGAGCCTGTCGTCGCCTCCTCCTCCTCCTCCGTCGTCGCCGGCCGCCTCCCCGAGCCCGTCGTCGCCGCCGCCGCCGCCTCCCCGAGCCCGGGGCCTCCTCCTCCGTCGCCGCCGCCGCCTCCTCCTCCTCCTCCTCCTTTGTCGTCGCCGCCTCCTCCTCCGTCACCAAAACCCTAAGGTCATCAAATCCCTCCCCGAGCTTCATGCTTACTGTTAGGGTTTAGGGTTGATGCTTGATACTTCATACTGAGTGTTAGGGTTTAGGGCTTACTGTTATATGCTTACAGTTGCTCGATGATGATAAATTCATATACTGAGATTGGTTCATTCGGTCTTTGAGCTCTAATAGCTGTTATATACAATCTTCCATATACTGAGATTGCCTGTGCGATTTACAGTTATGGCATGTTATTAAATTGATCTGTTAGGATTTCATCTTGACAAGTTAAAAGTTAACTGCTGTCTGAATATATGCATGCTGAATATATCTTGATCTTGAGATTGTAGAGTTTGTATCTAGAGCTCAAAAAACTGAATTCATTATTTGGCATAACCAATCAAGGAAGAGTATATGATTTAGTAGCGGGACGGCCAAGATTAATCTTGTGCAACCCTACAATTTGAGAGCACATATTCATGTTGAGACTGTTATTGATTCTATTATTTGGTTTATAGTATTAGCAACTAAAGTAGGTGCTAAGATAGGCACATCACCCCCTCTCTATGTCCATATCACCCCCTCCCTTCTCCCCCTCCCCTCCACTCCTCTCTTCCAATTCAATATGATTACATTCTCATCTTATCTTAATAGACCCACAAAATGAGCAACATGTCACCCGCGCATTCTTCAACATCATCGCCGGAGGCGTCCGCTCCAACATCAAGACGCCAAGGAAGAGGGCTATCAAAGAAGCCTCAGCCGACAGACCATCACAGCGGTAAATGCAGCTGGGGTCCCTATCCTTCCTAAGCAAGCGGTAAACGCATTCCGAACCATGGTCGGAATAGTTGCACGAGAACGAATTGAGATCACATACAATTCGTGGAAGAACGTGCCTGACACTCGAAAACGTGAGCTGTGGACCGAAATTTTGGCATCGTTCGAGTTCCCAGAAGAACACTTACACGCTGTGGAACGACAAACCTACCAAGCGGCGTGCAAAGCATGGAAGAACTTCAAGAGCACGCTTGTCAATAAATACGTGGAGATGGACGAAACGCCTTTTACTAAACACCCATTCCTGGAACCACAATGGGAAGAGTTCAAGGCGATGAAAACGACTGAAGATTTCAAAAGTACAAGTGTGGCGCACAAGGCCCTCTAGGCAAAAAACACGCACCCCCACAGACTTGGCACAGCTGGGTATGCGGGTAAAATCCCGCAGTGGAGGTTGGAGGATGAGCTGGCAGCTGCAGAGGACATCGCCCCGCCGTTTTCCAATATCCCGGATGACCGCGCTCGAAATTGGCTTAGAGCAAGGTCATCTACAACGACATCGGGGGACGTCTCCTTTCGAAACCCTGCAGACCAGCAAGTGTCCCAGCGCCTGGTAAGATATCGATCGAACTACGTAGCTTGTAATTACTCCACAACTTCGTACGAATTGAAATGACATGTCGTGCTCTTGCAGGAAGAGCTGAGTTTTCAATCTACCGAGGGATCATTTCAGGGAACAAGGGAGAATGATATGCTCTCCGTGGCCCTGGAAACAAGGAGCACCCGGGCCGTACAAGAGGCCTTGGGCTTTACGTTCCATGGAAACATGGTTTCCAAGATGACTCCGACATGTATCGGCGCAGGAAGAGAAACAAAGCCGAGCGTGACGCACAGCTACGAGAAGAGATCAAGGCATCTCTTAAAGAGGAGCTACTGGGTTTGATGGCTGATATAATCAGAGATGAGGTGCGGAAACAGACAGAAAGTCAGCAGGCCGCCACCGCCGCTGCTGCGCTAGCTAGCCCGCACAACCGTCCGAGTAGCTGCGCGTCCAATCCGACGCAAATCCAGTCCAAATTTCTTGTGGACGACATCCAGGTAATAATTATTACCTCTCGAATGCTTGCTCCATTGGTAGGCCTATTCGAGTAGCTAATTTTGTATCGTTATGTAGGAGCCTACGAATTGCAAGCTCCAAGTGAGATATGGCTCCGTTCCCTTGTACGCTGCTTGGGGCCAGGCATATTCGTCTGGTATCGGGGCCATGGTGCACGGTCAAGCTTTAGCGCCAGGCTTCGCAAAAGTTAATGTGGATGGTGTGCATGTCAATTTTGAGGTGGTCCCGCTACCGAAGCCCCCCAACGACGAGATCATGACTCTAGGACAGGCCATCGGAACATTCATCCAGTGGCCCAAAAGCGACATCTCCCTGGAGTCTTCTTCACCGGTGGCAGGACCAGAGCAACATGCACTGGTTCGATCTCCATTACAACACCAGTCGGTTCCACCACCGGGTACTGCACCGGTGCTATCTCCACTGGTCATACTCTCGCCAGAGCAACTTGCACTGGTGCCATCTCCATTACAAGACCAGTCGGTTCCACCACCGGATACTGCACCGGTGTTATCTCCACGGCTCCTATTCTCGCCAGAGCAACTTGCACCGCTGCTGCCGACTGCCGTTAAGTCGGCCTATAGCCGATGCAGCAAGGCCAGCAAGGGCAAAGCAAAGAAGACCAATGATGATATTCCGTACCTACCTTTGGCCCGCAAATTCGTGCTTGGTCAGCCGTTGCTCGGGGAAAAATACCTCCAAAAGCTACCATATAGTTGCATGCAATTGCACATGTGGTGTATGCAGCAGTCCAATAAGCTAGAGGGAGAACGGACTTCAAGTATCACTGTCAAATTCACCGAAGAAGATTTACACCACAATTTTCAAGAGTGTATGTTCGTGGTCGCCTTTGAGGATTTATTCGATCTGTTCACGTTCAACGCTCTTGACGTCTCAATCATTCGATGTTGGACGTTGTAAGTGTGTACAATCACAGTCTCCATTAATGTCATACCGATAAATGCCATATCTAATTTTTTGCTTTCGTGTGTATATATATAGACACATGCTGATTAAAGCTAGATCATCCAACTTATCAGTTGGTTTCTTGGACCCACAATTGGTCGCCAAGGAAACCATCGACCAGGATACACCCCTCGTCGAGAGGTACATTGCAGCAGGACTGCTGGGTTGCGTCAAGAAGGATTATGTACTTATGCCCTTCCTTCAGAACTTTCATTGGATTTTAATAGTAATTGTACCAAAATGGAACAAGGTATATTACCTTGATTCCCTAAGTAAGAATAAAATGGACTTCACAGTTCTCAGCCAAGTAATCGATAGGTAAGCACATATTCCCCATACATATCTACATTGTACTTTTTTTCCTTCCGAATGATTAAGGTTAACTTTTTCGAATTACGTAGGGCGTTCGCCACCTACATTGAAAAGGAAGGTGACTCGAAGCGCGGGGCCAAAGCCATGCTGACACATGTTCGAGATTTTAAGGTATTCGCTATTTCACATTAATTAATCCTATGCAACAGTTGGTACTAATGCCTCTTGAACTAACACATTCCATTTTTTGCAGTGTCACCAGCAGGAGCCGGGCAACACATGTGGATACTACGTTTGCCAACATATGGAACTACTCCTCGATTCCTCGAGGCTCACCAATCGCAAGGTTTGTCACTCTTCCCATAATTACTTCATACTTAACACGTTACATATATACGCACATTGATATTCCTATCGACAGGCTGCGTCCATCCCGTCAACTGCATTGAAACAGCCTATTCTTGGAGGGATTCGAGGAGAGTTGGTGTACTTTTTGCTGACTCAAGTCATAACGCCAGGAGGACGGTTCCACTGCGCACCATGATTTCTTATTGGTCTTATCACTAAGTGCAAATGCAGTGCACATCTTTTGTAACTGTGCATTTGTTAATAGATATTTCATTTCAATTCAATTAATCGATTTGCGAAATAGATGCATGCTTTATGTTTGTGAAATGAAGTGCGATGTCAATGGGATGTTTTATGTCTGTGAAATGTATCTGAAAGGAAATGAGGTGTGTGAATTGTATGTTTTTTGTCTGTGATTATCTGCTTGTTTCAGAGGGCATGGCTAGCATTTCCTGAGGCTAGCTATAAACAGAAATAGATTCTGCTGGGGGGAGGAGTATCACAGACGGTTTTTCATTAAAAACCGTCTGTGATTATGCGATATCACAGACGATTTTTCATTAAAAACCGTCTGTGATTATCCGATATCACAGACGGTTTTTTTAAAAACCGCCTGTGATATCGCATAATCACAGACGGTTCGAAAACCGTCTGTGATAACTTGGATTATCACTGACCCATAATTTCAGACGGTTCAGAAAACTGTCTGTGATGACGTTTCTGAACCGTCTGTAATGTGGATTTCTGTAGTAGTGTCTGCTCGTAGGTATCTAAAAAGAGGGAGGTATATTTTTCCGAAAATTCAACCGCACCTGAATGTATTTGAACTGGCATAATCTAGTCTGAAGCAATACACGAGTGGGTGAAAGAGAACAGATTTCCAGCTAGAGACCACATGTCGGTCTCGAGGTAGCATCCGCTTGGCTATTATTTGGATTCGTTCCTACATTGTGTAAGACCTTTAATTGTTCGTTGATTGCTATTCCTTTTCTATCTTTAATGTAAAGACACGTAAGCTTTTTGTGTGCTTTCAAAAAAAAAAATATTTGGGTTCGCGGCTAAAGAAAATGTGCCAAGTTGTAGAATCTGCTGGCCAAGCATAACTATGCTACTTGTCTGCATCGACTTTCCCTGTACGATCAAATCCTTGCAGGGCTGTTCTTGGAAGCCATTTGGAGCCAAAGTACAACAAGGCTAAGGGATGAGATCACAATTTACAAGATCGCCATTCTACACCGCTACACGTGTTTTTCCCCTTTATATAGTGTATTAATTCGTGTGCCTATGGCCGAATAAAATACAGCATAGGGAGTGACAGAGATGACATCTCCAGCTATATAGTACACACTAAAGCTAGCATTCTAAAGAAATGATAGCTATTTGATGCTTACATGCACACACAGAATTTATTGAGGCTACCTCGTTTAGCGTTATAGACTAGTGCTTAAGGAAGAGCTGACTCGATTTTTTTGCATACTCTCTTTCCTCCATATAGGATATATGCTGATATGTACATGCATATAGATAGCTGACTCAGACCATTGGAGATGCCCTTATGCAATTAGCCTTTTATAATCGGCATTTCTAGAGTCTCAAAACGATGTGTTTAATTGGTGATGCATGCATTAGCCGGTGTGGAGTTCTGCATGCATCTTGATCTGTCCGTCTAGTTTCCATGTAATTTGTGAGTTCTCTTTCATTTTCAAAGTCGCATCTCGTATGTAGCGCTGCTTATGTTTGCTTGCTGAAGGGCAGGCCTCGCAGTTGTTTGGCAGTGCAATATTGGGTTCCTTGGCTTTGGAGAGAAGATCCGATTCCATAAATTCCAAGATGATAATTAAGCGTGACCGTGTACTAAGACCATGTATGATGTATTAAGTGGTAGGTAGTTACCGACAAATAACAAGTGATATATTAGCTCTATTTGGATTCTAAAAACTAAGTGTTGTAGAGATAGTCTCCACCTAAGTTCATTCGGCCTGTCAGGTCAAAAGGTTCAATAAGACATGTACAAAGCAGTGGCGGACCCAGGATTTTACCAAAGGGTATGCCGCACCAAAATTTTCATATGCAATTCGGTAAATAATTGTAAAATTTGCATCGTAATTCGGTATACAAGCACTAAATAATATGATAAGTCTTAAATTCAAGGATTAAGTTGGAAACTTGCACAAATTACAATATAAATACTTCATGCGCTCCTTAGACCACAGATTAAATAGCCATGTATACAATTTCATGGTGCTGACAAAAGAGTGTACTTACACTAGTGGCCCACAAGCCAGAAGCCCTTTCCCCCACAAGACAAAGTATAATGCCAGGATTCCTCCATTGATAACTGTAGGAACAACCTGAAATAAGGCATTCAACCAAACTGAGTGAAAAGAAAGCGACCATCTAATAGGACACAAAGTAATCTCAAGAAAATAAATACACAATGAAACCTGTGAGTTGGGCAAAGGCCGGCCTTTCCAAGGCTTCTGTAAGACCAAGAAGATGATTGAAGTAGGTACAAGACAACTGAAGATAAAGCCAACTATTGAATCCCCAACAATGGATAGGTAGTTATATAAGGAGTACACAGACCAAATTCTCATGAAGTTCCCCAAAATATGAATTACTTGCAACGGCGTTGACCTACACGAGGGTGATCATGATAGTTCAGTCAACAAAAGCAGACATAGTACTAATTACGTAATTGCTACCACATATCCTTGCAAAGCAAACCTAGTTATAACAAGAGCACGTTAATAAGGGAAATGGAGCTCTTGTAATTCTGAAACAGGTAGAAACAACTACAGTGTTGAGCGCTTTAGCATTTTGCTCGAACTTACCTCTGTCAAATTCATGAACATTTGTTGATTTGGAAATGGAGTGCTACTCACTTCAAAAGGAATAGAAACTATGGCTATGTAGAAGAAGAACAAAACTCATCCATTTTAGGTAGCAATTATAGAGCAATCAGCCTGTACCCCATCTTTGGTAGTGATAAACGCTACAATATGTGATGACAAACTAATAGTTCAGGATAAATGCTAATGATAACTATCATATAATGTATATTGAATTCGTTATTGATGTAACCTTTGTAATAATGGGACTAAGGCTATATATAGTACGATTATTACCAAAGTTTTGATATCTGTTGGGTCCTACTGTCAATGAGCTTCCCTCTAAAAAGAAATTTATTTCAGCTAAATCAGGATAAATTACTCTATGTATTCTGGTTCCTGCACTCTCTTGTGTAACCAAATACTCCTAACTTACTAAAAATCTGGAAAAACAACTAATATACTAACTTAACGACACGTTAATCAACCATTTATGCTCCCTGCGAATAGGATAGCTTATCCTGGATAAAGTATTAAAGAAAACCTAGGTTTAAGCACATACTATCTAGACAAGCCCCACTGATTGCTACAAAATTACAGGCTCATCTCGCATATGTGATAATTCTGTGCGTTTTTAAGTAAAATTGCAACTAGGACAGATCTTGTGGAGAAACATAAGGATTCATGCAGAATCGATCTAAGTAAAAGAAACGACAAACTGAAAACACAGGCAACGGAAACCGAACAACAATGCATAGCGTCGATCTAGCTGCAAGATCTCGTGCCGTGCCTCTGCGTCAGGGGTGAGGAGTTGGAGAAACGGGGAAGGGATCACGCGAAAACCTCACCTCGCAGTCGCGGCCGAGCGAGAGGTGGAGGCACCCCCACCGCCGTCCGCGGCGGCAGAGGCGGAGGGCTTCGACGACATCATCTCAAGACTTGAGGCAGAGACAGCCGGTTGGGCCCCAGGGTATGCCGTGGCCCACCCGGCATACCCTGTGGGTCCGCTCCTGGTACAAATATATGTATATTCCTAGTACAGTGAACAACTGTAGATGGTATTATTGTAATCGGGTCATATGGCCATATAAATACATATCCTGGCCTTGAAGGAAAGGCCAACTCAGTTCATTTCTTATACTCACTCCACTAATTCCCTCATTTACTGTTTGGCTCGTAGCCACAATAGTTGACGTCATCCGTAGAGATGACGAGCAAGCCACAAGTTTGAGAGAAGCAATGACGCCCAAGAAGGCACGACGACGGTGGTGGCCAAGGCCAGAGCCACGAGTGGTGGAAGTCCGTGCCGACACGAGGGGCTGGCTCCGGCGATAGCATCGGCGTGACTGTCAACCCTGGCAACGATGCTTGTGCCAACGCGACCATCAACCACGACGATCGCATCATTGGGACGGTTGACCTCGACACCGATGCCCACACCGGTACTTCGAGTGACCCCGAAGCTAACGCTGGGTTGACCGGGGGTCTCGACACTCACGTTGGCCCCGTCAGAAACCACAACGTCTACGGCACCAACGTGCCTAGCGGCTCCGGTGACTAGACTGTAGGATCGTCAATAACAATCAGAGGGAGATGAATGATTGCAGTGTGCAATGCTTTTATTTATTTATTTTGCTAATATTTAAAAAACAAAAGAAACACTATATGTGATATATGTGGGTGTATGCGCAACAGTAAGAAACCTAGCTTTATGCAATGGCAATAATCATGAATTAATCTGTGTATGTATATGGGCAGGTCTGTAGCAACAACTAATCAATATATTAGACTCAACTACCAAAGTTTGTCACTGCATAGTTTCTCACTGCATGCATAAAATAATATTTAACTAGGACCATGCAAAACAGGAGCATACTTACCATCCGTGCATGTAGAGCTCGGTATTAATTGTGTGTGAATCAAAGTAAGATGTCAGGTTGCTGTTGGTTCACCGAGGACAAAAAGAGTTGATGTTGCCGGATGCCTTAGGTGCTAACATGATCGAACAATGCACGAGACCGTGCTGGCACGCTGGCCAAGATGGAAATCTCACGAGGGCGCATGCGAGACTAAGTCGTAGCGATGCACTGAAATCTTCTTTTGTTGTGTGTGGATCGAGAAAGGCCTTCAAGTCATGACACAAACGGGGCACGAGCGTGACGCTACCTCCACGTGAGAGGATGAGCACAATGACAGAGGAAAGCACGAAAACGAGATGAACCACCTTGTAGATTTCTTTTCTTTCGAAATAGATCTAGATTTTATTTCTAAATCATGGTGGCTACAAAGTGCCTTACTAGCACGCTCAAAACCCTAGCATGAAATTAATATCTCCAAAAGCCAACGGGTTAGCCTCCAACTCAAACTCTATTTATAGTCTAGGGCTCAAAACTTGGACTTATCCTAAACCCACGAGTTCTAATCTAATTCCAACAGCAAAAGGACCCGAAACCCTTCCTAACACGGGTTTTCCAAAATTCTAACTTTTCTAGCTCGTCATGTGTCAAAGTCTCCAGGACCACACCTCCCATAGTTTCTGCATGCATCATCCACCACGTGTCGTAGCCTCCGGACCGTACCTCCATAGCTCCAACATGTATCATCTATCTCTGATCTCCATACGCCCCAAGCATGAGCCCGACTATCTCGTGACCTCCTTGGCCATCTGAACCTCAGATCACCCATCCTAGTCTCGGTCCATCTCATCATCAACCATGATCGCCTCCATACTCAACCTGCACATGCAAAGACCAAAGAATATTTTTCTGGCACAAGTTCAACCTAACTTAACTAATATCAGTCTACACATACCACACACCTCAAGTAATAGTAAGCAACACAATTATTTATCATAAATTAACCATATCAATTATTCATCACCAAAATATCTTAGACCTAGCCACATGGTCTAACAATCTCCCCCTTGATGAATACATTGACAACACCTCAAGATTGTATAATGAATTAGCTTCAAACATGTGTAAGTGAAGAACTGAAGCCAAAAAAACATTTTAAACTACAAATCTTAAATCTCTTCTCAATCTCTCCCCCTTAATACAAGAGAAGTAATTTTAGCAAATCTCTCCAATAGCTCTCTATTCCCTCCAATTTCTCCCCCTTTGGTAATGTAATCATCAAGAAACTTCAAAAAAGGAATAATTATAAGAAAGAGCAATGAGAATAAAAATCAAGAAGCTTTATAGATTATCCAAGTCAATGTGCATTGATTTAATAAAGCAACCAAGCCATATGTTTGAGTAAAGCTATCTAGATCATATAAAATCATATATTATATAGCAATGTTAAAACCAGTCTTGAGCATGATTAAGTAATTTATATGAATAACATGCATCCTAATAATGACCAAATCAATTATAAAGAGCACAATCAGATATCACAATGAAAAGTCAGAGCCTAAAAGTGAAGCACAATTTAAATTCAGACGAGCTAGCAGTCTCATGTAACAACCTATTGCTCCACACTCAATTTATAGGCATGTTTCATGTTTGTAGCATACTTGTTTTTATAATTAAATGCTTGTAGCATACTTGTTTTAGACGATGGTATGCTTGAAGCACACTTCTTTTTATTTGTGCATTTTTGTGCATTTTTTCTTTTTGTGTACCATGGCATGCTTGAAGCATACATCTTCTCAATTGTTTTTTTTTTCTCATTTTTTATAACATGCCAAATTGAGTGATCATAAAAAGATCGCAATATGAAACATACGAGCCGCATAGCCAAGATTTAAAATAAGATCCACAATCAAGCTAATCCTTTTCGACGAACATCATAGAGTACTATCTATAATCAATCTAGTCAAACTATTCTGTCATATCATATTTTAGTTCAAGTATAGTACATTAAATATAACCAGTCATGATCAAAGCTACATAGTATATGAGTACATGTGATAAAGAGAGCTCTACAACTCATTTAATTTTAATGGATTTAATTTATTGATTTATTTGACAAGTATATTAAATATAGCTTTTGAAAATTTTAAACAATAAGCTTTAATTTATTGATTTATTTGACAAGTATATTAAATATAGCTTTTGAAAATTTTAAACAATAAGCTTCCCCTCAGAATAATCCCATTGGACATAGCACATCCAACTCACTTCGCAAATGAGCAAAACGAGAAGTATCAAGTGATTTTGAAAGAATATTAGCAACCTGAAAATCTAACTCAATAAGGTGACATCATCACCTTTTTCACATATTCTCTCAAAAAGTGAAATCTCTTGGAAGCAATCAAAGAGAGAGAAGAATCATCAAGTGTTCCGATCAATAATGATGTACAAGATTGGAACCCAATCTACCTCATGTTCTTCATCCTTGTCAGCTATTCTTACATCACAGGAAACATCAGGCTCACAGTACTGGGGTTTGTGAAATAAGATCTAGGAATTCAGTACTAAGACACACGACGAACAGGAGCAACAAAACTAGAACCAAAATCACGTGCATGAGGGTGATCAGAACGTCGAAAAGAATTTGAATTTTTTGAATTAAATCCCAATCTAGTATGTGAAGCAGATTTAAAGTCATCATAAAAGTTATCCAAAAACATAGCTTTTGCATTTTGTTGTGGCTACAGACCAAACAGAGAGAGAGGTGGTAGTGAAGAGTGATGAAGATAAGTGTAATGGCCTGGGTCCTCCCCATGGCTTGTACCCATATATATATACGCATGAGGAGTGCTTTTACAGTTATACCCTTACATCTGGTTATCCCCTCTGGGGCAGTAATGTCATTACACATGGCCTATTCTGGGCCTTATTCCTTCCTACCAGGCCTGCTGGGTTTAGGTGGGGGCCACCCCTACGACAGGAGCCTCTCATGGTAACGGGCTTCACAAGGCCGAAGCCATGTCGTCGAGTCCTTTGGCCCCCTCCGTCCCGCGGCCTGTGAACCTATGCAGACGTGACCTGGGGCTGCGCTGCGGCTGAAGCAGCTGCGTGCTCTTCTGGTCGTCCACGCGGTAAAGCGTGCTTGGCGCGGTTGCAGGCCTTGAGGCGTC
Source organism: Dendrocalamus latiflorus (assembly GCA_017311315.1). Lineage (NCBI taxonomy): Eukaryota > Viridiplantae > Streptophyta > Magnoliopsida > Poales > Poaceae > Dendrocalamus > Dendrocalamus latiflorus. Next base: position 19,387,011 of record CM029649.1, on the reverse strand, counting down.
GTGACCGTTCATGCGACGGTGGACTCCCGGCATCTGGACTTCCGAGGCGCGCGCATGCCGCACTCATTGCGACTTTGTCGCCTGGCTGGGTGCTTTTTAATGATGAGCGCGCGACGGTTTCCAGATAGTATGCCGTGGAGTGTGGACAATTGCTCTTGCGCGCCTCTGGTAACTGCACTGCCCGACGCCTTGCGCTTGTGCTTCCGTCGGTTGGCATGCCTCCGTGCTGGCGACTCTTCGCCTGGCGAGGCTGAGTATAAATATGCTGGCGCCAGGGGTTGCTCCCTAGACATCCTTGTTGCACATCCCGCACCTGTTCATGGTTAACTTCTCATATGTAGGAAAAGTTTTGTGCACCTTTGTTTGATGACTGCGATGCCCGGCGTCAAAGGTCGCAAGCGTCGGCGAACCAAATACCGTGCCGTTTGTGGGGATGCTTCACCGCTTGACGGGGAAATGGCAAGGCCTGACCTGCTCTCGTAGACAGATATGGAGTCATCCGTACGCTCTGCTCGTGCGAACGAGCCTATGCTGGTGTGGCGACTCATATCTGCCTACGCGATCATGTCCGCCCTTGCCGCAAAACTGAGCTTTGCCTGGTTGAGTTATGGTGTCGTATGCGCTGTTCTCCGTGCTTGGCTGGGGCTGAAGTCGAGGTAGGCGCGCACGCTCCGTCCCCTACCCTGCGAACGGGTGGCGGCGAAGCTGGCGCCGAAGCCGAAGTAGACGCGCGCGCTCCGTCCCCTACCCTTCGAACGGGTGGCAGCGAAGCTGGCGCCTAAGTCGAAGCAGACGCGCGCGCTCCGTCCCCTACCCTCCGAGCGCCACGTCGAAGACCTGTACGAATGCAGTTGCGTCTCGCACACGGGCCTTCGCGACCCTTCGCTTTTTGTTACGGGGAATCGTGCGGGGCGGGCCTTTACACCGCTGCGGTTGCATCCGGCACACGGGCCGATGCGACACTTCGGTAGCAGCGGTGTGGGCGAGGCGGCTTGAAATAGCCCCCCGTAACAGCGTCCCCACACCTTTACGCCCTCTTTCCTGTTCGCTCGGCCTTCCCCACCTTCGCGCTATCTTCACCGTATTAGTCTCGTCGTGGGAAGCGATGGCCTCCAGCAGCGAGCGCGGCCAGGCGGTTGGTGGCCCTGCCATTCGCCGGCGATCCTCTCCGTTGGAGGTAAAATACGCGCTCCAAGAGCGTGACCCGGCGGCGGCTGACCAGGAGCGGGTGGCGGCGGAGGAAGGCACGTTTTCCGGCGAGCTAGGCCCTTCTCTCGTGACCGAGAAGACGATCCAAGGGCTCTTGCGCGCGGGGAAGTTGTCCGGGCGGCAGGACGTACGATTGCCTGCCGGTGACGAGACGGAACCGCATCCCGAGAGGTCGGAGGCGGTCGTATTCGTTGCCTTCTTCGACGCGGGGCTCCGGATCCCAGCAGCGATCGTGGTGGGCGACGTGCTGCGGACCTTCGGGCTGGAGCTGGCGCAACTGACTCCAAACGCCGTGGCCCGGCTCGCGGTGTACAGCTGGGCCTTGCGCTCGGGGGCGTGCTGGCCCAGCGCGTTGCTGTTCGCCTACCTGCACGAGGCGCGCTATCAGCCGAAGGGCCGGAGGGGCGGGACGCTGTCGAGCTTCGGCAGCGTCTCGTTTACTCTTCGGTCGTCTTGCAAGAAGCTCTTCCCTGCGAACTCAACTCGCGGGAAGTGGGAGTCCTCCTGGATGAAGCGGTGGTTCTACCACCGCGTGGAGAGCGGGAGCGGTCTTGCGTGCACGGGCCGACCGATCGCGTTCAAGCCTTCGCCCGGCCGAACGCTCGATGACGAGGACAAGCGGAGGGTCAAACGGCTCGTAGGCATTGCCGCCCGCTTCAACATGCGCGACCTTGCCGAAGAGTACGCGATGTACGGCGTGGCCCCGCTTGCCTACGACTGGCATCTTGCCGCCGAGAGGCGTCGAGATGACAATGTTTCGCCGTGGGTTTGCTCGCTACCGGCGCCGCCCGATCCCCGTAAGGCTCGATTGCGCCTCTCCTTTGTTGACGCGAAGTGCGTGGTATGTTGATGCTATTCTCCCTTGCTTCAGGAATTTCCTTGGAGGAGGCGGAGCAAGCCGTGCGCGTGTTCCTGGGTCCGTATACCGCCCGGGACGACTAAACCGCGTGTGCGAGGTCCTGGGCCTTGCCGCGCCGGACCGCGTCGCTCCGGCCGATGGTGGAGCAAAGAAGAAGAAGGCCTTGTCTCGGAAGAGGGGCTGCAGTGGGGCACCTGCCGCGTCTGCTGCTAGTGCTTCCGAGGACGCGGTGGACGTGGAGTCAGACTCTGCGAGGTACGCCGATTCGGGTTTGGGTGGCGCAGGTGCCGAAGGTGAAGTGTCTTCGGCAGACGTCCCGGACGGTGGGTTTGCCGCGGGCGGCCGGAGGGAGGAAGCCTCACCACCCGCCGAAGTCGTCGAGGTGGCTCCCGCGTGGACCAGCAATGTCGAGGTGGAGACTTCGACGGCGGCCGCCGCGGTGCCGGAGGCACCCTCCGCGGGGGCGCACGTAGCCGTGCTATCCTTGCCAACCGCAGCGGGGACTGAGGTGCCCCCTTCGACGACTGCCATCCTGGAACCTTCGCCGCCGGGCACAGCAGCCGCGGGGTCTTCCCCAGTCACGGCAGCAGGGGCGTCGGCGCTGCTAGCTGCCTCGGCCAAACGGCCATGTGTGCGGCCGGAGCTCCGCCGGACACCACGGGGGTTCGTCGTGGCTACGGGCATCCGAAGCTTGTGGGATTCCGGCGCAAGCACCGGGGGCCTCGTGGCCTATGCACCTCCTGCCCCTCTGGCCGCTCCGTCCGCCGTGCCGGGACAGCCGTCATCCTCCCCAAACGCGGGGATCTCCGCTCCCGGCGGGACCATTTCTTCTGCTACCGAAGGTATGGTGACTTAGCTTACTCTGGTGTATGCTTTTATGCCTTGGGGTGATCCCCCGTACCCTTGTTTGCAGCGTTGTTCATTCCGGAGGGGGAGCACCCGACGGAATCCGGGGCCCCTGAGCACGTGAGCCCTGCGGACTTCGTGCCGCCTCCGGAGACGCTGAGGGCGTGGCGCGGGATTGTAAATGACGCGGCCACGAGCGTCGATCCGCAAGTGCTGCAGGCCTACGGTGCGGGGCACCTCGCGGATGCTTTCGAGGTGTCCGGGGTGAGGGTAAGTACTCATGCGACCACGCCTGAGTTTATCTGAGTTTGCTAAGTCTTGTCCCTTCTACAGACACTCGTGCTGGGGCAGGCCTTGCAAGCGGCCTATGCTCGTAGCCAAAAGGCGCTCGAGGGTAGGCTGCGGGCCGTCGAGGGGGAGCTGCGCGAAGCCTCTAGCGCCCGCTCTGCCCAAGACGTCCGCATCCGCCAGCTGGAAGCGGAATGCGCCGAAGCGAGGGCGCACGCCGAGGGGCTTGTGGCGTCGGCGGAGGAGTCAGCCGCAGCAGCTGCCGATCAAAAGTTCGCGGCAGAGCGGGACGGGCTCCTGGAGCAGGTCGCCACGCTAGAGAAGGAGAAAGGCGAACTTGCCTTGACTCTGGCGGAGCGCAACCGGACGCTGGGCGACGCCTCGGTGGTTGCCTGGGACGCTATGCAAGCGCTGGAGAGCCATCTTCAAGGACTGGTGGCGGAGGTGCCAGGGCGCGCCTTCGGTCTGGAGGAGCTGTCTCGGACGCTCCGATGGGTCGGGGATGCCGCCAACGTCGCGCGCGATGCGGCGACGTCCTTCGGCGCCCACTGCGCGTACACTTCGGCCTGCTTGGTGTGCGCGCTCCTCCAGCACCGCGGCTGCACACATGTCGCCGGGCTGAATGACCCCCGGCTGGAGATGCCTGGCGGGGCCGGAGTAATGTCCAGCGCCGTCCGCTCCGCTCGTCGCGTCCTTGGGCCCTTCTGCAACCGGATCTGGGACCCCGTCGGGGCGGAAGCTGTACGGATCGAGCTCCGGAAGTCGCTCTACGGGACGGGGAGCCTCGGCCAATTTCAAGACGGGATCCCTCGACGCGATGATGGCGGCGCTGGGCCCTCCGAGGGCGCCAGGAACCCACAGGTCTGATGCCGCGGCGCCTAGGTGTAGGCGTGCGTTGTATTGTCCCTTGTTTCTGCTAATAAAGCGCACACTTTCTGCACGCATGCTGATTTTCATCTATATCCCGGGCAGCTTCCTTGCTGGGGCCGGCTTCGGGCGGCCGACCTTTCAACCCGACGACGCCTTCGACGCTGGCGAAGGGCCGAAGATTCGCTCGACTTTTGGGCGAGCCGGCCTTCGTCAAGCGAGGCCCCGACTTTGGCGCGTGTTAAGGACGAACCCGCGGGGTAGCGGCTTAGAGCTGCCGGGATGTTGGCGGACCGTTGTATATGTGACTCTTCTGGTAAACAGACCTCCTGGCATTTTGAGTTGTGTGCTGTGTGCTGATGCCGCCGTTGGCGACGTAGCTGCGCCGAGGTTCCGTAGAACGGACAGCCCGCAGACCGACGTATGCGGAGGCAGACCTCCGCGGTTTGCCTTGCTTTACAGTCCGGAGACTCGCGCGTGCGGAGCTAGGCTCGACGCTACGTCTTATTTAGAGTCCGTGGACTTGTGCGTGCGGAGCTAGGCTCGACGCTACGTCTTCTTTATAGTCCAGAGACTCGCGCGCGCGGAGCTAGGCTCGACGCTACGTCTTATTTAGAGTCCGTGGACTTGTGCGTGCGGAGCTAGGCTCGACGCTACGCCTTCTTTATAGTCCGGAGACTCGCGCGCGCGGAGCTAGGCTCGACGCTACGTCTTATTTAGAGTCCGTGGACTTGTGCGTGCGGAGCTAGGCTCGACGCTACGTCTTATTTAGAGTCCGTGGACTTGTGCGCGCGGAGCTAGGCTCGACGCTACGTCTTCTTTATAGTCCAGAGACTCGCGCGCGCGGAGCTAGGCTCGACGCTATGTCTTATTTAGAGTCCGTGGACTTGTGCGTGCGGAGCTAGGCTCGACGCTACGTCTTCTTTATAGTCCGGAGACTCACGCGTGCGGAGCTAGGCTCGACGCTACGTCTTATTTAGAGTCCGTGGACTATTGCGTGCGGAGCTAAGCTCATACGCTACGTCTTCTTTATAGTCCGGAGACTCGCGCGTGCAGAGCTAGGCTCGACGCTACGTCTTATTTAGAGTCCGTGGACTATTGCGTGCGGAGCTAGGCTCATACCCTACGTCTTCTTTATAGTCCGGAGACTCGCGCGTACGGAGCTAGGCTCATACGCTACGTCTTGTTTAGAGTCCGTAGACTATTGCGTGCGGAGCTAGGCTCATACGCTACGTCTTCTTTAGAGTCCGTAGACTATTGCGTGCGGAGCTAGGCTCATACGCTACGTCTTCTTTAGAGTCCGTAGACTATTGCGTGCGGAGCTAGGCTCATACGCTACGTCTTCTTTAGAGTCCGTAGACTATTGCGTGCGGAGCTAGGCTCATACGCTACGTCTTCTTTATAGTCCGGAGACTTGCGCGCGCGAGGGCGTCCCCCCGGTGCGTATTGTGTTTATACTCAGTCCCGTCACCTTGGCGACGGCGAGTGCACACGCTAACGTGCGTCTTTGGTTTATACTCAGTCCCGCCCTCCCTGGCGACGGCGAGTGCACACGCGAACGTGCGTCTTTGGTTTATACTCAGTCCCGCCCTCCCTGGCGACGGCGAGTGCACACGCGAACGTGCGTCTTTGGTTTATACTCAGTCCCGCCCTCCCTGGCGACGGCGAGTGCACACGCGAACGTGCATCTTTGGTTTATACTGCGGGGGCGCACGCGTTGGCGAAGCCGGCGCGCGCCCTCACCGCGCATTTGCATATGATGAAGAAAAATTAACGGCAAACGGCGATCTTCATTATATCCCCGTTTGCACGGGTGAGCGACTACAAAAGGTGAATATACTGACCGTTTGCCCTTGGTGCTGCCGCAGCCTCTAGTCGCTAGGCCTTTGCAGGGCCCGCGCAGGCGCCTATGGACGACCCCACGGACCTCCGCGCTATGACGCCGTCTCTAAGAGCGGCGCTGGGCTTCGCGACGCGGGCATCTGGTGCCTGGCTCGATGCGCCGAGCCATATCCTGGTCGCCTCGAACGGTGATGACGGTCCGGGGACCCGGGATCTTCATGCACAGATAGCCGTGGTGTGGTACCGCGCCGAAGGAGTTGAGGATTGGGCGCCCCAATATGGCGTTGTAGGGATACGGGAGGTCGACCACGTCGAAGGTGGCCTCTTCGGCTCGCACATTGTCGCCTCGGCCGAAGGAGACTTGAAGGCCGATCTGGCCCAGCGCCCGCAGGGGCTGTCCCCCGAAGCCCTGCAGTGGGATTCCCGAGGGCCCCAGGCGGCTTCGAGGGATCCCCATCTGGTTGAAGGCCGCCGCAAACAATACGTTCGCGGAGCTACCCCCGTCCACCAAGGCGCGCCCCACATCGCATCCCGCGATGGTGACCCGGATGACCAGGGGGTCCTGATGGGGGAAGTCCACACCCTGGGCGTCATCAGGTGTGAATGTGACCTCGTGCCGCGCCCATTCCGGCGGTGCTCGCGCTGGGTATGCCGCCACGTGATGTAGTCTTTGCGCGTAGGCCTTCTGCTGCCGCGCCGAGGCAAATTCCAGCGCAGAGCCGCCGGATATGACATTAATGATCCTGCGGTACGTTGCGTCCGGGGCCTGCAACGACAGGAGGCCCTCCCGAGGTTGCTGTACATGAGCTTGGATCCGCAAGGTGCCTTCCTGGGGTTGCATTCCCTGCGCCTGTACCTGCATCCCCTGCGCCTGTACCTGCATGGGGGCTTCGTATGGGAATTGGATGTGGGCCACCGCAGGCTGGCGCGCCTCCGGGTTCCTGTCCCTAGCGACGCTATCGCGGAGCGCCGTGATGGAGGTGCAGTTACGGGTATCGTGATTGCCGCGGCCGTGGACTAAGCACCACAGTCCCTGATGCTGGTCGTCGTAGTCTCCACGACCCTTATCGTCGCGGCCCCTGCCACGACCGCGGCCCCGGCCACGGCGCTCCCGGCCGCCTCGTCCCGCTGGAGCCCCCTCGTCGGACCCGCCTTCGATGTCGAAGACGTACCGGTTTCGCCTCGACCTTTGCTAGCCGCGCTTGGGCTGATCCGACGACTCCCTATGCGAGTTGTCCCTGCGGTCGGGCGCGTCCCCGGACGACTGCTGCTTACGCTTTCCCTTCGAAGAACCGCCCTTCGACGGGTCTTCGGTTTTTGCCGGGGTTCTGGCCTGATTGGTGTCGGAGTCGTCGCCTTGCCTTCGCCGCGCGTCCGCCTCCGCCCTGGCATATTCTTCCATCTTGTCGAAGAGCTTCGCCACCGTCTTGATCGGCTTCCGCGCATTGTACTCAGCCATCGGGCCCGGGCGAAGGCCCTGTATGGCTGCATTGACGATGGTGGTCTCGTTGACGTCCTTCACTTGGCATCGAATCTTGGCGAAGCGTTTGAAGTAGTCCCGGAGCTTCTCCGAGGGTTTTTGCTTCACGGCGAAGAGCTGATCCGCATCGACCCGGTCGACGTAGTTTCCTTGGAAGTTGTTGTGGAGGCGGGCGCGGAGCTGCTCCCACGCGTAGATGGAGCCCGGCTCTATGGTAAAGAACCAAGAGAGCGCCACTCCTTGTAGCGCGAGGGGGAGTCCCTTTGCCTTCGTGGTGTCGTCTCCGCCCGCGGCTTCGATCGCGGTTTCGTATACGCGCACGAACTCACGGGGGTCCGTGTCGCCTTTATACGAGTCGATGGCGCCAGGAAACTTGAAGTCTTCGGGCCATGCCGCCTGCTGCAGCCCCGCCGAGAGCGGGGACTCCGGATCTACGCGTCGCAGCGGCACGCGGCTGGACGTGGGGGCCTCGCGACTGTCCGCCCTTTCCGGCGCGGGCTCGGACGCGATTGCTGGCGCAGCCGGCTGACTCCGAGCCTCTTGTATATCTCTGACGGCTCCGCGAAGGTCCCCCAGCTCCCGCTGGAACGCGTTGAGAGCCGCCAGCAGGGCGTTTCCCATCTCCGGTGCGGGCGGGGTCGCCGGTGCTTCCGACGGGCGGGTCGGCGCAGGGACGACCGCATCGCGGGGTCCCGAGCTGCCGGTCGCTCCGTCGTGGCTACCTCGGACCGCCCGGTCCGCACCGCCGGCGAGGGTTGCAGTGGGAGCGGCGAGGTTGGCTGTCGTCGCGTCGGCGGGGTCGGTTGTCGCCGCACCCGTGCCGACGTCTTCGACCGCCGGGTCCGTCCTCGCAACGCCGGTGGCGGGGTTGGTCGTCGCCGTGCCGGTGACGGGGTTGGTCGTCGCCGCGCGAACGTCGACGTCTCCGGCCACCGCGCCTGCCTCGCCCCCCGCGTCCGCCGCTGCTGACGCCGAAGCTCTGGTACCCATGCGACGCTCCGGCCCGGCCGCCTTCTTTCCCTTCGCCGCCACTGAGAAAGCTTTTTTCGGTGCCATCTTTTTCTTCGGTCTTCAGGCTTGTCTTCGTCCTCCCCACGGACGGCGCCAACTGTTGTGGCTACAGACCAAACATAGAGAGAGGTGGTAGTGAAGAGTGATGAAGATAAGTGTAATGGCCTGGGTCCTCCCCATGGCTTGTACCCATATATATAACGCATGAGGAGTGCTTTTACAGTTATACCCTTACATCTGGTTATCCCCTTTGGGGGCAGTAATGTCATTACACATGGCCTATTCTGGGCCTTATTCCTTCCTACCAGGCCTGCTGGGTTTAGGTGGGGGCCACCCCTACGACACATTTGTTTTAGGAATAAAAGAAGTTGCACGTTTTTATCTTAAAGCATTCAATCTTTCATTTTTCTCTTTCTTAGCTCGCTTAAAACAAAATTCGTGCAAATGCCCATATTTTTCACAGTAGGTGCAATGAAATTTAACACACTTAGAATTCTTTTGAGATGATGAACTAGCACCTACAGAATTAGCAACTAAACATTGCACAAAACCAGTAGATTTAAACATAGTTTATTTTGATTCAGGTTTTACTTCAGTTTTTTCAAGTTCAAGAAGCTTAATAACCTTAGGAGGATTATTCTTGGCATGCTCAACAAAATTAAATCCTAGACCATGGTTTTTTACACGTGTTTTTGGCTTGTCTAGAATTATATTCAAATTTTTCTCGCCAAAAGAAAATCTCTCTAAAGTGTCTTTCAGGTACTCATTCTCTTTAGCTAGAGTGGGACAACTTGTACATTTAACAAAGTTCATTCACAAGATTCTTAGAAGCATTAGACTGAGTTAATCTTTCTTTTTCAGCAAAATCATTAAATTGTCTAGTCAAAACTTCTATTTCAGTGTTAAGATTAGGACAATTAGAACAAGAAGATATCTCATGATAAAACATTTGTTGAATTGTTTCTTGTGATGAATTAAGTCTAGCTTTAGCAATTCACAATTAGAGTAAGTTTTAGATTGAGCATTTAAAGCACTTAACTCTGAACATGTAGAATAACTAAAGTTGAGCTTTTCAATTTCATCATTTGCAAGTTTTAACTTTTCTTTACAAGAGTCATGTATCAATCTTAATTCATCATGTTTAGTAGTTACATCACTAAGTTGAACTAAGTTTGAAGCATTAATTGTTCTAGCAGACTCCACCTCAGTATATAAAACTTGGCTAGACTCACAAAATTCATCATCAGGAATAGAGTCTCTAAGTCTATTAATTGCAGAATTTAAGCTCTCAACAACGAAATCATGATTTTTAATTTTCTTTTTATCCTTTGTGAGATCCTTTGTCAATCTAAGCACAGCACGAGATAAATTAGTATAAGAAGGTTTTACCTCATAAGGATCACTGTAAAGATAATCATTGTTGAGCTCCTCACTGTTGGTCATAAAACACAACCCTATGAAGTCCACCTCCTTTGCCTTCTTACCATTGCCCTCATCGTCACTTTCAGAATCATCATCACTCAAAACAATCTCATCAAGTACTAAAATTATCTTGTTAACTGCCCTACGATAATTGCACTCCTTGTTTGGATCAAAATTTATTTGAAAGCGATAAGTTGGTGCCTTGTCATCTTTGACCTCCTTGCTCCTCGGTTTGGGGCAATTCATCTTAATGTAGTTTAGCTCACCACATTCATAACATCTGATTGGAGCTCCTTTCTGTCTGGATGTGATGTTGTTAATTGTCTTGGTCACCCTGTTGGAGAGAAGTACAAGCTGCTGTTCTGGAATTTCTTCTAATTGTTCATCTAAAATATAGCACAATGCAGACAAAGAAACAATAGAAGAATTAGAAGAACTGTCAGCTTGGTTAGTCACTGTGTCTAAAGAATTAGTCTTATTTATCCTGGCCAAAACATCATTCTCATGTGTTTTCATCTTGAAATAAAGATAATTCAAGGTGAGTGTTTCTATATTAACAGAATGATTAATTTTAGTGACTAACACATTCCAAATAGACATATCCAAAGCATTTAAAATTCAACGGGCATTGTCAGAATCAGAATATGTGGCATCAACAGATTGCAAATCACTAACAATTTTATTGAAGCTAGCAAAAAGTGCATATACTGATTCTCCAGGTTTCATCTCAAATTTAGAATACTCCTTTTTGAATTGATTCTGACGCATACCTTTAACAGATTTGGATCCTTCATGATAATCCACTAGAGTGGTCCAAATTTTATTAGCAGATTTAAGGTGAGCAATTCTGACAAACTTGTTTTTACTTAAACCTTGCAATAAGATATTTCTAGCCTTAGCATTAGCTTTAACGTCAGATGAATTTTCAATTGTAATAACAGGAGGGACTTCATATGTATTTTCAACGTTTTGCCAAATAGAATTACCTTGTGCTTAAAAGAAAAACCTCCATACGGGTTTTCCAATAGAGATAGTCTAATCAATCAAACAACGGTGGCTTACCTGAAAACTGATCCCGATCTGATGCCATCATAACCTGCTCTGATACCACTAGTAGGATCGTCTATGACAATCAGAGGGGGTGAATGATTGCAATGCGCAACAGTTTTATTTATTTATTTTTCTAATATTTAAAAAATAAAAGAAACACTATGTGTGATATATGTGGGCGTATGCTTAACAGTAAGCAACCTAGCTTTATGCAATGGCAACAATCATGAATTAATCTCAACAACTAATTGTAGGACCGAACAGGCAACAGAGGGGGGAGGGTGAATGGTGCCTTCAAACCTCCCCAAGTATTCACACAACTCTTCTTCTCTGATAGCTACCGAGCTATGAAGACAAAGATTGATTGCTTATTGGAAGCCGAGAAAATAGACCGAAAACAAACTGAAAATAGAGAGTTAACAGACGCGGTAAAAAACAGACAGAGTGATCAAAACTTTACTGCGTGGTCGAAAGACACTCTGCCATGGTCAAAATGACCGAAGATAGTTCAGAGCGGTCGTTCGTCTATGCACAGAGTGGTCGAACGCCAACTAGTGGTCGATCGAATAACTCGGTCGCGAACAGACAGCACTCTCGTCGAAATCTCGAGGTCGTAAGCCAACAGGTGGTCGAACGACCGACATGATTGAAACTAGATGGTTGAAAGAAAGAACAAGGTCTTAGCGCATCCAAGAAGAACAGAGGACAGTCAGGAGGCGCACACCCGTAAGACCAAGAACTCAAAGAACTTCCGACTGAGAGAACAAAAGGCCAAGAAACTTTGCACACCGAAAGATGAAAATCTCAAGAAGTTGCACTGACGATTAATTGAAAGATGGGCAACAAAATCGAGATCTCTGCTAGAAAGTGCGGAGAGTGCTTACGACTATGTCTGAGAGGAAGAAGAACTACGACCAGACCTTGCTCTCAGGAATAGACTAGTCAAGGTGACATTGAGGATGATTCCCAGTTCAGAGCAAGTCGAATTTGAAGCAACCAGAAAGCAAGCAACCTCTCAGACAGAAGAGAAGAGAAGAGAAGATAAGGTAGAACAGAGACAAGCCGAAAATAGACAAGCAATCATCAATCAGACATAAGAACTCAAAAGAAGCATAAAGATCGATGAATTGCATTCATGAAGGTTTCTACAGCCACTCCATCCGGGAGGACCAAGAGCACAAGCACTCCGCCACAGAGAACAACTCACGTAAGAATAAAAATAAAACCCCAGAGCTTCTCCCAAAGACACACCCAAGCACTGGTGCTCTACTCTCCTATTTATAGCCTTCAGTAGTGGGGGGAAACCCATTAACCCCAACTAACACCGGGTTTTAGCACGCACACACCCGCGACAACTCGCTAATCACAGTCAGACAACAGTTGCTTTAATAGAGACTTTAACTAGAGAGCAGTTTCCTTTGCAGGCTTCGAGCATTTCTCCAAAATGCCCCTCCTACACCTTCCCGGAAACTTCTCGTTCCCTTGTCGACCACGCTTGCAACCACCTGGCAGTCCACGTCATCTTTGGCTTCTTTCGATCGTTCTAGACCTCAACACCACCTGTGTCTAGTCCCGATCCTTCCAGCCTCACCATGACCTACTTCCAATGTCCTACAAGCATCACAGACAATCAAAGCATCACATAGCACCACACAAAACACTATGATCGTAAATCTACATTAGAAGAATGTACTCGAAAATCACCCCAGCTGGTCGTAAACCACTTACAACCGGTTGAATGCACAAAACATGAAAAGCTCATAGCCTACGACCACACTGCAAATTGATACGACCACCCAGAAGTTGGTACGACCACGAGAACAGAGGCTACGACCATCGCTAGCAGCCTTCAACCACACACAAGGCTGCTACGACTATCGCTACCACAGGCTATGACCTCTCCGAGCTGATCGCAACTACTTCCGACCGCTAACACAGTCGCTACGACTTGCCAGAGCTGATCGCAACCACTTCCGACCGCAATCGTCGAAGCTACCAACCACTGACCGCAGTGGTTGAAACTTCGACTACCGATAGCATCGACTTCGTGGTCGTAAACCTTTTGCTGAAGTTTCGAGCACATTCACTTCTTCACAACGTGGTCGAAGCCTCTTCCGACCACGTTCAATGCTTCACAACGTGGTCGAAGCCCCTACCAACCACATTCAACGCTTTTCAACGTGGTCGAAGCACCTTCCGACCACGAACAGCATGGTCAAAGCCTCTTCCGACCACGTACAACGTGGTCGAAACGCCTTCCGACCACATACAACGTGGTCGAATGATCAACGTGTTTGAAACCCGCTTTCAACTACCGACCGAGGACAACGTGGTTGAATGACCAACGTGGTTGAAACCCGCTTTCTACTACCAACCGCGGACAACGTGGTTGAAACCCGCTTTCGAGTACCGACCGCGGACAACATGGTCGAAACCCGCTTTCGACTATAGACCACGGACAACGTGGTTGAAACCCGCTTTCGATTACCGACCGCGGACAACGTGGTCGAACGACCAACATGGTCGAAACCTGTTTTCGACTACTGACCACGGCCAGTCGACGCTTCTAGCTTCCTACCACGGCTAGTCGACGCTTCCAACTTCTGACCACGGCCAGTCGACGCTTCTGACTTCCGACCACGGCCAGTCGACGCTTCTGACTTCCAACCACGGTCAGTTGAGGCGTCCGACTTCCGACCATGGCCAGTTGAAGCTTCCGACCAAGGACAACATGGTCGTAAATCTTCCAGCCGACCCCAACGACACTCAACGTGGTCGTACACGGCACAACGTGGTCTTAAGGGGTCTGCCGACCACTCTCTATGGCTTACGACTTTGCAGAGACAACACAAACTTCAAAAATCAAACTCAATCTTTGTAAAATAAGGGTCAATTACTCATCACAAATATGGAGTCACCTCCACATGGTCTCTCACTAGTCAATATATTAGACTCAACTACCAAAGTTTATCACTACATAGTTTCTCACTACATGCATAAAATAATATGTAACTAGGACCATACAAAAAAGGAGCATACTTACCATCCGTGCATGTAGAGCTCGGTATTAATTGCGTGTGAATCAAAGTAAGATGCCATGCTGCTGCTGGTTCGCCGAGGACAAAAAGAGTCGATGTTGCTGGAAGCCTCAGGTGTTGACGCGATCGGACAATGCACGAGACCGTGCTGGCATGCCGGCCAAGATGAGGAAATCTCACGAGGGCGCGTGTGAGATTGAGTTGTAGCGATGCACTGAAATCTTCTTTTATTGTGCATGGATCGAGGAAGGCCTTCCAGTCGCGACACGAATGGGGCACGAGCGGGAGCTACCTTCATCTGAGAGGATGAGCACAACGACCGAGGGAAGCACGAAAACGAGATGAGCCGCCTCGCAGATTTCTTTTCTTTCAAAATAGATCTAGATTTTATTTCTGAATCATGGTGGCTACAAAATACCCTACTAGCACACTCAAAACCCTAGCACGAAATTAATATCTCCAAAAGCTACGGGGTTAGTCTCCAACCCCATCTCTATTTATAGTCTAGGCCCCAAAACCTAGACTTATTATAAGCCCACGAGGTCTAATCTAATTCCAACAGTACAGGGACCCGAAACCCTTCCTAACATGGGTTTTCCCCAAATTTCCACTTTTCTAGCGTGTCACGTGTCGAAGCCTCTAGAACCGCACCTCCCGTAGTTTTTGCACGTATCATCCACCACGTGTGGTAACCTCCGAACTGTACCTCCGTAGTTCCAACACGTATTATCCATCTCTGATCTCCATGTGCCCCAAGTATGAGTCCGACCATCTCGTGACCTCCTTGACCGTCTAAACCTCGGATCTCCTATCCTAGTCCCGATCCACCTCGTCACCAACCATAATCGCCTCCGTACTCAACCTGTACATGTAAAGACCAAAGAACATTTGCATGTTAACTTGAGCAACATCAGTCCACACACACGCCACACACCTCAAGTAACAGTAAGCAACATTATCAATTATTTATCACAAATTAACCATTATCAATTATTAATCACTAAAATATCGAAGACCTAGCCACATAGTCTAATATAGACCATCATCGTCAGCAATCTTGCAGCACGTAACCTCCAAGATCCTTGCGCCCGTAACCTCCGACTACTCCACAGAATCCAAGATCATGTTGCCTGGTCCAGCATAGTAGAGGGATCACTGAGGGTGATGGGCCAGCTCGTGACTGCTCCTGGAGAGACTGGCGCCAAGCTGCGCCACGAAATCTGTACAAATAAGGATGCAATCAGCACCAGGGAGAGCATTCTCAGGTGTGACGAGTGTGGTGAAGAGCTTCAGAGACAAGCCACGAGTATTCTCGCACAGCTATATAAGGATGATTCAATTTCTAGTATGACTAGCAAAAGTAGAAGAAATTTCATTAAGACGCTGGTGGACAGCTTCACTGATGATAGCAAGGGGCAGCTACATCAGAAAATTTTCAGGCGAAGCACTGGTGATGCTATCTTCGGAAGGCGGAAGCAATGCCACGATTATCTTACAAGTAAATTCTAATGCTGTTGGTAGTCTCACTAAGATGCTTCTACGTGTCAGAAACAACAAATACAAAATAAGTGCAGCATAAATTCTGGAGCATCTATGTAGATATTACACCAAGGATGATGAATGTCTCCAGGAACTTAAGAAATCCATGACCGATGCAATGCCAAAGGTAATCCATGTCAAATAAATAACCTTTGTTTTATTTTTATCAACATTATATATGGGGCGATCCTGCCACCTCTCAAACTAAAAATGCTCTTACCGTTGCAGTTGCTTGGAGAAACACTTTGTAGTGGGTTAACAGGAGAAATACGTACAGGAAACGAAGCTAACCAAGTCGGGTCATCGGCACCAAAATTTGACATAGAAAACCCTCATGATGGTTCTCAAGATGAGGCCAGGGCAACAGCTCTTCTTTCTCTCCTAGGCAAAACGATGAGCAGGAGGAGGAATTCCAGGCAGCCGTGTTATTACCAACCTTATTATGCCTTTGTGTGACGGTATGCGACACATTCATCAGTGCAGATCAAGATTTGGCTAGCAAGTTTGGTGCAATTAACATTGCAAAGAAGCTCCAGGACATGGTAGAAAGGAACTGTCAGCTCAGGGGCAGGGCCGACTGCCTGAGAATAATGAAGCTTACCACTATGATGGTCATATCAATGACCATCAACAAAGCCAGTTACGTGCAACAAGACCTGGAGAGCTTGATGGAATCACTGTCCATTGCTTCGAAAAACATGTTGGATCTCGACTGCTCCATGGTTTTCGCCAGCGGCGATCATGGCGCATCGACAACGAAGACTATCAGGACTATCGCTTCCCTCGTCACCCCACTTACGGCTAATATAGAATACTACTATAGAACATCATCGCCAAAGTAAATAATAAATAACAAAAGCAATAATAGAAATTTGAAGGTATCCAAAACTGTGGTAAACTTTTTAAAAGGACTAACGGAAGTTTATTAAATGTTGGAAACATGGAACCGGTCCATTTCTAATAAAAAAGAACTAAATGAAATAATGTAAATGGTGGCAAGTCACGGTGCTGAAAACTCGAGTGCTCCCACCTATGTATGATGCTATCACTTTACCTGAGAATGGAAAGAACAAGTGTGAGGTTTGGAATCTCGGCAATTACCCAACAAAGATCGTAACAAGGTGGGTAAATGACAAGCAAGTAACAAGTAATTGACAGGCTAATTGCAATAAAATTGAGTTACCAGTACACTGATATCAATAAGAGATAGAGATAACGGAGATGTGGAATCGCGGTAATTGTTATTTAACAAGTTATGGCAATAGCACTGGTGATCATTTCTCACATACCTGGTTATATGAGAATAGTCAGACACATCCATGTCCTCGATTGTATAACCGCAGATAGTGTGCAATATTCTGAGTAACTAAAATGTACGGCCATTCGTACGTTACTAAGTGGGTGGCAATCTCCCATATATGTGGATAATCTCATGCTAGATAACAGTTATGTTATTAATGGTTAATATGATAAGAGATTGAATAGCTAAAGATAAGACTAGATAAAAATACGATAAGTGAAAGTATTGTTAAGGCGGAGAGGAAAACGCCAGATAAGGTTACGATAACCCACACCGCGTCGCCGCTTTCTCGCGCGTGCCCACGTGAGAACAATGAAGCTTACCACTAAGATGGTCATATCAATGATGAAACACAAAGGCAGTTACGTGCAACAAGACCTGGAGAGCTTGATGAAATCACTGTCCATTGCTTCGAAAAAAATGTTGGATCTCGACTGCTCCGTGGTTTTCGCCAACGGCGATCATGGCGCAACGACAACGAAGCCTATCAGGACTCTCGCTTCCCACGTGAAAGAAGCGCAGGAACTGCTGGACAAAAAAGAGGCACAGGAACTGCCAGTTGTACTGGCTAGCTCTGTCGAGGGAAACCTGATTGAGTACGCAGACTATTAATTCTCTGTGTGTTCGTCCGTACTGTCGTTGGAAAATTCTGTGCGTTGTGACTTGTGAGGATTTTGTGTTTTAATGTGTTGTGAGGGCGTGAAGGCTGAAACCCGACAGCATCTTGTGTCATGTCAGTCTAAATCTGAAACCTCGAGTCAAAAGTTACTCGTCTGCTGGTTCATTTGCGAAACACCCTGCCATTTGGTTTTTGTCTTCCGACGACAAATACGTCTTGCTATTTCGTCATGCAGTATTGCAGTTGCTTGGCATGGACTTCAAATGAACTCAGCAAACTTCCGTTCTGATGGATGCCTGGGTTTGTATCTCTTGGTCCTGTTCGGTTTCAGATTTGTGCGAGAAATGTCGAATTCGGGATTAAGTCCATATTCACGTAGTATTGGTGTGGAAATAGTTAGTGTGTGTGTGTGTGTTATCATGAATCGTGATGTTGATTACACCACGCATTCAAAAATACACAGCACTTTCTGCCTTGTGAAGTGCCAATTTCTCTCGTTCTGGACTCTCTTAGTTAACGTGGTGCAGTGGTGAGGTCTAGCTATTTATTCTTTTTTAGGTTAGCGTGGGAATTTCTTACTTTTTGCACACCTAGGAATAGGATTAGTGTGGGGGCATTTTAGAGAGCTTCCAATTAGTACATTGATTAGTTTGAGAGTTTCTAGCTATTTTTTCCTTTTTAGATTAACGTGGGAATTTCTTAGTTTTTTTCCACCTAGGGGGCCTCATGGCCGTTGAATAGGTTCAATGTGTTCTGTTGCACGAGTGGTCTCCACACTGTTCCCGCCGGCGAGGCCACCTTCTTCCACCCCGGCGCCTGCTCTTCATCCCCAATGCGGCATCTCCTTGTCCTCTCTTCGTCGCCCAAACCCTAACCGTCGCAAACACCACCTCCACCGACGACCAAGGGCCGCGTGCCTCCACGTTCCCAAATGAAAGTTTCAATCCCCCAGTCGAAATTTAAATCTAGAGTTGAAGGTTTGATTGTTGGAGTCGAAAAGTTTTGAATTTGGGAGCTCAAAGATCAATTTTGTTCGTGAAAGTTTGAATCCGCTAGTTGAACGCTCAAATTTGCTTGAGTTGAAAATTTGAATACGCGACTTGTAAAGTTGTTCGATTTGAAAGTTGTGCATAGAAAAAGTGGAATTGCCAGCAGGAAGATAAACACAAACAGGAACAAAAGCAAATAAAATCGGGTTTTGGGCCCCAGATGCTAACATAGATGGGCAAGGACGAGCGCCAGTTGGATTGGATCACCTTATTGCTTTCTCTGCTTTTTAGTTTTTACCCTTTAATCTTTATTCCAGTTGTTCAAAGAGTGCAGATGGCCACATGCATATAACAAAAGTATGGAGTGCTAGCTAGATTTGCTCATCCTCTGGTAGCGTTCCTCGTCGACCTTCCTCTGGTAGCGTTCCTCTGATAGCCCTCGCTGAAGTCATACTAAGTAGTGATTTCTTTAAAAAAATATTTATTTTTATTGTAATAATATTAAATTTTACAGAAAAAAAAACAGCAAAAGAGACTAGAATCAAGTTAGACAAATTCCGTTATCCAACCATTGTTCCAGTCATATTTCGACTCACTTGTCCTTTTTATTTGGAATGCAATAATATATCTCTGTCCGCAACATAGTATAGAAAAAAGAAACTAGCCGAACAGCAAATATCCCAAATAAGATTATCATAGTTCACCACAATTTGGACATGTACACGTACGTATCATTCTCGGCGTTCAAATTATTTAAGATATATAAAAGAAAGTAATTAAGACCTAGCTAGCTTGCTTGCTTGCTGCTGAACCAAACAGGCTGGATATTTGAATTAACAATGACCTCGCTTGCTGTAGGTCCAGAGCTGTTCTCGTTCACGACGTGCTTATTCAGGGGACAGCCAGAGGAGTGCAATACACATCAACTCTTTAGGGGAAGAATGGCTTGCGTGATTGGCGACTTCGAGCGGCTTGTACGGAAGATCGACCGCTATGCCCAGTTTATGGGGTACCTGTCGACGGCCTTCAAGGGGGTGGGTTACCTTGTGGTTACGTGGACCACCGTCGTCCTCCTCGGTGGCTTCGTCTCCGTGCTGGGGAAGAAGGATTTTTGGTGTCTCACATTGATTACCCTCATCCAGATTACCGTCCAGGCAGCTAGGTTAGGCTCCTCGGCCTCGCTATTTAATTCATGCATCTTTACTGCCTTCTTGACTTTCTTTTTTGCAAATTGGGGCTTGATTTGGGTGGGTTTGGACTGGAGAGATTTGGGCATCCGGTCTATCAAGTCTGCATAGAGGCTGTGATTCAGATTTTTCTGATCCCTGATAAATCAATATTTCAAACTGGCGAGTGATTCTCGCTTGTGTTTGATTAATTCAGGTGTTCATTTTTTGGATGGTCCCTCGATCTTTTACTTCGGTTAATTTCAGGTTACTCTACATTTCTCTTACCAAAACAATGCCGGACCACTCCATTCCTCCATGGTTCTAATAAAACAAATTCAAAGGGCCATCACATACAAGATGAGAGCAAGACCTGCAAATGGGCTGAAATCCAATCCGAACCCAACCCAGACCTATATGAAGACTAGTTAGAGATCCGTGCGTTGCAACGAAGTTATAAAAACGGTAAGACGGAACTTACTGCCTGACCAACTTCACACATCAAATATTGGAGAACAAGCGACAGAGATAAAAGGGTGGCCAGAATATACGAGGAGATGGGGAAAGTGGAGAGAGTGGGTGCTTATATCCTGAGAGAGAGGAGGAGAGAGATGAATGGTCCAGATCAAATCGGATGGCTGTAGAAAGGAGAGAGGAGAACGCACCAACCATCAACTTCTCTTTATATAATAGTAGAGAAATATAGCATTCCTACCTAACCCAACCCACTAAACATTCTCTAGAAACCAACCCAACCCAACCCAACCCAACAGACTACTTCCCCCCAACCCATCCTCCTTTTATGGGTTCAACCTAAATTTCCAACCCATTTCAACCCAGCATAGCCCATTTCTGCAACACGCTCAGCATGGATGGCCTCGATGGCCAGAACGTCTTCCCGCCGTCTGCCAAGGTGTTCCAGCCGGACATCGCTGACGCCATCATGCTCCCCGCTCCTCGTCTTCCTTGACCGCACCAGCTCCTACCTCTTCGTTGATGCGTACACCTAGTTCACTTGGTCGGAGAACCACACCATCGTGCCGCTCCCCTACCAGTACCACGACCCCGGCACGGGGCTGTCCTACACCGACCATATGCTAGACGCCATGGTCACGGCCATGTGCTGTGCGGGCCACTGCAGCATCAGGTTGTCACTAGCTGAGACCGGCTGGCCTAACACCGGCGATCTCAACTAGTTCAGCGCGAATGTGCAAAACGTGGCCACATACAACCGCAACATGGCGCGACACTTGGTATACAAGGTTGTCACGGAGCGGCACTGGGGCCTCCTACCCCAACGACAGCGCAATATATGAGGTCGACCTAACGGGGCACCAGACACCGGTGTCGTACCCGCCGCTACTGCCAGCGGCCAATGACATGCCATAGCCGGGGCAGCTGTGGTGCGTGGTAAGGACGGACCGCCGGTGAACAAAACAGCGGTCGCTGATGAGACCGAGCTGTGCGACCCTGTGCGGCCCAGTGGCGAGTGCTACCTGACTGCGCACACGAGCTACATATTCAGCACGCACTAGAACAATTTCAGTAAGCAGTTGGTTGAAATGGACTCTTTTCCATTTCAACTTGAATCTTGCTGTGATGGTGTCTCCCCTGATTCTCCTCTGGGTTGAACCCATGCAAACCACCCATGGGTTAAACCCATTTGAACTCAGAATTTTTGAACCCATACCAAATCAACCCAACCCATTTTTACTGCAAACCCAACACAACCCAACTCACTGCCACCCATTTAAAGCCAACTCGAATTAAAACCCAACCCATTTAACCTGGTTCAATCCAGCCCATTAGCAGGCCTAACGAGACCATCCAAAAACAGACCAAGTCATCCTTGAGTTGACCCATTCCTCAAGTCAAACACATCATTACCCAGACAGTGTAAGATGATAGCTGATGGTCAAGGTCAACTAACCCTAGCAAAAGATAGGATACTACAAGTGGGAGGAGGGACACCAGCAGTTTGAAAGGAATAAGACTTTTGCAAAGGAGAATATGACAATTGGTTTTTTACAACAAAAGCCAAGAAGAGGAACGAATGTGTTGCTCCGGGATCAAACAAAACTACAGAAGGCTTTGAGTTAACAAGGTACGTACCAACGATGATGTCGTTGGCTCCTGCTGCTTCTTCTGCGGAAATATGGTTTATCCTTCCTTGGACTGGCTTTAGTATCCCTTTTCCTTTGTCTGCTGCTGACATCATGGTTGTCGTCTGAGTTCCTGCTGGCTTCACTGCAAACTGTCTAGTCTGTCCTCCTTCTTCTTGCTTTGGCACGGCAATGAATTGACATGGCGAAGTTGCTTGTGCCCTAACTTGAGCTTTTGCTACTTCTGAAGGTAATCCTCCTCGTGGACACTGATTCTTGTAATGGCCTGCTTGGCCACAGTGATAACAAACAGTATATAACTGCGGGCATTGCCTCTGTAAATGGTTCCCTCCGCAGTTATAGCACTTCAGCATAGAAATTTGCCTGACATTCTGCTGAGATGTCATAGGACTTTGGTTAGTCTTAAGCTGTGATCTAGGCATGTATACAAATCTCCTTCCTTGTTGTCCTTTAAACAGGGGTGTTAGCATCATTTGCTTTCGAGATCCGTCTGACGATGATGATCTCTGTATTATCTTCCTCTTCCGAGTGTCCTCTAATTTATTTCTTGCCTCTTCAGACACGATGAGTTTATTTACCATTGTGGGTAGGTCTTTATAGTCCACCATTGAAATATGGTACTTCAAAGACTTCTGTAACCCTTCTTTGAATCGTTCCATCTTTTTCTCTTCAGTCTTTGCATCATCAGGGGCATATCTGGCCAGTGCATTAAATTGGTGAAGATATTCTGTGACAATTCGCCCTCCTTGTTTTAGCGCAAGAAATTCCCGACGCTTGGCTTCGATGACTCCTGTGGGCACATGAGCTTGGCGGAATGAATCTTCAAATTCTTTCCAGGTGATCTCCCAATCCTCATTCATAGTCTGATAGTTTACCCACCATGCTGCAGCTAGGCCTTGCAGTTGATGGGATGCATATAATACTTTTTCTTTGTCATTGCATTGTATAATGTTTAACTTCCTTTCTACGTCTCGAAACCAATCTTCAGCTACCATCGGGTCTGGTGAAGAAGAAAAGACTGGGGGTCGAGTCTTTTGAAAAATCTGCCCACTTTGACTGCCCAGGCATTCCTTGTTGATTATTCCCTCCGCTTCTTGTAGCAATTTGTTCTAACAGTCTGGCATGTTGCTCCATCATGCGAGATTGATTTAATTATGCTTGGTATCTATTTTCTTCCATCTTGGCTAAAATGTCTGCTAAGCTGACTTGTGGCACTTCCCTTTGACGAGGACTGTCCTGTCCCTGAGATCCTTCTCCACTTCCTGACATCTTGATTGTTTTGATGAGATTAGGAGTTCAGATCTGCAGCGAGTTTTTAGAAAGTCAGATAGATAAGTAAGAATTCAGACTTAGGGTAAGATTTAGAATGAAATAGATAAAGATTCCAGAGTGAAACGAGAGAGTCGGAATTTGAAATAGATAGGCTAGAGATATCATCAACAAACAAATTATCAGATACGCAAGATAACTACTTTATTCATTCATAACATAAGTTGGGCACATACTATTTTACAAAGTTCATACCACAACTTATTTTACAATACCAAAACTTGCTACTACAAAAAGGGGCTCAAACTATTCTAACGCAACGCAACTCATCACTACGCCCTCTAATCTGAAGGGGAACCTCCAGAGAAATACCACTCTTCTTCCTCCGGGTCTTCTTCTTCGTCATCAATCACGGGCTCCTTGCCTTTGGACTCGTCATCAACTGCTTGGTCAGGAGAACACCATTCCTCTTCTTCTGGATCTTCTTCCTCATCAACCATGGGTTCCTTGTCCTTGGGCTCCTCATCAACTGCTTTGGGCTCATCCGGGACACGTGGTGTTGGTCCCTCGAAGAATGAACGGTATTGAGGCGCCGTCATTCTCCTATGCTTGTTGGAGCCTTGGGGAGTCTCATCACATCTTGACGCTTCGTCTTGCTCTTTCCGTTGATAATGTAGTAATGGCTGTTTTAGAAGCCATACTTCGTGTTGAGCTGCTAAAATTTGATGGTGCATATCCTTGTTTTCTTCAGCCATTCGGCGGTACTGGGTCTCCTGGTAGACGATAAGCAATGCAGCTTCCTTGACTCTCGAATTATCTTCTGGGTCCAGAGGCGGAAGTGAAAAGCTATGCCCACCTTCATCTTGCTGTGGAGTGAGGTGGAATGGCGACTCATCAAATTCTGTATCATAATAGCGGCGGAGATACTGCACTGCTTTCCTTGCCGCATCCTGAATGGCGCCTGACTCCTTGTTGCGATATCCTGTGAACTTTCGCCGAACGTCTGGCCTCCAAGGTAGTGGTTCCAGGTATACCCATGCCTTCCACTGGCGTATCTTCCCGTGGATCATTAATCCCCTTGTATGGAACACCGAGCGATGTTGCTCAGTCGCATACAGGTACTTTTGCATCCTCCATAAGCGAGATGCCCATCCGAACAGAGCTCTTGGATCAGGGAAGTCATGACGCGACATCTGTTCAAATCGATAAATTTTGAGATTAGACAAGAATTGACATAAATATTTTTAGAAATCAAACTTAGCTGATACTAGAATAGTATAGGCGAGAAGAAGGTATATACAAGAATATTACTAGAATTTTGGGTAAATCATTTTTATACTAAAATAATTTTTGTACAAATTCCTAACATACTTAGGGTCATCCTACGGTCAAGCAAGCGTGCTTTGATACCACTCTGTAACACCCCCATTTTTGGGAGCATTATGAATCCCTCGCAACTGCCCAGACTGTTCAGTTGCGAGCTTCATCATCTGAGTGCATAACATTGCCAACGCAAGCTCAATTACAAAAAGTCGACTTTATTACAATAAAAGGGCTTAAAGCCAAGATTCACAGTAGGGCCAACGGCCTTCAGATATATTACACAAAAAGACACCACGTGCATGCTTGAGCGGAGAACGGCCCTAATCCCAAGCTTCTTCCAGTTCATAGTATACCACCTCTTAATCTTTGCCTGGCTCCTCAAAGCTAGAAGTTTCTGTTTATGTTTTTAAGCAAGTATGAGTACAACTACCGTACTCAGCAAGTCACACGAAGCTTAACATTAACTGCCCAGGACTGTTCAGTTGCGAGTTTCGTCATCTGAGTGTATAACATTGCCAACGCAAGCTCAATTACAAAAGTCGACTTTATTACAATAAAAGGGCTTAAAGCCAAGTTTCACAGTAGGGCCAACGGCCTTCATATATATTACACAAAAAGACACCACAGGCATGCTTGAGCGGAGAACGACCCTAATCCCAAGCTTCCAGTTCATAGTATACCACCTCTTCGTCTTCGCCTGGCTCCTCAAAGCTAGCAGTTTCTGTTTATGTTTTTAAGCAAGTATGAGTATAACTACCGTACTCAGCAAGGCGTTTGAGCATCCTTGGGGCTCGGGTTAGCTAGTGGGACGGTTGGTTTGGGCTGCGAAAAGCCGAGCAAGGCTAGCCACGGTGAGGTGGATGCGGTCATTGGGGGCTATCAGCGCCGGGGAAGAAGGGGAACCGGGAGGCTATGGCGGCGGTTCAGGGAGGTTTTGGGGAGCTCAGGGGTGCTACTGGAGAGAGGAATTGGAGTGTGGATGGCCGGAGATGGGACATTGCGCTAGGGCTTAATTTTGGGGATTTCTTGGAATTACCGGCAATGGGGGCATCAAGTTTTTGAAGGCATCAAGTTAATCAAATAAATGTTTTAACAGAACTAACATTAACTTAATAGTGAAGGTTCCATCTACCAACACTAGCTTACAAATGATCAAGTTTAAAGCTGCGGGTTCCATCCACCCTCTCTGGCTCCAACTGCCAGGATACCCTTCCGAGAGTTCCCTCCACTCTCGGAATACCAAAACTTTGATTTTAAAATCAAAACCAAAAATCTACCAGGTGAATGCATTCCTTGCCCGCCCTTGACCGTGGGCACGGCTATTCGAATAGTTTTACACTCTGCAGAGGTTGTACAACTTTACCCCTAAGAGACAAATTATCTTAATAGTCACCACGCTTCCTTTGGCATGAGACACAGATAAATTATCACAAAGCCTTTACCTCACTCTAGACTAGCTAGACACCACCCGCTGAGGTTTCACCGCAGAAGGGTTAAATCTGCCCAATCCGAAGCCCCCTCTTGCACCATATGAGTACAGTAAATCCATGTCCCTCACTGTGAATAACCAGTAAATCCCTGACACCCACTTTCCACTGGTGGCACCTAAACTAGACTGTCATGAGTTAATCAGCTAGGTCGTACCCATATAGACTTAGGGTTTCACGGTAGTGCTTAGTCTGGACAAACACAAGCGTCGGTCCTTAATTGACTAGGGTGGAACATACTCTTTACAAGATCTCGTGCTTCCTGCACCAACCCGAACCAACCATCCACCCTAATCTAAACCAATTTCCAAATTTTATTTTATTTTAAAGGATTAGTGGCAACTCCAATCACCACTAGACTTTAGAAACACAAGTTATTACAACAATTCATAATTTCCCATTTTCAAGATTTCAAGGGTATTACATAGCATGACTAAGTATTAAACTACCATTCTAATATCCACAAATAATTATGATACTCTCATTATTGAGACAAAGGAAATTCTAGGGTTACAGAGGTACATGGCATTCAAATTCAATTGAGGGCATAACAAGGTTGGATATAACTAATGCCTTAAGATTTGAACTAATATTTTATATAAATAGCAATGCACATAATTTAAAATAATTAAAATATTTCAAAATCATAGGTTCAAGATGATCAAATGAGACTTGCCTTCTTGCACGCTCTCGAGGTCTTCCTGCTGCGGAGTGGAGAGGTCTTCAACAACGTTGGATTCTACGCGAGAAAAGACAGAGCAACAAAACAAATAAATACAACAAAAATTCAAATAAACTCAAAAATTCAAATAGAGACCATATTTGGATAGATTAT
This sequence comes from Dendrocalamus latiflorus, assembly GCA_017311315.1. Lineage (NCBI taxonomy): Eukaryota > Viridiplantae > Streptophyta > Magnoliopsida > Poales > Poaceae > Dendrocalamus > Dendrocalamus latiflorus. The sequence continues at coordinate 19,360,449 of CM029649.1, read as the reverse complement.
GATTTTAGAAGAATTTAGAAATTTGAATGGCTCAATTTAGAGTTAAAATGAGAAAGTTATGCTCACTTGAAAATCTCAGATTGAATAAATCCAGAAATTCCCAAATTTCTGATAAGTGGGGCCCACTGGAATTATTTAATTCTTAATCTTTTATTTTTATTTCTTTATTCCAAGTCTATGACAAGTGGGACCCACTGAACAGTAAGCCCACTAGCGGTCACTGACATGTGGGACCCCTCTGTCAGTGACCACGGGGGTGCTCGGAGTGGCGGTGGCGGGCTCCGAGGATGCCCGAGGCGTCGGCAATTGCTCGCCGGAGTGTGGCGAAGCTCGGAGAGGGAGGTGGCTCGGTGGCTGGGCGCTACGAGGCTCGGGAAGGGAGGTGGAGCGCGTCGGGGTGTTGGGCGGAGGGAGGCGATGCCGAGGGGGGGGTTTTATAGGGCAGAGGAGGGGACACGGGCGCTTAATTGCTCGCCGGATTTCTCAACCGGCGCGGATACAGCGGAGGGATTAAGGAAGGAGGGAGGGGCAGGGAAGGAAGGGAGGCGCGGGGGTTCGGGGATTTGGTCGTGGCGGTGTCTCGGGGTTTCCAAAACCGGAGAGGGAGCGCAAGGGAAGGCCGGATTGGGCGCGGATTCGGTCGGCCGGCGAAGAAGGAAAGCGGAGGAGAGAAAGGAAGGAGGCGCTCCGCGGGGGAAGACGACGGCCTGACAGGCGGGGCCCGGGTGGCAGCGGGAGCGGGGCGCGGGCGACTGACGGGCGGGGCCCGCAGGTCAGTGAGAAAAGAGGAGCGGGGTGCGGACGGTGCGGATTGCAGCCACGTGGTCCGGAGGCGGATCGGGCGGCGAGTGAGGTTTAAGTGGGAGGGGACGGCCGGATGGACCGCGCGGGCGGCGTGGCGTGCATCGGGCCGGCCAGGTGTCGGCCCAAGGGGAGAGGGAGGCGAGGTGGCTGACGGGCCGGGCCCGCAAGGCAGCGAGGGAGAGGGGAGGTGCGGCCTGGATGGGCCAGGCGGCGACGTGGGCGGATCTGGGCCGTCCACGCGTCGGCTGGTGGGGAAGGGGAGGGATTTTAATTTTAGAATTTGATTTTGATTTTCAGAAAAGGTTAGGAAATTATTTAGGCCTTAGAAAAATATGAAAATACCTCCAAAAATTCCAGAAAAATTCACAGAAGCTTCTGGACATATTTTGGACTTAATAAAATTATTTTCAACTATTGTTAGTATTTAATTTGCATATTTTAAAATACTTTTTAAATTCTAAAAATAGGTTTTAAATTCCAGAAAATCAAATAAAAGCCAAATAAAATCCAATTACTTTAAAATAATTAATTTAAATTAAATTTTTCTAGAAAGTAGATTTTGGGATGTTACATGTTTGATAGAGCAGCTTTGCCGGGGAATCCTACTCGCAATGGCAAGGATTTTCTTGCCCACAACGGAGAGCAAATTTGTCCCACTCGCTCTGGCAAGGCTAGTCAGCTTGCTGAGGATGCAACCAAGCCCTTATTTGCCACGTACTAAAACACCTGGGCTTCCTACAGCTTGTGTCACAATTACATGGGGCATCGTGTGATTTATTTTTATATTGTTTTACTAGATAACGTACGCCAGCTTTGCCTCGTCACTTGTACTGGTCTTAACTGGAACGTACTACAGGAACTACAATGACTATCTGAATGGACAGCTGAGGTATATTTGGGATTCGTTCGAGGGCTTGGTGGGTACTATGCGAGCCGTGGTATCCGGAAATATTACTGACAATGACGGTAATCTGTCCTGGCGACGCTATCCGATAGCGGTTGTACAGCTTGTTCTAGTACTGGTGCTCGCCGTTATACTGCTCCCTCTAGCGGCTCTCTACATGTGGGGGTTGTTGATCACCACCGGGATTTCGCTGTGGCGTCTAATAGAACACGATTATGGAGATGTAGCAAACCTGAAGCCGTCACTGATTGTCCTCTACTCGCTAGCTCTGTTGCAGGGTGTGCTCTTCTGCTACAGGAACGTCTCGTCTCTTGCGGAGTCGAGGCTAGCGAGTCAAGTCGACAAAGATTTTGATCCGGGACGCGCATTGGTCGAGGACTACTTGCGTGAAACCAGGATCGGGTGCGAGAAGGACCCATCATTCGCCAAAGGAAGGAACCTTGTAACGTACGCTGTGGGCCTGATGATGAAGTCCGACGAATCATCTGTGAGCAGCTTCCTTTCCGGGGCACAGATTCTGGACAAGCTCCTGGAGCAGCCAGAGCTCTCGGATGAGCACACGCTGATAAGGCAGCTCATCATTGGGCCGGCGTCCTCTAGCCAAGTACTCAAGAAACTGCTGCAAGCGCTGGACTCAACAAGCCCACACCCACATGACATAGACATCAAGAAGCTCGCCGCGAGGATAGTGGCGCACCTTGCCGGCGAGATCCGTTTGAACAAGTTCCCGCAAGGGATCCAGTGCATATCTTCGCTGCTCGAGACCACCTCTGAGCAACAAGACGACGACAGTGCCCCCTCCGCTCACTACAAAGAGCTGATAGCACAAGGCCTTCTCATACTCGAGAAGCTCGCCGCCGACGAGCACAACCGCAGTCTCATAAGCAATGCCCAGGGCCTGCTCTCCAAGGCCACGGCGCCTGTAAGCTTTGACCTACTCCACCGCATCGATCATGAAGCATGGTCCGGCATCGTAGCCGCATCACTGAAAGTGATGTGCCGGCTTGTGACTGCTCCTGGAGAGACTGGTACCAAGCTGCGTAGCCAAATCTTAAGCAACAAGGAAGCAATCAACAGCATGGAGAGGATTCTCGGGTGTGATGATTGTGATGAACAGCTCTGCATACTAGCCATTAAGATTCTCACACAACTACCCGAGGATGCATCTCCGAGTATAAGCACTGAAAGCAGAGAGAAAGTCACTAAGCTGCTGGTACGCATCTTCACTGACAATAACAAGGACAGCTCCATCAGAAAATCGGCAGGTGAAGCACTGGCAATGCTGTCTGACCAAAGCGAAAGCAACGCCACAATCATCTTGAAGGCAAATGATACTGTTGTCCATGATCTCAGTAAAATGCTTTTAGATGTTGAAAGCAGCACATACAGAATAAGTGCAGCGGAAATCCTGGAGCATCTATACATTCGTTACACACAGGATGATGACTATCTCAAGAAACTCAAGGAAGCCATGAAAGATGTCATGCCAAAGGTGATCAACGTAAAATAAATATCATCATTTTTATTTCTATTAACACACACACGAACACACATAAATATCTTGAAACTTTACCCTTGCTGAATTAAACGTACTCTTGACGTTGCAGGTACTCAGAGAAATACTTCTTTGTGGGTCGACAGGGAAAGGAAAACAAACCGAAAAAGCAGAAAAGGAAGCAGATGACATAGAAGCCCAAGACGGTGGTGTTTCACAAGATAAGGACCGGAACAACAACACTTCCTCTTGTCAGCGAAACGATGACGTCGATGAGCAACATGTGGACAGGAAATTGCAGGCAGCATTATTATCTCTTAGTGCGGCAATATTTGACAAATTGATCAGTGAAGGTGAAGATTTGGCTCAACTGGTTCGTAAAATTGCCCCTGAAGGTCCTTCATTTAGCTTTGCCAGCAAGCTCAAGGAGATGGTAGAAAGAAACAATAAACCCACAGCCAATTGCCTGAGAATAATGAAGATTACTAGTAGGATGGTCATATCAATGATAGAACATAACGGAAGCTACGTCAAAGCAGACCTGGAGAGCTTGATGCAGTCTCTGTCCGATGCTTCGAAAAAAATGTTGGATCTCGAGGGCTTCATGGATTTCTCTAGCAGCGATTATGGCGCATTGAAGCCTGTCAGCACTCTCGCTTCCCTTGTGAAAGAAGCACAGAAGCTTCTGAAAAGAAAGCAGCAGGAACAAATGGCAAGTACATCAGCCAGCTAGCTCTGTCAATGGAAACCGGCTGATTGAGTAGGCTATCTACTCATCTGCAGTTTGCAGACTGCATGCACTCTGTGTTAATCCGTACTATCGTTGGAAAAATTGTGTGTGTCGTAACGATGTTATGTGTGTGTCGTGATTCGTGAAACCTAGTTATCTTGTGTCATGTATTTCTGAAACTTCTAAGTTAAACGTCTGCCGGTACAATGTTCCAGCGTGCCTCTGATCGGCTTCTATTATGCTGCATTTCATCTATGTCTTTCTGGAGGAAGGAGACCACATTCTGCTGAACTTGTACTCTGCTTTTTCTCATGTGCCTTAATAAACGGGGACATCAAATCCACATGCTTGGTGATCGGTTACACCCATTGACTGACCAGATATACAAATTTTTGGCTGCCCTAAATGACAGGATATAACCAAAGAGAATATGTTACAAACAATAGAATTATTATCTCTTCCATAACATGATTTTATGTAGGATCGTCGATGACAATCAGAAAGAGGTGAATGATTGTAGTTTCTAGTGGAAATTTTTTTGTTACCTCTGCTATTTTCTAACCATTCAACCTGCTAATCACAATAAGAAAAAGAAACAACAAAAATTAATATTAGAAGCTAAAATACCTTGTGCTCTCGACTACTATTCTTCACGGTTTTCCTTTGATAGGCACTGCTGTCCTTCGTCACACCACGCACGTGAATGTATAATCACTTTTTCCTCTCTTTGGCTAATCTCTTTTCTCTCTCTCTCTCTCTCTCTTTGGCTAATCTCTTTTTTCTCTCTCTCTCTGACTAATCTCTATTTCTTCTCTCTTCTGATTTATGTGATGGCATTGAATAGCACGTAGATTGCATGCGGACCGAGCATCCAGACAACGTCTCTGCGTGTGCGCAGCAATCGGATTTCTTTCGCACGCAGCCCAAGGCAAGAAAGCAATGCACTAGATGTTCGCTCGTGTGGACTGCATGCGGCTTTTTGCTTGAACACGTGACGAACGGAAACGCGTGCTGACCGAGAGAACTAGGCGCACGCTGCGAGTGAAAATCTTGTTGTTGCTACTAGTGATCAACAATGCTTTTTTTCGAAATAGATTTAACTTTATTTCTGAATTATAGTGGCTACAAAGTGCCCCCTAGCACTCTTAAATCCTAGTATGAAATTAGTCTCTACAAAAACTACAAAGTTAGTCCCTAACCCTATTTCTATTTATAGTCTAAGGCCCAAAACATGGGCTGAGTCTAAACACATGAGTTTTAATCCAATTCCAATAGCAAAGGAACCCGAAACTCTTCCTAACAAGGATTTTCCAAAATTCTAACTTTTCTAACTTATCACGTGTCAAAGCTTCCATGACCGCACTTTCGTATCTTCCCCATGCATCATCCACCACGTGTCGTAGCCTTCGGACCACACCTTCGTAGCTCCAACACGTATCATCCATCTCTGATCTCAATGCGCCCCAAGCATGAGCCCGACCATCTCGTGAGCTCCTTGACCGTCCGAAACTCGGATCTCCCTATCCTAGTCTCGATCCACCTCGTCACCGACCATGATTGTCTCTATGTTCAACCTGCACATGCAAAGACCAAAGAATATTTTTCCGGCACAAGTCTATCTTAATTTGACCAGGATCAATCCACACACGCGACACAACTCGCATAATAATACTAAACAATATTGTCAATTATTTATCATCACAAATTAACCATCGTCGTGCCTCACTCCCCAACAAGCCTCCTTGCACGTTGCCTCGAGGTGGATCAGTGTGGGGATTCGCCGGTGGTGACAGCGAAATCATTCGGAGGGGAGGAGGGTGGGTGAGAGGGGAGAGAGAGACAAGGAATGGAGAAAATGGGGAAAGAAGGCGCTCATCTTCTGGTTGCGTGAGCTGTGAATAAAAACTATCGGTGCATTGAATAGACAAGATCTGACAGTAGCAACCTATTCCATTGATTCTAGTCTGCATTGTACACCAGCTTGCCTTCCATTGCCGCCGTCGAAGCAGACCTGCCTCCCGTCGCCGTCGTCACCCGCAGCCAGCCCAACTCCTGTTGCCTCATTGCACTTGGTCGATCCTGAAGGTGACCGGATCTGTCGCGTGTGGTCACGTGTAGCGCGCGATGCGCGTGGGGCGAGCTCGTCCGGGCAAATTCATGAGATGAGCCAGTCCAACAACTTAAAGGAATATTTCTTAAAAGTGGATGAACCCATTAAAATGAAACAGCACCATCTATCTAACCAAACACTACGACAACCCAAAAAAAAGCTGAATGAAATCATCCCATCCACCCTTGTCCACTTATCCAAACACACGGTTAGTTTTTCTCTAGTCGAAATCAACTCCAAGGCAAGTGCCAGGAGCCGCATTAGCCTAAACCAAGTGCCAGGAGCCGCATTAGCCTAAACCACTCCCACAATTTTCAGTTATTATATGTATTGCAATTTCCTTTACGGACATAAATTCCGTGAACCGCAGCCGGTAAAATGGAATAGTCTCATCCTGCCCGCGAATGACTTCCGACTTTATTGGTTTTATTTTTTTCAATGCCAAATACAAGAAGGGGTTTCTCCACAACAACAATTGGTCAAAGGTAAAAAAAATTACAAACATATTCGATATGACAAAAAGAGAATGTCAGGGTATACAATCCTGGAAATGCCAAGTTTTGACTGTAATACCACTGTTTTGCAAAAGAGAGAAATTAGGGAAGGAAAGGGTGGTTTTGCCGTCAGACCCATCGGCTATTAGAACGCCGAATATTTAACGCTCGCAGAGGTTCCCATACCGCCCTGGAACGGTCGGCACCGTCTAGAGAGCCGCGTAAAAGTAGCGCTCTCAGAGGTTCCCAGACCGTCGAGGGGCGGCCGGCGCCATCTCGCGTATTGGGTTTTCATCATCCGGCAGGAACTACTATTCTTACCTCTTACCGATTTACCTGCCGCAGTAGAAGAACGCCAAATAGTATAGGGGTACTATTGGACCAAAAAGCCCTTAGGGCCTTAGCCAGCCAAAGGCCAAGGGGGGAGGGGCAGAAATGGCACTGCACAAAAAGGAGCATTTGACCAGAAGCATGCCCGTAAGGCACCCCAACCTTTTCATGCATCTGCCAACTACTCAAGAGAGGTGGCAAGCTGCATGACTTGCATGTCTGCCACCTCCCACCCCTTCTCTGCAAAAGGCAAAAGCCCACTCCCATTTCTCTTCCCCTTCCTCTCCACTGAACCGCATAGCCACACCATTTCGGCCAGCACAAGGTAAGCACAAGAACACCGCACATGCACTCCTCCCCAAGCATCGCAATCACGCTCATAGGGTGGGAGGGAGGAAGAGTGGCGTAGGGAGAGGCGGCCGGCGGCCGTTGGCCGTGCCGGCCGGTGGGGTGCCGAGCGCTCCACCTCGCCGCGCGCGCAAGGGGGAGGGCCGGGTTCGGGCTTAGCCGGCCGGACCCGAGGTGCTGTAGAGGGGGAAGGCCAGGTAGGCGGAGGCGGGATGCGGGGGCCGGCAGAGCCGCTGGCGGCGGGCCAAGGGCCGACGCCGCCAAGTGCCGCCGCGCCGCCCAGGGCCTCCCGGCCGAGTAGACGAGAGGGGAAATGGGGGAGAAGGGGGGGCGGAGACGCCGGCGTCGCCGTACCCGGCCGTGTGCCGCCGCGCCACCCGAGCAAGGCCGGTGAGGAGGAGGAGAGGAGGCCTCCGGCCGAGCAGAATGGGGGCAGAGGGAGGAGTGGCCGGCAGGGAGGTAGGGGCCGCCGACGCCGCGCCAGCCATGCGCGCCGCCCCTGGGTGAGGCCGGCGAGGAGAGAAGGCCATTCGGCCAGATGGAGTGGGAGAGAGAGAGAGAGGTGAGGAAATGAGGGGATAAGGCCCCTGTTGGCCGAATGGAATGGGGATGAGGAGAGAGGTTAGGGAGAAGGAAAGAAAAAGAAAGGAAAGAAAGAAAAGGAAGAAAGAGAGAAAGGAAAAAAAGAGGGAAGAAAAGAAAAGAGGAGAAAAAGAAAGAGAGAGAGAAAAAATTAGGGGGTTTTGGTGCCGCGCAGCAGATCCCTGAAAACCCGCACGTTTTTACACCCGAACTAGTTTATGCACATAGTATCGTCATCGCCCATCTAATTTCCGGTTTCGTTGAGATGCGTTAAATCGGACTATTTGCTTGGCCAGGTGGAAGGACCGGGTCGACGTCGTCCACACGTCGCTACGCTCCGCTTGGTTAACAGGCAAGTGCAGGGTGGAACAGTAAATTGTGGTGAATGTTTGTTATCCGTGTTTTCATGCTATGTGTTACAGTGTTTATGAGATGTTATTCATGGACCTTGATGCTTGACGAGACATGCATTTGCATTACACCATGAGCATTATGAAAGTCCTACCGAAAGGGTGAACTATAGCTTCTACGAGGAGCTCCCTTCGGCAAGGCAGCTACAGAAAGTCCTACCGAAAGGGTGAACTATAGTTTCTACAAGGAGCTCCCTTCGGCAAGGCGTCTACAGAAAGTCCTATCGAAAGGGTGAACTATAGCTTCTACGAGGAGCTCCCTTCGACAAGGCAGAGGGGTTTCATCGACGGGTGAAACACTCCACTATACCGGTATAAGCTGCATACGGAGGTGCATTGCATTGCATGGCACTGAAGATATGAGCATAACAATGCATGTGGAGCATATTGTGATTTATGTGGAAACATGAGAATGATGATATGAGTATGACAATGCATGTGAAGTATGTTATGGTTGGTTGATTTGCTTACATGTTTTGGTAGTGTTCATCGTTCTATTATGTACTTGCTGAGTCGGTAGACTCACCCTTGCTTTGTTGTTTTTTTTAGGTGGCCATTGTGGACGACATGCATGGGCGGGTGTAGCACATGAATAGCTACACGTACTTGTAACACTTCACATATCAGCTTTTGTTAGTATGTGTAATTTCACCAGTAAGCTAACTTAGTTGCTTAAGAAAAAAATGGTGTCAGTGCTTTGCTTTATGGGTAAGGTAGAGTTTGCTTAAAATGTTTAGCAGATGTTTTTTTTAAAAGAGGGTTGTTGTAATGCAATGATGGTAGCACTCTAGGCCCAGAGGATGGGCGGGGTGTTACAGTTGGTATCAGAGCGGGCGTTAGGTCCGTGGTGGATAATTTGGTAACTTAGGTAGTCTTAATCAAGAATTTGATTCAGGATTTGTTATTAAATTAAGACTTGGCCTAGGTTATGCAATTGCTAAAACTTGACACACATTGGTGCACAGTAGGATGGGATTTGGGACTTGCATTGCATATGCGTTTTCCCTAAATGTAATGCTGATTTGTACTGCCAAAGTTGATGATGGTGAGTTGATTGTGTGATTGCTTCTCTGTTGTGAACAGAGATGCCTAAGGGTAGAGGTCGAGGTCGTGGTGTTCGTGGTTGTCGTGGTCGCGGGCGCGGTCCGGCAGTGCCACCACCTCTAGCCGAGGAGAGTATTGGTGATGTGGGGGAGGATGTTGTTGCGGCTGTTCAACCAGTTGCTGGTGTTCTAGTAGATTCGACAGCCGAGTTGCGAAATCTTCAGAGAGAGGTTCAAACACTTCGTCAACAAGTACAGGAGTGTCGCTATGCTTTAAAGAGAAGGAACTTTAAGGGTAAAGGCAGGTTTTCTCAGCAACCCGTTTCCAAGAGATTTCAGGGGGGCCAATGTTCTCTATCGTTGACTCAACCTGTCTACCCAAGGCTGTTTGCTTCTGCAACGCCTCGTTCTTCCCCAACAACCCCAACTTATCCGTATCGTCCTGTCCCAGAGCAAGGTATGATCTGTTTTAAGTGCGGTGGAGGGCACCGTGCTGTCGAATGTTCTTGGGTGGGAAAGTGTCGACATTGTGGTCGAACAGGCCACAAGCAGCTGGTTTGTCGTCAGAACCCCTCTAGTATCCTTAAGTGGGAGTCAAAATCTGCATCGCAACCTCCTTCTTGGGCGCCTCCTACCGAGTACTCCTGGCGTCCTGCACCAATTGTTCCAATTATGCATGCTACAGTGCCATCGTTTCCGGTGTCGCTATAGTAAAGGGCCGGATCTCTTGCTGTTTCGGTGCTACCCGAAATCCATGCATCTACTGTTTGAAAGTTAGGTGAGGTTATAGTTGTAGCAGTGGTGTGTTTTGTATAAACCCCTGAGTTTGGTAACTCTTAGCTGAAGTGTGTACTTTTGTACGTTTGGTGTTGGAGGCTTGTTAGTAGTACGGGTCGATGTAGATGTTATGTGGTAGTTATGGTTGGATGGACTCTGTATCTAGTAGTGAACATCTTCTGGGATATTCGAATGGGTATAAGTGTTTACCTTGACCTATCATTATGGATAGTGTTTTATGATGGTAGGGCAGGGAATTATAAATTGTGAGAACCCAGGAGAGTAATTAATTGTAGTTATGTTTGTGGGGTTAAAGTGATTTGAATCCCATGGGGATTTAGTAGTTACATGAGTAGCGACGTAAGGTAGATCCATTTTTGCTTAATAGTTATATTTGAATTAGCGATGAACCAGACGGTGATTGATTATCTTTAAAGGATTGGTTTGGTGGATTTTAGTTAGTGCCTTGGAATCATGTGCTTATGGGATTGTTAACTGGTAGTAGATATTTTGATGACAGAATTATGTCTGCACCTTGTGTGGTTGCACACGAGATAGTCGCGATGACTGTACTGTTGTGTGCAGTAAGATGGTAGAGTTTGGTGAGCCGTAGGAAGGTTTATGTTGATGGATGCTAAATTCATAACATGAAACTCAGCTAGGTTTAGATCTATAGTGACGATTATTGATATGTTAGTAACAAAGTGGTAAGAAAGATTTTTGTGGCTAATAGAATTCCGAGTTGATCTTGTGCCATCATCTTTGTGGGAAATTGGTTGAGGAAAATTTTGTCCTTAGGGGCAAAACCAATTGTGTAGCTGCAACCGGTAGCGTCTATGGGGAGTGATGTGACTCATACCACTAATAAGTTGGTGAATCATGGATAGAGTCAAAAGAGAGATTTTGGGTCAAAGAGTTTCCCTGAATTATGTTTTGGATATCTGAGCCTAAGATTTGTTGATAGCTAGTAGGGGCTAAAGGATTGAGGGAAAAAAAGGGGGTAGGGATATTAGAGGATTTAGTTATCAGATGTTAACTAAAGGGAGTTTACCTTACCTTGTGGATATGAGGGATTGAGTACGGATGGGTGATTTTTATGCTCACCGTGTTTGGTGATTGTTGACTGAAGGAATAGCTAGAGTAACGATTCATTTTATGAGTTGAAGTCGACCATTGATGGAGTTTATCGTGGTGTAAGCAAAGCATGAGTTGAAACCCTCGAGAATAAGGGTATTGGAGGGATTGAATTAATAGGATCTAATACGAATTTGATGGGGCATGTGGGGTTACCTGTTGACAATAGGTTGCTGGTGAAGGGGGTTTGTTTTGGGTACTATGCGAGTCGCGTACTGAAGCATTTCTGGATTTATGTGAACATTGCTCTATGATTGAATTGGTTTTGTAACTCTTAGATTGGTGTTGGAAGGACGAGTTGTCCTATCGCAATCTACTGAGCGTTTGAAATGATTGACTGATGTTAATGGATTTTTTGTTTTGGGTTCCCTTGATTTGGGAATTCAGTTCAGGTTCACTTTGAGGGAAAGTGAATTTAAGTGGGAAGTTGTAGGGTTTCCGCATTTCATATGTGAATGATATGGTTTATTCGTTAAGGCGTTAATTGTTCGTCTTAAGGAGTGTGCTTCCTTTTCTTTGAAAAGGAAGTGGCTAATTTCGAGAATGGAAAATTTTCGCATGATATATGCGGCCTATTGTTTGTTAGGACGAAGATTGGTTACCTGTCCAATTTTCTCTCTTTTGAGAGGATTGGTTGTGATGAAGTGATATTTTGTGGGGAAGTAAATTCCCAACTATTTTAGAGGGAATATTGTTATTTGTGGATGAATGGATTGATTCCATGATTGGGTTTGCGTTTGTAAAAGACTTTGCTTTGTAACAGCGAGTCGGGTTTTTGAGTGTTACGCGATACTTCTCTTGTGAAAGAGAAGAGCTCTCGTGTTGTGAACAAAAGTAGCGCTGTCTCTTTTGTGCAAGCGATGAGGGTGATTTTCTTGGAAGAATAGGGATTCCCTTATACCGAGGCATGAGACGTTAAAGGTTGCTGAGGTGTGTTGGTCGTGTTAGACCAGACACAGGGTAACGTGAGGATTGAATCTATGTGCGTGAGATGGTGAGATTGCATGTTGTGCCCAAGACAATAGTTTCGAACAGAGAGGCCAAGTTTGTCTCCAAGTTTTGGGAGAGTTCACAAAGCACTTTGCGCACAAAACCCCAATTTAGTATCACTTTCCACCCACAGACGGATAAGCAGTCTGAACGCACCATTTAAACACGAGGACATGTTGAGGTCCTGTGTTTGTCGTGGGAAGGTAGCTGGGAGGATCTTTTGGCACTTGCAGAGGTTGCTTAAAACAGCAGCTGCCACTCCAGTGTTCGAGTAGCGCCACAAGTGTAGATCACCACTTTGTTGGGATGTCGTGGGCGAGAAGGCCGTTTTGGGCCTAGATTGGGTCCAGTAAACAGTGGAACGAGTGGCGGAAATTAGACAAAATCTGCTGGCTGCCCAGAGTAGGCAAAAGAGCTACGCAGATGCCAGGAGGTGAAAACTAGAGTTCGAAGTGGGGGATCATGTGCTCTTGAGGGTATCTCCTACTAAAGGCATAGTGCGATTTGGTACCAAAGGGAAGCTTAGCCCAAGGTACATTGGGCCATTTCCAATTCTGGCACGAATTGGAAAGTTGGCATACCGTTTGGATCTCCCTGAGTCTACGCGAGGAGTGCATAATGTGTTCCATGTATCAATGTTGAGAAAGTTCTTGTGAAATCCAGAGCATGAGATTGTACTAGAACCGGTGTCCTTACAGCAAGACCTCACCTTCGAGTCCCGTCCAGTTCGGATTCTGGACGAATCGAAGAAGGTGTTGAGGGATAAAGCGATAAAGTATGTTAAAGTGCTCTGGTCGCATTAGTCCGAGCGAGAAGCGACATGGGAGTTGGAGTCTCGCATGCGTGAGAAGTACCCAGAATTGTTCCCCTCGGGTATGAGTTAATGATATGTTATGTGTAGTTAGTTTTATTTTGTTCTACTGTGCGGATTGTTGGACGCTAGAATTCGGGGTCGAATTCTGTTAAGGGGGGTAGAATGTAATACCACTGTTTTGCAAAAGAGAGAAATTAGGGAAGGAAAGGGTGGTTTTGCCGTCAGACCCATCGGCTATTAGAACGCCGAATATTTAACGCTCGCAGAGGTTCCCATACCGCCCTGGAACGGTCGGCACCGTCTAGAGAGCCGCGTAAAAGTAGCGCTCTCAGAGGTTCCCAGACCGTCGAGGGGCGGCCGGCGCCATCTCGCGTATTGGGTTTTCATCATCCGGCAGGAACTACTATTCTTACCTCTTACCGATTTACCTGCCGCAGTAGAAGAACGCCAAATAGTATAGGGGTACTATTGGACCAAAAAGCCCTTAGGGCCTTAGCCAGCCAAAGGCCAAGGGGGGAGGGGCAGAAATGGCACTGCACAAAAAGGAGCATTTGACCAGAAGCATGCCCGTAAGGCACCCCAACCTTTTCATGCATCTGCCAACTACTCAAGAGAGGTGGCAAGCTGCATGACTTGCATGTATGCCACCTCCCACCCCTTCTCTGCAAAAGGTAAAAGCCCACTCCCATTTCTCTTCCCCTTCCTCTCCACTGAACCGCATAGCCACACCATTTCGGCCAGCACAAGGTAAGCACAAGAACACCGCACATGCACTCCTCCCCAAGCATCGCAATCACGCTCATAGGGTGGGAGGGAGGAAGAGTGGCGTAGGGAGAGGCGGCCGGCGGCCGTTGGCCGTGCCGGCCGGTGGGGTGCCGAGCGCTCCACCTCGCCGCGCGCGCAAGGGGGAGGGCCGGGTTTGGGCTTAGCCGGCCGGACCCGAGGTGCTGTAGAGGGGGAAGGCCAGGTAGGCGGAGGCGAAATGCGGGGGCCGGCAGAGCCGCTGGCGGCGGGCCAAGGGCCGACGCCGCCAAGTGCCGCCGCGCCGCCCAGGGCCTCCCGGCCAAGTAGACGAGAGGGGAAATGGGGGAGAAGGGGGGGCGGAGACGCCGGCGTCGCCGTACCCGGCCGTGTGCCGCCGCGCCACCCGAGCAAGGCCGGTGAGGAGGAGGAGAGGAGGCCTCCGGCCGAGCAGAATGGGGGCAGAGGGAGGAGTGGCCGGCAGGGAGGTAGGGGCCGCCGACGCCGCGCCAGCCATGCGCGCCGCCCCTGGGTGAGGCCGGCGAGGAGAGAAGGCCATTCGTCCAGATGGAGTGGGAGAGAGAGAGAGAGGTGAGGAAATGAGGGGATAAGGCCCCTGTTGGCCGAATGGAATGGGGATGAGGAGAGAGGTTAGGGAGAAGGAAAGAAAAAGAAAGGAAAGAAAGAAAAGGAAGAAAGAGAGAAAGGAAAAAAAGAGGGAAGAAAAGAAAAGAGGAGAAAAAGAAAGAGAGAGAGAAAAAATTAGGGGGTTTTGGTGCCGCGCAGCAGATCCCTGAAAACCCGCACGTTTTTACACCCGAACTAGTTTATGCACATAGTATCGTCATCGCCCATCTAATTTCCGGTTTCGTTGAGATGCGTTAAATCGGACTATTTGCTTGGCCAGGTGGAAGGACCGGGTCGACGTCGTCCACACGTCGCTACGCTCCGCTTGGTTAACAGGCAAGTGCAGGGTGGAACAGTAAATTGTGGTGAATGTTTGTTATCCGTGTTTTCATGCTATGTGTTACAGTGTTTATGAGATGTTATTCATGGACCTTGATGCTTGACGAGACATGCATTTGCATTACACCATGAGCATTATGAAAGTCCTACCGAAAGGGTGAACTATAGCTTCTACGAGGAGCTCCCTTCGGCAAGGCAGCTACAGAAAGTCCTACCGAAAGGGTGAACTATAGTTTCTACAAGGAGCTCCCTTCGGCAAGGCGTCTACAGAAAGTCCTATCGAAAGGGTGAACTATAGCTTCTACGAGGAGCTCCCTTCGACAAGGCAGAGGGGTTTCATCGACGGGTGAAACACTCCACTATACCGGTATAAGCTGCATACGGAGGTGCATTGCATTGCATGGCACTGAAGATATGAGCATAACAATGCATGTGGAGCATATTGTGATTTATGTGGAAACATGAGAATGATGATATGAGTATGACAATGCATGTGAAGTATGTTATGGTTGGTTGATTTGCTTACATATTTTGGTAGTGTTCATCGTTCTATTATGTACTTGCTGAGTCGGTAGACTCACCCTTGCTTTGTTGTTTTTTTTAGGTGGCCATTGTGGACGACATGCATGGGCGGGTGTAGCACATGAATAGCTACACGTACTTGTAACACTTCACATATCAGCTTTTGTTAGTATGTGTAATTTCACCAGTAAGCTAACTTAGTTGCTTAAGAAAAAAATGGTGTCAGTGCTTTGCTTTATGGGTAAGGTAGAGTTTGCTTAAAATGTTTAGCAGATGTTTTTTTTAAAAGAGGGTTGTTGTAATGCAATGATGGTAGCACTCTAGGCCCAGAGGATGGGCGGGATGTTACATTGACAGGCTACTTTACTTATCCGGACTTAACTCATACGTGGCTCCTCGAATCAAGTCGACCAAAAAAAACAAGCATGGATCCAATTCTTGCCGCGATCTGGCAAGATTACTCTATAAGCCAAGGTGTCTGAACGGATTCCCATTGGCATAGCTCGCCTTCTTTGAACCACAGAGCTACAAATAGGAGAGAGTGACATGAGTTTATCGTCTCATATTGTCAAGGATATAATAGCAGGTATAAACAAATTTCCGTCGGTTCAAGCTACTAGACATGCCATATCACTACGTACACGACGCTCTTGTACTGAAAACAATCTTAACCCTCCTCCTAATCATCGTGTCAACTACTTCAATCTTCAGAGAACTGCTTAAAATCTGACGAGAGAACCACTAACTCTTGTCATTCTAACGAACTTTTCAATTGGCGTTGCTGTGACTCCAGAAGCAAGTATTCATGGTTATTGACTTGGGGAATCACCTAAACAGCAAACACCACACTGAACTGTAGCATAACTTACCTATTTCCCGCTTGCCGTTATTAGGACTATCGCTTCCATGGACAACATTCCTGAAAAGAACGAGTCCATCACAATTTCTTCGATATATAGAGGGAAAAATGGAGGTGATATCCAACTAAAATATAATAGATTTTAGTATTAAGACATGAAAGAGCGTGGGTGCCTACTGTCAACCTTCCTGTTTGAACTGCAAGATCACCCCTTATGGTCCCTGCTTCAGCTTGAATGGGATTAGTAGCTCCTATTAATTTGCGAGCTGAAGCAACAACAGCATCACCCTCCCAGGCCTGAAAGACAGAATAACAAAAAAAATAAATGTGAAATATGTATTGGTCAAGTGCGGAGTTGCAAATATGTTTTGTTCTGCACAAATATATACCATGCAAACAACAGGACCAGAAGTTATGTAATTGATCAGCTTGGGAAAGAAAGGTCTGTCCTCCAAATCCTTGTAATGCTCCTGAGAAAAGGAAGAGCGAATAGGGGGGAGAGACAGAGTTGGCATATGCAAAAGCATTAGTGGTTCATTGATATGACATAATATACAAGCTTTCCTGTTTCCCTATGTGAAAACAAAGACAATACAAACTTTGCGGTTGTATTTCTACAACCGTCTTACCTTATTTTCTCACTTTAATGAATGATGTGCAAAGCTTTTGTGTGTTCTCGGAAAAAAAGAAAGACAATGCTGTCTGTGCCGAAGAATCACAGGAAACAAGGTTTGACTACAGATTTCAATTGTTAGACATGTAAATAGTCTAGAATCTAGGATGTTATTTGCATTTTATCCTATACATTTGTATTGGGCCTCTGGCCTCTTTGCAATACGACAAGCCTCATTCTTACATGGTATCAGAGCAAGGTTAGATTAGGGTTTTGGGCACCACCTCCGCCGGCCCGCCTGCTCCTCCCTTCTTTCTCTCCCATGTGTGCTCTGCTTCTCTCTTCCCGCGTGCACCTTCTACCCTAGCCACTGCCTACTGCATATCCAGATCTGATCACTGCCATCGCCACCCAGCCCGCCCTGACCCGCCTTCTCATCCCTTGCTCCACTGCCGCCTACACCCCAGCTCGCACCGGCCAACACCGACGCCGCCTCGGCTCTTTCGCCATCTCGCTTCCCTCAGTTCGTTTCAACAGGATGAACTTTCGAAAGTGGGCTGTTCACTTGAGGATTCATCTCAACAGTTAGCATTTCTGGGGCCATCTCACTGCCAAGCACCCCTATCTGCCTCATCCCACACCGCCCACCCAGCCCGCTCTTTCTGCTGGTGCAGATTAGGTGGCTCAGGACGAGACCAATGCTCTACTGGAAGAGGCCCTAGAGCTCTACCAGTCTGAACTGCATACCTTCAAGCGGTGGTAGGATACCGAGGCTCATGCTATCGCCATCCTGGTAGATAGGATGACAGTAGCTATCTCCATGAATGTGACGGAGTTACCAATGACACAGCTTATGTGGGAGCGCCTCCAAGCTCACTACCAGCCGGCGAGTGATGCTATATATCTCTCAGTTGTGCATCGCGCGCATTCCCTTCAGCAGCTTGATGCCACCGTCGATGACTTCAACCAGCAGATGTCTGAGGTATGGCATCAGCTTGACTCTTTGGGGCTGAATGTTTGCTAGACCTGCCCCTGCTGTGTGCGACTTCGCGCTCACCAGAAGAGTCACAGTCTCTACGACTTCCTAACGCGTCTCTAGCATGAGTTCGACACTGTGCGGGATCAACTCCTAATTCGTCACCCGCGCCTAAGCTTAGTGGAGGCTCTCACGGCTATGCGTGTTGAGGAGACTTGTCACCGTGGCATGGCTCAAATGCAAGCTATCTTGTCTGCTTCAGCACCTGTTTTTTCAGCACCGGCCATGATCCCTACTCCAGCTCCCAACACCCCTGTAGTTGTTGCTTCTACTGCGGGTCTCCACTGCACCTACTACCAGCGTGACGGCCACAGGTATCAGGATTACTACAAGCGGAGGAGGGATCAGTGTCGCTGGGATGGACGTCCCCCGGTGATGCTGACAGCGCAGTTCCTCCCACTCAAGAGCTAGCACCTCTCAACAGAGCTCCTCCGGTGATGCTGCACAGCAACACCTCTCACTCCTTCAGTGCCTTGGTGTCGACTTGTCCTCAGATGCCTCAGGATCAGCTCGTCTAGCTCTTGTTTCCCAGCAGTCTTCCATGCCTCTGCCTCCTCACTCGTCAGGTATTCTATCTCCATGGATCTTGGACTATGATGCTTCTTTTCACATGACACCAGATTCTACCCACCTCACCTCACTGCACCATATAGTTTTCTCTTCCACTGTTCAGACTGCGGATAGTACCTCTCTTCTTGTGGCAGGTCAAGGCACCCTATCCACTTCCTCTTTTCATGTTCCAACAGTCTCTCATGTTTCTTAGCTTATTATTCAGCTTATGTCAACTGGTTAGATCATTGATCATAACTATCTGGTACTGGCTCTCAGCGCTGAGAATCATAGCGTCTTTGAGAGCTCGACTGGCTCCATCTGCCTTCTGTTGTCTCCATCAGCCAGTCAGCCCCTGCCACTACCTCTACCCTTGTTGTGTCCTCCACTACCTCCTTCGCTTGGTGGCACCATCGTCTCAGTCACCTTTGCCAATCGCGTCTATCATCACTAGCTGGTCGTGATATTCTTGGGTTTGTCTCCGGGGACACGTCTCTACATTTATGGATTGCAAACCTGGCAAGCAGCTGCAGCTCCCTATCCCTCTAGTGATTCTATTTCTGCGCGCCCTTTTAATCTTATACACTCTGATGTTTGGGGCTCGACTCCCTTCATTTCGAAAGGGAGTCATCGATATTATGTGATCTTTATTGATGATTATTCTCACCATACTTGGATCTACTTCATGTCCTTTCACAGTCAGGTTCTCTCTATTTACCAGATGTTCGCCACCATGGTTCGCACTTAGTTTGATTTTCCCATTCGTGTCTCGTGCCGACTTTGCCAATGAGTATCTTTCTGCTACTTTGCATTGCTTTCTCGCTGAGTAGGGTACTCTTCCCTAGTATTCTTGTCCAGGTGCTCACGCTCAGAATGGTGCCTCTAAGTGTAAGCATCGTCACTTGAGACTGCTCATGCTCTCATGCTTGCCTCTTCTATTCCCCCCACTTCTAGGCTGAGGCTGTTTCCACTATTACTTTTCTTATCATGCAGCCTTCCACCACCCTTCAAGGTTCTACTCCTGTCAAGTGTCTCTATGGTTGAGCCCCAGAGTGCAATCACCTTCGCAGTTTCGGCTGTGTCTGTTTCATGCTTCCACCTCATGAGCGCATCAAGCTGACTGCTCAATCAGTTAAGTGTGTTTTCCTTGGCTACAGTCTTAAGCATAAGGGTTATCGCTGCTACGACCTTATTGCTTGCAGGATGGGGATCTCTCGGGATGTCACTTTGGACGAGTCCCGACCTTACTACCCTCGTTCCTCCATAGTCCGATCCGATTCTCTTGTTGAGTCACTCCCCTTTTTTATTTTTCCTAACCCTCTGCCTTCCGCTACTATTTCGCTTTATCCTTCACCTTCTTTGTCTCCCTCTCCTCCGGCTACACCTCTTCCACCTCAATCAAAGTTTCCTTCCCACTTTGTTGAGATTCCACCTTTGTCCTCGGTCTACTCCCTCTCCAGTTGAGCCTCCCTCTTTGCTGGGTCCTATTTGCAACTCGTCTCCCCTATCCTTGCTGGGTCCTGCTCTTCCCTCTCCTCCCAGATATGATCTTCGTGATCACCACACTGTCAGGCTGCTTGAGCGCTTTGGTTTTGTAGTCGCTAACTCTTTTGAGCCTATGACCTACCGCGTGGATATTGCTCATCCTGAGTGACAGCTCATGATGTCTGAGAAGATTGCTACTTTGGAGCGTACTGGCATTTGAGATCTTGTGTCCCTACCTGCGTGTCACTCTCATCACGTGCAAGTGGGTGTACAAGATCAAGACCCACTCGGACGGTTCCCTTAAGCGCTACAAGGCTCTTCTTGTGGCATGTGGTTTTTAGCACAAGTGATTATGATGAGACTTTCACTCCTGTTACTCACACGACCACAATTCGCGCTCTACTTGTTATGGCCTCTATTCGACAGTAGTCCATCTTTCAGTTGGATGTTAAGAATGCATTTCTCAACGGTGAACTACGTGAGATCTATATGCAGCAGCCCCTAGGTATTCTATGCTTGAGGATATAGTTTATTGTAACAGCCCAGCTGTTTATTTCAAAAATTTCAGTAAAAAATTTAATTTAAATTAAATTAATTTAAAAATAAAAATAAGTGTTCTTTGGTTGCTTAAATTTTGAAGATTTTATTTGTCTGTTTTCAGCTTTGGAAAAAGGCTTTTGCAAAAAAAAGTAATTAACTAAAAACATAAAATTAATGTTAAATAAAAGGATATTTTGAATTTATGTAAAAATATAATTTCAAATTAAGTATTTAAAAGCATTTGGCTTCTATCTGGATTTTCTGTGTTTTTCTGAGATTTATTTGGAGTTATGTGGACTTTATTTCAAAGCCTAAAGCAAGAAAATATATTTTAAATATTTTATTAAAGCCAAAAAGAGTTTATTTTGCTTTTCCTAAGCTTCCCTGAAATTATAGCAATTTTTGAAAATTTTCTAGTATTTTAAAATCAATTTCAAAGCTAAAAAGGCATTTTTATAAAAATTAAAAGACCAACTTTAAGTTGGAAATATTTTTAATAAGTCTAAAAAACTCCAGGAATATCATATGAATTTTATGGAATTTTTAGAAATTAATTACTATTTTTCTAAGCAATTATAGTGTTTCTAGTATTTTCTGAAATTAATTTCGAAAATAAAAATCAAATTAATCCTAGCATGCCACGTGTCGCTCTCAGATTGAATCAATCTCTCTCCACGTTTTAATCCTAGCCACACATGATCACTTATCCCTTCATATCCATCCAAAAGCCATAAAACATCCACTTGCCACGTGTCACAAATCTGACGGCCCGTACCCCTTCACTTCCTCTCCCTCTCTATGACATATGGACCCCACATGTCATATGTTTCTTCAACCTCTCCTTCTTCCTTCCCTAACTCTCTCTCCTCCACCATTAAAACCGAAATGGAGCTCATGAAAACCACCGTTTCTCCCTCTTTAACTCCCGATTAACGCATGGAAATGGAAGCCCTAATCACCCCCATCAATCTCCCGGCCGTTTCCCATCCTTTAATCTCCTAAAAACCGAAATCCTCTCCCCTCCCTTCTCTTTCTATACTAGTAAAGTGCCCGTGCGTTGCAACGGAGTACCAAATAAAAGTGATACATATTATCAAACATAATCTCATACTGAATAATAAACATCAATTTTATCTTACGTCATCATGTATCAAGCAAAACATACATGTTCATACTTGTAAATAAACATACATGTTCATGCCACATGAATAGTTCAGTAATCTTCTGAATCACAGCCTTTTTATACGCACTGATCATGGGAACATGAAATCCCATATTATGAGGAAGTGAAACATGTTATGTTTGTATGGAAGAAATCAAGGATGCATAGAATTCAGGGACTCGATTAAGGTGAGCCCAAAAATGGGGTCTATGCAATCTAGTGGAAACTGCACAGTGGAGCTTTGTTTCACAATGCTCATCTACAAATTTTAGTATGTTATTACAGGTGCATCAAAATGCACAACAACATACAATTCATGCCACTGTCTCACTGACATTATCATAGCAAAAGCCATTTGTATCAAATGCAAGTACTATAGAGGTCACTGATTCCAGTCTTCATAATGCCCTCGACAGAATATAAACAAGCAAGAAACTTACGCCAAAGACTTTCCCTCAAAGACAGTGGGAGGAGCCACAACAGAAAACACGCAGAAAAGAATGTGAAGCTGTAAAGACAGAAAGTTGGAGCATTATATTCAAATAGGTTTTAAATTATTGAGCATTAAACATAACACAGATAAACCAAGGCATTCTTAATTAAGCGACTCATAAGACTTACCAAGTAAAGCAAGAAGAACAATCCAAACTTCAAGGCACTATCAGTCCTACAAAACAAGTTGCCAGAAAATGTTATTTATCCATATGCAAAAACCACGAGGAAAGAGACATACCACAATAACACAATAAGCTTTCAAATATATATACCTCATAGCATTATAAAGAGTGTGATACCATAACACATATGCACCAGGAACCTAGAGATGAAGTAGATGATTGCCAGCAACCAGATCTTCACACCTGAAAATGGATAGACCATTCATAAATAAGTGTTAATTAATTTTCTAGATGCACATTGCACAGGCAACACCAAAAGGGCTTGAGTATTACCTGCACCCTTGATCCAACCTGAAGTAACTGCAATGATGTTCTAGAAGAGACAGCAAACCAACCCTATTCAATGCCAGAGAAAGCTTTCTTAGTTTTGCTGATAACAAAATAAAACAACCAATATATTTATACGCAATATAGGAGGAAGATTTATTCTCGCTATGGCCTCCCATTTCTACCTTTAAAAAATAGAATTGGAATGGCATTAGCTCCTCATAAAGTTTGAAACTAAAATACATGTGTTTTAGAAACCTCATTTAACATACATTGTAATCTCGGTAATGCAGGCATACAACAATATAACCCGTAATGACATTAACAATTGCCTCTGCCAACATGTTTAGTTATGCTATGGCTGACAACTGAAGAAATGCATCTAAGTGATCAAATTATATCCTTTATAATGTCTAGGAATCCAATATAACCTATAATATCATTGGTAGTGCTATTATTTGAATGAAGGATTATTGAACAATGACATCCATATGCCTAGCATACATTTTAAAAATCTGTGAAGAGAACAGAATACATCATTATAGACAAAATCCTTCAATACTAAATGAAGCACATGTTAGACCAAACGACTGTAGATGTACAGATGCAAATAATCAGACATCATAAACAGGCTTCTCTACAGAACAACAGTAGAACTTGGCATAACAAGTATCCAAAGCATCAACATATATGCTACACACCCAAGAGATGTAGTTTCCCATCTTAGATTGTATTGTCGAGATTTACAAAGATACATTGTATTTGCTGCAATTGACTTGCAAATATGACAGTAGCCAAACAGAACAACCTACGAGACGGATCCAGAGCTGCTAATTTGGGCACCTAGGATACAAACCCATATGCCAATAAACCTACATCCACTGAACCGCTTAAATCTAGGTAGCCAAGAACACACGAAAACAACACACCTGTAACCACCAAAATCATGGATCAAGAACTAGAGTCTAACACTTGAGATTCATAACTACATAAATGCAGAAATTCACGGAAAAACACTGAATCTTAGAGAACTCCCTCAGAAGCAGCATACAGGAATGTATAATTCGCGACCGGAAAGAAGCCAAGAAACACACCAAAAACAGTGATTTTACTGCCACTACCGAACTATAACGCCACGGAAATGCATACCAAGAAATGAAGTGAATGCAAAGTGTTGCATTCTTTGAGGATGAGTCGGTATCTCATTGGCAATATCATGGTGGATGAATGGCAGAAAAGGAGGCCAGTTTTTCTCCTCGATGACAATACCAGCTACAAAATCATATCAAACCAATTAAGGGAACATAAGTTTAGCTACCCATGAACAAAACAATTAAAGAAATTCTGTTGAAAAAAATGAATGATAACACAATCTTCGTATGGATGCCCTGTTGAGAAAAAAATTACAGAATGTACAACTTGACTATGATAGCTTTTCTAGAGTTCATTTTAAGACATTAAATGTTCTTATGTTCAGTATTGATATTTGTTTTACATAACTCTATCAAGTGTCATTACCAAATTACTCTTTCATTTAAAAACATAATGGTCAGATAAATAGGTCTGTTAACATAGAAACAAAAAGCTCAAAACAGCATAAGAAAAAAGTTACATGTTTAGTTTGAACTTGGGATACAGCAATCTATAACTCAAGGGAACAATCCAAAGTTATTTTAATACATCAGTTGTTCTGACGCTCAGTAGATATGCTTGTTTTACAAAACTCTAACTGGAGCAAAACTATGTTATTCTTTCATTTTCTTCAGAGTAAATAGAAAAAAGGATCTATTATCAGGGAGAACTTCTACTGTGTCATCAAAGAAAGAAAAATTGATGAACATTTACCTCGTGCTGCAGCCTCCTCTCTCCTTTTTAGTTCGATACCTGCGCCTTGGAGTGGATTTGATACCAGAGCCGCTTTTGGTTCGCCATAGCCTCAATATTCACTGTCACGAACCATACACCATGCAGGCAAGATTCGGCCAAGAAGACGGAGGTTGGGAAGGGAAGAAACAAAGAATAGGTAACAGTCAGATCAATCGAATCAAGAAATGGACCAAGAATCGCAACGAATTGTGTGTACCTAAGATCAAATTTGATTCCCCATGCTGTCATCTGCAGGATCCAAGATGTTGTTGTCGAGATGCAGTTGGTTTTGGGTCATGGTACGCCCATGGGGAAGGCTGCCACTGGCAACCAAGAGAAGGGTGAGAAGGTCTGGGCAGCCTGGATCAAGAGGGAGGCCATCGGGGCATCACTCGCAGTGCACGAGAAGGGTGTTCACGGTCGCTGGCGAGTGATGTCACGACAGTGGCCACACTGCTTGTGGGTTCCTTGTCAATCTCCGTGAGTGTCCCTGGCTTCGTCACAGTCTGCTACATCCACACCGCACACGGAGTCCGACCCCCGCCTCCCCCATCGGATCTGCCCATGCCACCGTAGCCGAGATCGGAGAGATCGATAAAGAGGAGGTAGGTTTTATCACCTTTCGTTTCCACTCGCTGGTGGCTCCTCTTGATCCTGGCGACGCATCCCTTTTCGCGGTGAGATCGAAGGATGAAATGCGGACAGGAGAAGAGGGAGGAAGCTACGGTTCTGATGTGTGGAAGAAGTGGGGTGGTTGCGACGGTTTGGCCCTTCGTCGCTGGGGTGGGAGGGAGGGGAGGAGGCTGCGACGCGGTGTGGGGAGGAGGAGGCGAGGGCGGAGCGGCGGCGGAGGAGGGAGGGGAGGAGGCGAGGGTGGCGCGGCGGAGGAGGCGAGGGCGGCGCAGCAGCGGAGGAGGGAGGGGAGGAGGCGAGGGCGGCGCGGCGGCGGAGGAGGGCGGAAGAAAGGGGGGAGCCGCACGGATTCGCCGGGACGGGGCCGGGGGGTGGGTGGGTGTGGCGGGCCCGCACGGATTTCGGGGTGAAAGGGTCCACGCGTCAATTAGTATAGTTTTTTTTGAAGGAGTGTAGGATACACCATCACTTTCAACTCCTTCTTTTAAGGAGTAGAGAAATTGGCTTTCCCCCACCATTCTCCTCCCTTTCCCCTCCTCCTTTCGGCCAGCTCCCGCCTCCCACCTCTCCCGCCGCCGTGCGCTGCCAACCGGCCGCCACCGCCCGGCCACCTCCCGCCGCCGCCCCCAACTTCAACCGCCGCCACCGTTTTTCTCGCCGCCGGCCGCCCCGGGTCTTCCCTGAGCCCCGCCGCCTGTCCTCTACCCCTCGACCGACGCCCCGACCGCCGAAGCGCCGCCCCGAGCGCCGCGCCGAAGCCGTCCGCCGCCGCCGAGCACTCTCTCTCCTACGCGCGCGTCGCCGGTTTTCTCGCCGCCGCCGCCTTCTCCGGCCATCTCCTGAGCCGCCGCCGGTAAGAGCCGAACCTCGGCCGCATCCTCTACCCGCGCCGCCCCTCTCTTCCCTCCCTAGCGCCCTCCATCCTCCATGGCCGCACCTCCATGTTTGCTTCGGTTGGTTTCATCCGAGAATAACTCTGTCCTTTGCCTTTTATTTCCTTGGTGATGCTTCTTTGTCACAACAGAACACATGCTTACTAGGTTATTGGAGGCAAGCTAGTGCATGCATGCATGAGGTTGTGAGTTCAAGTCCTGGGCAAATCAATTTTCGGTTTGTCTATGGCCAAATTTTTGTTCACCTCTAGTCAATGACAAGCGGGACCCACTTGTTATAAAATAATAAAATAAAATTCTGCACTCAATGACAGCCGGGCCCCACACGTCATACACTAAAAAAATATCCAAAAATCAGCCAAAAATAAGATTCCAGAGAATATTCCCTCGGTTTTGCATTTTCTGGAATTTCCAATCCATTCAAACTTCCAATTGCTCGTTCTCCGTCGTCCGAACTCCGAATCCAATGATTCAAATTTCTAAATTCGTGTAAAATCATAATCTATCTCCCAGTATACATTTTATAATTTGTTTGATTTTATTTGGATTTTATTTGAATTTATTTGTTTGGTTCTTCGCGCGTAGATTTCGACGATTTCGGAGAGAACGACGCCGACGGTTCGCGCCAAGTCTTCGAGCAAGGCAAGTTACACATTTGACCATGTTGATCCCATTATTTTAAACTATGTATGTTGTTTTTAAAATTATTATGCATGCGTAATTTTATTCAAGTCTAATTTAAATTCAGTTTTGAACTCTAGTTATGCCTAAATCCTTTGGACAGCCAAATTTGACATTGAATACCATTGTACCTTGTCAACCCTAGATAAAAGCTAGTTAGTACATTAGCACTAACTAGAAATTTTGTAGAATTGCTTAGCCATGCTTATACTGATTATGGTTTGGGATGATCTTTAACATAAAATGACGAACTTTAAAACTGAATTCTTGACTTTGGTGAGTCGAGAATGTTTATAAAATTATTTCCAAACAAAATATAAAACTGGTTTAGACTTAGGCATTTGGTTAGAGTGGTGGGTGCAGGCATGCCCTGTTGGTTGGAGCCGCAGTGGTTGACTGTCGTGCACAGTGGTATGTGGTTGGGCCTAAGTCAAATTAAGGACCGGTCTGTGAGCTACTATTACAAAGCCCTATCGTACTACCACAAGTCTGATATGGGACAGACCTGGCCAAATAATTTGTGAAGTTCTAACTTGATCTCGCTATAGGCTGAATGTGAGCGCGGCGTAGGCCGTGAGAAGTCTCACACGGCACAAGAGGGGGCTCCAACATGTGGATTCATGTTGTGGTGAAACCTTAGTGGCGGCGTGATTATGTTGATAACGGATCATTGTAAAGGCCTTGTCATGATCTCCTCGCCGCACACCTAAGGAAGTGTGTAACTCGCGTGGCAAACCGGGATGATCATGTCTTGTGGGTAAAACTGTACAACCTCTGCAGAGTGTATAACCTATCCTGGATAGTCGTGCCCACGGTCATGGGCAAGCTGAGTGAAGTTTTTTACGGATTAGACATTGCTTTTGAAAAGGGTTTATGAAATACTTGTGGATGGATGGAATCCATGAGAGATTTTGAAAAACGTATGGATGGATGGAATCCAGACGAGTTTCTTTTGGAAAGATGGTCCGGGTGGGATGCCCATGGTTAGGTTAGTGTGGGGGATGGACCTACACTAACGGTATCTATTTTGCTTACAACATTGTTTTACTTAATATATCAAATTCAGCTTTTGCACTTACTTATGATATTTACTCCAATGTCGTTTTTTATGCAAATTAACCATATTATGCCTTCCTTTGATACTCCATATGCATGCATCAATTCTGTTAATCTCCTGGTGTAACTTGTGGAGTACTTTTTGTACTCATGTTGCTATATCTAACTCTTTTCAGAGGAAGCTTTCGACGACTTTGGTGAGGATTGCGACTAGGCCACGTCTTACAGTCATTCGCCTTGTGGGAAGGCTGGATGGGCTGCTGCTTTATGTATTTCTTCCGCTGTCTTCTTTTGCTATTATTGTAAACTTTGGCCATCAGGCTCATATTAATTAAATAAAATTTGTCATTCCGCATGATATTTGTCTTTGTGATACTATGTGCACTAGCTTTTCCTGGGATAGTGCGATTAACACAGTGGGTTTTGGAGTTGTTGCTCCGGGTCCCGACATTTATCACCTTCGTCACTCTCTATGGGCTCAAACAATTCCCTCGTGCTTGGTTTGATCGCTTCTCTTCTATTGTCACTGCTGCCAGCTTCTCCGCCAGTGATCATGACTCTGCCCTCTTTGTCCACACCTCTCCTCGTGGTCAGACGCTCCTCTATGTGAATGATATGATCATTACTGGTGATGACTCTCGATATATTGCCTTTGTGAAGGAGCATCTCGGTGAGCAGTTCTTGATGTCTGATTTGGGTCCACTTTGTTACTTCCTTGGGATTGAGATCACTTCTATATCCGAGGGCTACTTTCTCTACCAAGAGCGTTACATTCAAGATATCTTTACTCGCGCTTGTCTCAATGATCAGCGTGTGGTGGATACTCTTATGTAGCTTGGTGCTCACTTTCGGCCTATCGATGGTGAGCTTCTTGATAATCCCACTCGCTACCGCCATCTTGTTGGGAGGCTTGTCTACCTTGGCATCTCTCGCCCTGACATGTCTTACTCAGTTCACATCCTGAGTCAATTCATTTCTGCTCCTACTCAGCTCCACTACAATCACCTTCTTCATGTTCTGCCATATCTTCGCGGGACCAACACTCATCGCCTTTTCTTTCTTTGCTCCAGTTCTTTGTAGCTTCAGGTGTACTCTGATGTGACCTAGGCTAGCGATTACTCTGATCGCCGGTCTCTTTCTGCCTACTATGTTTTCCTTGGTTCCTCCTTGATTGCCTGAAAGACCAAGAAGTAAACTGTCATTTTCCGTTTGAGCGCTGAGGCTGAGTTGAGAGCCATGGCATCGTTGGCAATTGAGATCACCTGGTTTTAGTGGCTACTTGAGTATTTCAGTGTTTCCACTTCTACACTAACTCCTCTCTTCTCAGACAGTACTGGCGCGATCAACATTGCTCGAGATCTTGTGAAGCATGAGCTCAGCATATTGGAGTGGATGCTTTATACATGCAATCACAGGTGCAAAACTAAGTTATTGCCCTTCAGTATGTACCTTTGAAGCTTCAGTTAACATATTTCTTCACCAAGGCATAGACTACAGTTCAACATAGCTTCTACCTCTCCAAACTCAGTGTTGTTGATCCACCATGAGTCTGAGGGGGTGTTAGACATGCAAATAGTCTAGGGTCTAGGATGTTATTTGCATATTACCGTATACATTTGTATTGGGCCTCTGGCCTCTTTACAATACAACAAACCTCATTCTTACATCAAAGTCATTTCCACAAAATGTTGTCTAATTGCTTGGGTGTTTAATGTAAGGATATTAGGATAAGATGGTTGAGGCAGTAACTTCTTTTGGCTGTTGAATACAAGGAAAATTGGTATGCAAGAACTATCTCAGCATTTGATGAGTACTTTGGATGGTAAAGGTTGCCCAGCACCGAACATGCCAGATAAAAAGTACACGATAACAGTATGAAACCAACAGAACATCTTTTAAGAAAGTAAGTGCACATGAATAAGGGAATCATGAGGTGGGAGTACTTTTGCATAGAAAGGATACGCATAAGGATCATCGGTTAAACTGAGAAGCACTGGAAGATATACTTGACCACCAAACATGATATTTATTGTATGCGGAAATTCTATAGACAACAGCAAAACTGTGATCTACTCAGAGAAGTTTATTTAAGCTATGTTGCGAGGATATTTCATAAAAGTCGCGTACAAGTATCAGATACTGTACTAGGTATAGGTACGACCCCGATGCGCTCCAATATGTATCTCGCACATATCTCTAAATTTATGATTATTCAAAAAAGAAAATAAATCTCGATACTTCTTCAATACTTCGTTGATACTTCCCTATACGTTAGGCCCAATAACCTCATCCCTTCAGTATATACAGAGGCAGATCCTGTCACAATAGCGTGGCATGGGTGTGGCATGGGCTTGGCTGAGGCGTGGTAGTACAGCATGTGTGGGGGTTCAACGCGGCAGGTGGTGACATGACTAGCGACAGTGCGGCGCGCGTGAGCGTGGTCGGCCAAGTCAGGGTGTAGTCAAAGTAGGGGGCAAGCGAGAGAAGGAAGTAGGTTGGGCGAGCAGCACTGGGGTAGGAGGAAAAGAGAGAAATGGGAAATGAGTGGGCCAGGCAGAGGAACGAGACGAAGGCCTATGGGCCAGAGAAAGGAAAGGGAGGGAGAAAAGAAAAATGGGTTGGCCCAACTAAGTTTTTGAGTTTTTATTTTATTTTATTTTTTATTGGAGTTTGAATTTCGATATTGGATCTGATTTTGAATTCAAACTTGAATTTTACTATGCCAAAATTTTGAATTGTGCTCGTCACCAACTTTATTTAAAAAAAATAAAATTCCCTAAAATAAAGTGTTACATAAGCATAGCTAAGCATAGGACACATATACTATTCTAAAATTCCACGAATATTTACAATAGCCAAGGATAATACTTCTGTGGCAACAACAACAATGATACTCAAGTTTCAAGGCAAGTTCAATGCAACAATTGACAATCAATCAATCCTAAACATAAACATAGCATTTAAACAAAATAAGCATGCATAATAGTTTAAGCAAAAACAATGTACATACCATTGAAATATAGGATCAATATGGTCAAAGTGGGTGTTTTTCTTGCTCGTTGAACACTTGTCTTGCTGTGGATCCACCACCAAAATCTCCGAAACGTCGGTATCTATTTGGGGAAAAACCAAGAACACAAATAAATACCAAATGGATCGAAATAGATGTCAAAATTCATGTTTTTTGTGAGTAAAGAATGGTCAAGATTTTATAAAATTTTAGAAATAAGAATCGCGTTAATTAGAGTTTATATAGGTGAGACAGAGCCTTTGGAAGTTTTGCCATGAGAGAAAATCCCAGAAAATATTTACAGAGACAGTACTGTGCTTTAGGCTTCCAATTATTCAATTTTAATTTATATTTTCTTTCAATTTGAAAATTAGGTTTTACTACATCAGTAGACTGGCGGGACCGATCTATGGTTAACCAAGCTCAATGATGTGTTTACTGTAAGGTGCATCCTGCATGTCTGTGAAACAACATTTTAACTACGGTTTATTTACCAATCTTGTTAAGTAATCAGATCGGGCTCACATGCAAGGGACTCATTAGAACTAAATGGAGTTGATTAGCTTAGACTAATTACTAATGGCATCATTAGCACTAATGTAACTACCTATCTACAGTACTACTGTGCAGCGTGTGCGACACAGCGGCTCAGGCGAGCTCGCTCGTGTGGCCATGCTGTGCTGGGACCCATCAGACGCATGGAACGGGTAGAGGGAAGCAAGGTGAAGTTGCTGGTCATGGTGCTGGGGCCGATGGTTATCGGAACAGTGGCGATGGCGCTAAATAGGGCTATGGCGGTGACTAGGCAAACAACCACGAAACACAACTGCCAGCAACGCGCCAGGTTCTGTAGCGCAGCAGGGGCGGAGGCGGTGGGGTTAACAACGACAAGCCTCCGTGGTGGAAATGAGCTACAAAGAAGGGTGGGAAGAGGATGAGCTACATGAAGATGGCCATGACAGAGCGCATCGGGGTTGCACGCCAAAGCCGAAGAAGAAGCCCGCGTTCCGGGTGGCTCAGTGGAGGAAGAGACATTCAGATGGAGAAAATGGAAACGGGTGGATGAAGGGGTCTCGTGACGCGGTCAGGAGGGAGTTTTGTAGTGAGATGAGAGTGTGCTTCTCGTGGTTTCTCACGAGTCATGGCGGCTGTGGCATTGTATCATCTCTAGCAGGGACTAGACGGCTCAGGCAGGTGCGCATGAGGTCGGCAGTGGTGCGGCGAGGCGTGTAAAGGCAACGACGGAGGTTGCGTCTTTGTCAGCGATGCTTTTGTCATGACTCCCATGGCACGGTCGTGTGTGACATTGTAGCGGTAGACTGAGGTGGACGACAACCTCTACTGTTTGGGTCTCGGACCAACCAGTCAGGGGCCGAGGGAAGAGAAGACGTAGAGAAGGCGTATCTCAGAGAGTACGCGAGTGGTGAAAGGGAAGCGGAAAGCCGTAGCTGAATAGGCTGGGGGTTGGTGTGTAGACCACAATGGGCCGAATGCGAGGAAATGGGCCAGGTCAGCTACTGATTCGGCCCGGAAACAGTTAGAAATTTTAAATGATTTTTTAATTGATTTAATTGCATAAATTGCATTTGAGCTCAGAAAATTTCCAAAAAATATAAACTTTTTGGGGAGACACTTTAGAATATTTAGAACCCAAATAAATTATTTCCAGGTTCTTTTAAGTTTCAATTCATTTCGAAATTCATTTACAACTGATGGAAATTTGGAAAACATTTTAAATAAATGCAGAAAATTTTCAAAAAATGCCCAAAATGCATAAATGATGGTTTTGAAATTAATTATATTGGTTTCGAGACAGGCCGATTTGGCTATGTATGGGCCGCCGGCGGTCCAGCGCCAGGCTATCGCGTTAGGGGTGTCCGGCTGGAGTTGAACTTCGTGTAAGCGAATCCACAGGGAGACGAATTCCGCTAGGTGTGTGGGGTTGGTTATTTTCCTTCTGATGGCCCTAATACACTTGTTATTTTTGGAGTTCAGAGTGCACTGCTCTGTTTTTCCACCCTGTGAGTTGGAAGCGGTTTTGACCAACATGTTTAGGTGCCTCGCCATGTAGCCATCTGTGGTGCCTGAACTTGTCTTTTTGCCGTCCCCTACTGTTACAGCTGTGGACATGTCGAAAAGCCTCTTGTCCGTCTCGTCGAACGGCACGTCCGTACCGATCCATGGCTTGGTATCATTTGTCCATTCGTACCAGAGTCCAGAGCCACCTTAGGCGAAGTGCCCTGCCAACAAATCTCTCCGAGTTGGTAATTCAGAGTCCTCCTGACTTCTTCGGCCTGCAGTCCTTCTTCCAGTTAACCAGGCAGTGACTGTTAGTTAATCTAGTCATTTTCGCATGTCAGTTTCTATAGCTAATTAGTGGGTCAGTTTTTCATCAGTTTCTACAGCTAATTAGTGAGTCAGTTTTCAACAGTTTCTACAGCTATTTAGTGGGTCAGTTTCTTGTTTAGTTGCTATATAAAGGGAAGAAGCAAAGCCAGAAAAGCTGCAACGTTCTGCAGCACCAAAACCTCATTTGTGTTTCTGTGTTATGTGATTAATTCTTGTGTCTTCCTTTGCTTGCACGTACAGGCAGGAAGACTCCAGGGGTGTGTGCGTACAGAAAGATTAGAGTGGCGCTAGCGGACGTTTGGCCGTCAATTGGTATCAGAGCTCCGTTCAGGATCTTGGTGGCCATGTCAGCTCCGGTGGGACGAGGGTCGATCACTCCTCCGCGGCGGGATCGCCTTCGGTCGCCATCACGTGGTCCTCGCCGTCCGCGACAACAGCATGGTCGGGAGCGCGAGGTCGTCATCGAGCGCGTGGTCAAGGAAGCGTCGGCGTCGGTACAATATCCGATGCTGACCAAGACCAACTACCCGGAGTGGGCGATGCTCATGCGCATCAACCTGCAGGCGCAAGGCTTGTGGGGAGCCATCGAACCCGGCGGCGCAGAGTACAGCATGGATCGGCTGGCGTTAGCAGCGATTGCACGAGCTGTCCCGCCGGAGATGCTGGCCTCGATCGACAATAAGGACTCCGCGCAGGAGGCGTGGGATGCTGTCAAGATCATGCGGATGGGCGTCGAGCGCGTACGTGAGGCGAACGCGCAGAAACTCCGACGCGACTTCAACAATATAGCATTCAAGGAAGGGGAGGCCATCGATGACTTCTCGATGCGCATCACGGGCCTCGCCAATAATCTGCGGCTTCTCGGCGACCACATTACCGAAGGCGAGGTCGTGCGCAAGATGCTGCAGGTGGTCCCTGATAAGTTCATGCAGGTCGCAATCTCCATCGAGACGCTGCTCAACATCAACGACTTGTCCATCGAGGAGGTCACGGGCCGTCTTCGGTCCGTGGAGCAGCGGCTCGACGCGCGGGCAGCGGCTGCAGAACTGGGCTCCCGGCTGCTTCTCTCGTCAAAGGAGGAGGACCTCATACGTCGCCTACGCAAGCGCGACAAGGAGGGTGCGCGCTTCGGCAGCGCTGGCGCCAGCGGAAGTGGTACGAGCGGCGGCTCGGTTTTGCCACGGCGCGGCGCGCAGCCACCCAAGCGCGGCATCGACGACGCACGCAAGGGTGGTGGCGGCAAGGTCATCGACAAGGATACGTGCAAGTACTGCGGGAAAACTGGGCATTGGGCCCGGGAGTGCCGCAAGAAGAAAAGAGACGAGGCGGCGGCCGCAGCGCTGCTGGTGGAGGAGGGCGGCGACGACGAGCCATCCCTGTTGATGGCCCAGGTAGCCTCTCTTTCACCGGTGCCCGCGTGCCTCCCAGAGCGCGCCACACCTGTGCACGTCGGTGGTCGGGTCTTCCTCAACGAAGAACGCGCGACGGTGCAGTTGGGTGACACCAACAATCACACCGGCGGCCAGGATGACGGCGTGTGGTACCTCGACACGGGCGCGTCGAACCATATGACGGGAAACGACGCGGCCTTCTCCGAGATGAACCGCGACATCACGGGCACGGTAAAGTTCGGCGATGGATCAATGGTGGACATCCTCGGGCGCGGCACGATCATGTTCGCGGCTCGGGGTGGACGCCATCGTATGCTGTCGGACGTGTACTTCATCCCACGTCTGCGCAGCAACATCATCAGCTTGGGACAACTCGACGAGGTCGGGTGCCAAGTGTTGATCGAGGATGGCGTACTGCGAGTGCGCGATCCGAGGAGGGAGCTTCTCGCCAAGGTACGGCGATCGGCGAATCGACTGTACAAGATCCCCCTCACGCTCGCTCGACCGATCTCGCTCCTGGTGCACGCCAACGACGATGCGTGGCGCTGGCATGAGCGGTTCGGCCACCTGAGCTTCGAGGGGTTGAAGAAACTTGGGCGTGGCGACATGGTGCGTGGGCTTCCACTGCTGGATCATGTCGACCAGCTGTGTGACGCGTGCCTTGTCGGCAAGCAACGACGCTCGCCATTCCCTCTGGAGGCCAAGTACCACGCGAAGGGCCGGCTTGATCTCGTACATGGAGATCTATGCGGGCCTGTCACGCCAGCGACGCACGGCGGCAAGCGCTACTTCCTCCTCCTCGTTGACGATGCTAGCCGCTATATGTGGTTGGTGCTATTGTCAAGCAAGGACGAGGCGGCCGGTGCGATCAAGAAGTTCCAAGCTGGCGTCGAGGTGGAGACAGGCAGGAAACTCCGTGCGCTACGCACGGACCGAGGAGGCGAGTTCACGGCGGTGACCTTTGGCGAATATTGCGCGGAGAAGGGCATTCACCGGCAGCTCACGACACCGTACTCACCGCAACAAAACGGGGTCGTGGAGCGCCGGAATCAAACAGTGATGGCCATGGCGCGCTGTCTCCTCAAGGCGAAGCAGATGCCGAGCACCTTTTGGGGGGAGGCGGTGAGCACAGCCGTGTTCATCTTGAACCGTTCGCCGACGAAGAGCGTCACCGGGATGACGCCTTATGAAGCTTGGCATGGCAAGAAACCGACCGTGCATTTCATGCGCACGTTCGGTTGTCTCGCTCACGTCAAGGTTACACGCCCGCACGCCGCGAAGCTCGATGACCGGAGCGTGAAGATGGTTTTCGTCGGGTACGAGCCGGGCTCCAAAGGCTACCGGGTGTACGATCCGGTGGGCGGCCGACTCCATGTGACCCGCGACGTGGTGTTCGACGAGACTAAAGGGTGGAATTGGGAGGCGAACGGCGACGCCAGCCCTGAGACGTTCACCGTGGAGTACACGGTCAGCGGCGTCTTGGGCGGCGGCAAGCCGAGCGCTCCTGTATCCCCTGCGGTCCCGTCCCTGGAGGAAGGTGAGGAAGCTGTGGCATCACCCCGAACGCCCATGAACGTCACTCACGACATCGGTGGTGCTCAAGTCGAGCACTGCACTCCACCGTCGCACATCCCGTCGGGGCTCGACCATAGTGACAATGGCGCGCCGCAGCGTTTCCGCACGGTGGACAATTGCATCAACACTGCCGAGCCACGCGTACTGGACCCCGACGAATGGCTCCTCGTTGCGACCGAGGAGCCTACCTCCTACGACGAGGCAGCCACCGATCCGGCGTGGCGCGCCGCAATGGAAGAAGAGATGGTGGCCATTGAGGACAATGGCACGTGGGAGGCAGTGGACCTCCCGGCCGGACACCGCCCGATTGGCCTCAAATGGGTGTTCAAGCTCAAGAAGGATGCGCAAGGGGCGGTGGTTCGGCACAAGGCGCGGCTGGTGGCTAAGGGGTACGTACAACGCGCTGGCGTGGACTTCGATGAGGTGTTTGCACCAGTGGCGCGGCTCGACTCCGTACGCGCACTGACAGCAGTGGCAGCGCACGAGGGCTGGGCGCTCCACCATCTCGACGTCAAGTCTGCGTTTCTGAACGGCGACCTCATGGAGGAGGTTTACGTCGCTCAACCACCGGGATTCATGATCGCCGGGCGAGAGCGGCAAGTACTGCGGCTGCGCAAAGCACTCTACGGTCTACGACAAGCTCCTCGGGCGTGGAACGCCAAGCTTGACCGCACGCTGGTGGCGCTCGGGTTCACGCGTTGCGAGGAAGAACACGGGGTGTACACACGCGGCAAGGGGCGAGGACGTGTGCTCCTGGGCGTGTATGTTGACGATTTGATCCTCACTGGCGCCGACCAAGATGAGATCGAATCATTCAAGGAGGAAATGAAGCGCTCATTCAAGATGAGCGACCTCGGGCAGTTGAGCTACTATCTCGGCATAGATGTCAAGCAGTTGCCCGGGAAGATCACCATGAGCCAAGCTGCGTATGCGGCAAAGCTCTTGGACAAGGCCGGCATGGCCGGCTGCAATGCCGTGCAAGTGCCCATGGAGGCACGTCTTAAACTGAGTAAGGAGAGCTCCAATCCACCTGTTGATCCTACGTTCTACCGTAGTGTGGTTGGCAGCCTCCGGTACTTGGTCCACACCCGACCGGATATCAGCTTCGCGGTCGGGTACGTGAGCAGGTTCATGGCGAACCCAACGACGGAACACCTGAGCGCCGTCAAGCATCTACTTCGTTATGTCGCTGGTACGCTCCACTTTGGCCTTTGTTACACCAAGGGGCACAACGACATCGAACTCAAGGGGTACAGCGACGCGGACATGGCCGGCGACGTGGATGATCGCAAGAGCACCTCCGGCATTTTGTTCTGTCTCGGCAACGCGCCTGTGTCGTGGCAATCACAAAAACAGCCGGTGGTGGCGCTATCGTCGTGCGAGGCCGAGTACATCGCGGCCTCAGCGGCGGCATGCCAGGGAATCTGGCTCAGGCGGCTGATCGACAACTTCTACGGGCGAGACGTCGGCGCCGCGACAATCTACATCGACAATCAGTCGGCAATTCAATTGTGCAAAAATCCGGTCTTCCATGGCCGGAGCAAACATATCGAGACACGCTTCCACTACATCCGGGAGTGTGTCGAGGGTGGCCAAGTCGCCATCCGCAAAATCCACACCGACGATCAGTTGGCGGACATACTGACCAAATCACTTGGCCGGGTGCGTTTTCTACACCTGCGCTCGAAGCTCGGCGTCGTCGACACCAACATCAACTAGATTAGGGGGAGTATTGTTAGTTAATCTAGTCATTTTCGCATGTCAGTTTCTATAGCTAATTAGTGGGTCAGTTTTTCATCAGTTTCTACAGCTAATTAGTGAGTCAGTTTTCAACAGTTTCTACAGCTATTTAGTGGGTCAGTTTCTTGTTTAGTTGCTATATAAAGGGAAGAAGCAAAGCCAGAAAAGCTGCAACGTTCTGCAGCACCAAAACCTCATTTGTGTTTCTGTGTTATGTGATCAATTCTTGTGTCTTCCTTTGCTTGCACGTACAGGCAGGAAGACTCCAGGGGTGTGTGCGTACAGAAAGATTAGAGTGGCGCTAGCGGACGTTTGGCCGTCAGTGACCGCCATTTGTTCATACCCTTTCCATAGGAAGGACCGTCTGATCTTACTTTGTCGCCATTGTGTTAGCGGGAAGACGGTTAGTTGGTATGTCGGCATGGAGGAGAGGATGGAGTTGATTGGGCACAGCTCATCCATCCGTGAACTATTTGCACTTCTACATATTACAGAAAAATAGCTTTAAATTTGTCAAAATATATATGTAGCTATATGATAAAGTTATTTTACTTCGTATGTGTTTAATCAAAAGTTAATTAGGATATTACAAATATTGAAACTTGAATAACATATTGTTATTCATTGTGACAAGCCTTGTGGCTTTACATGTAGTTGCACACATGCTGACATGCAGATGGAAATACGATTTATGATACATCTAAAGAGAGCATGGAGTAGTATAGTAAAGTGATTAAAAACTTAAAAGAATGGTCAACACATTTAGCTGCAATTAGCGTAGGGTTTACGATAGACTAATGGGAGCCAAATTAACATTAATTCGATGAACTATCAGATTAGGAGAAATGTACATGGTTGTATATGTAGACATGTCAGTCCCATCAGGACATGAAAGAAGCATTGATTGACATATAAACATTGCATCTTTGAGAGAGACATAATTGAAGCTAGAGATAATAAATTCTTTGCCACTAGGGAGTGACCGGTTCCATAAATTGCCATTGTCGAAGGTTATAACTATTATATGTCACTGATCTTGAGATTAGTTCCACTGTATGCTATTACTGTTAGTCTCCCGTTAGTCAAAAGCCATTAAGTCAGTCATTTTTTTGTAAATGACGAAAATGCCCCTCACTTTGAGTGATATACTAAGATACTTGAGCTGAAAATGGCTCGTACATGAAATGGCACATAATAGAAATCAAATCACTTAGTCAACGCCACTGGGGAGTGGCATATAATAGAATAAAGAAAGACAAGCATCCAAGGGCAAAATGGTTTTTTCTCATATCTAAATGCCCTCTAGCTAACGGTAATGATATATATAATAGAATAAAGAAAGACAAGCATCCAAGGGCAAAATGGTTTTTTCTCATATCTAAATGCCCTCTAGCTAACGGTAATGATATACAGTGAAACTAATTTCAAGGCCAGTGATATACAGTAGTTATGGCCTTCGGCAATGGCAATTCATGGAACTGGCCACTCATTGGTGACATAGATCTATTATTTTGAAGCTATAGTAGAAAGTTGAGAAAGAAGAGAGAAGAATACACTTAAAAACATTGTCTCAATCAGATCATGCATGCAAAGACCAAAGTCCAAAACACTATCAATAGATTTACGGGGCATCTATATTCTAGTATAGGGATATGCCTTTAATCTTAGCAGTTGCTTACTTACGTACACAAGTTAGAAATTATATAGAAAACAAAAATCCAATACCTAACTAAAGGGAAGTGATAGGACTAGCCGTGCAATTGTGCTAGCTATTTTGCTAGCTTGGAATAAAAAACAAAAGAAAATTAACAATTTAATTTTCGTACAAACTTAAAAGTAAAATACCTAAGTAGCTGAAATTCGGAATAAAAAACATTCAAACAACCATTTGGTGGGCTCAAATTATAACAGCTTAGATTAAAAAAATAACCCATATCAAGTACAATAATTCAGAATTTTGGAATAAAGAAATAAAAAATAGCAATTGTACTCCCAAGCGAACTCTAAAGTAAAATCCGTAGATAGCTGAAATTCAGAACAAAAAAAAAAAACTGGCCATCCATCTAGCAAACTCGAGCAATAAATAACAATGAGGAATAACTAACACCGCTCCTGGGGGAAGAACAGGGCCCAGCGAGTGCCCCCTTGTTCCTTGCCCTCAGGAACTATCAGTCCAACTCTTCCTACCGTGATGACAACCTTAAGATTGTCGCTTGGTGAAAAACATATGAGAAGATCTTAAATACTGTTGCGATGAATTATTATCAATTTAGTTTGAAAATTACTATTTAAGTAAATGCTTGTAGCGGAGAAATGAGCGATGCATGTATGCACTAATGAGCCATACATTATGTGCACTAAGGGCAGTCCCAATGGTAGAAATCACACACGGTTTCCACAGTAGCCATGTCAGCAAGAAATCATCCATACAAATCAGCTTTTCCAGTGCAGGTTTCTTCCCCTAATAAATGTTCATACTTTTTTCTTTCTCTCTCCTAAAGTCCATCTTCTTGCTCAGGCTTTTTGACATGAGTCTGGACATCATGCGCGCGGCGGAGCACCTGGGCGAGGAGGCCGGGGGCGCTGAGGTGCGAGAGGTGTTCCTCGGTCTGGAGGAACTCCATGGTGGTGCGGCCGCCGAGGTGGTCCTTGAGGTAGGCGGCGACGGAGGCCGGGACGGAGACGTCGCGGGTGGTCTGCACCACCACGCGGTGGGCGTCGTACGTACATGGACAGGTCGCGGAAGGGCGACAGGAGGGAGAGGATGTGCGTGAGGAGGCCGCACGGCGTGGGCGAGCGGGCGAGCGCGGAGGCCGCGCGGACCGGCGCGAGCGCGGCAGAGGAGGCCGGCGTGGGCGAGCGGACCGGCCCGAGCGACGGCGGCGGACTTGACGAGTTCCCTCGGCAGAGCAGGCAGCCCGCGAGCGCGCGGCCGCCGGTCGACGGCGCGTAGCGGAGAAGAACGGGGCGGACGCGGGCGACGGTACGCGAGCTCGAAGACCATTGGCGCGAGCACGCGAGCGCGGATGCGAGCACGCCAACGCAGGCGAGAGCCGATGCGAGCACGCGAGCGCGATGGCCGCCGGCGGACGAGCGAGATGGAAACCGCTCGTTTCTTCCCAACGGGGAAATCACGGTTTCTTCCTGCCTCGAATCGAGCGTAGACGTGGTTTCTCTGGGAAGAAACGGTTTCCTCCAATTTCTCTCTCTTTCCTCATTTATTGATCAGCCATGTCAGCATTTTTGCCTATGTGGCATCTCATTTAATATAGATAGAAACTACCATAAATACCCATTGGGACTGCCCTAAGGAGCCATACATTATGCACTAATTGCCAGTTCTACGTGGTCTAGTGAAACTAGAACGGGAGAGACATGCCATCGCATGACAAACCAATGGTGTACCTACACGTGACAAGCGTGACGATTGCTTGCAATGAAAGGAGATGATTAGGTCAAGAAATGGTATTTTGATAATTTAACCAAAATACCAGAAACAGCTTTGAAAGAAAACCGCAGCGCGTGAGCGGTGCTTGGGAAGACAGTTTAGGTCAAGGAGAAATTAGTATGATCAAGAAACTCAATTTTTTTGCATTTTTTTATCTTCAATTAATTTCTTGATCTAAGGGTTTTTAGAGTGATTTAATCGATATTCTTAGTTGCTGTGATATATGGGAACATATCTAAAACCATCTTGGCTATTCCCTGCCCACGAGCAAGTCTTAATCATCAATTTTGGTTTAGCTCATTTTTTGTGCAATCTTGCTTAAATCTCAAAAAAGTTTGAACTTTGATGTTGGTTTTTGCGATCCATAGATTGAATAGGTTACTAAAATCTTAAGTAAGATGTGTATAAAGTTTCATGGGTTTTCGATCATCCAATCAAAAGTTATGTTGGTTTAATGTTTTGTAACCGTGCTAAATTTACTATTCCTTTGCTTGAAATCACTGTTCGTAGTGGTCAGACCACTAGAACAGAGGTCCGACTGCCTTAGAAAGGTTAGACCGCCCCTTGGTTAGCGGCCAGACCGTC
Organism: Dendrocalamus latiflorus; assembly: GCA_017311315.1. Classification (NCBI taxonomy): domain Eukaryota; kingdom Viridiplantae; phylum Streptophyta; class Magnoliopsida; order Poales; family Poaceae; genus Dendrocalamus; species Dendrocalamus latiflorus. The sequence continues at coordinate 19,318,840 of CM029649.1, read as the reverse complement.
CTCTAGTTGGGATCAGTCCTCTAGGAGCTGAGTTCTTCAAGATTTTGTGTTCTTGAATGATTTGCTTTGGGTTTTTGACTTTGGATTTGATTCTCAGTAACTCTATAGTTATTTGAGAAAAGGGTGCAGAATACTTGGGGGAAGTTTTAGCCAACACCATTCACCCCATCTATTTGTCTTTCGGTTCTACAAGTAGTATAAAAGCTCAGTTAACTCTTCTCATAGATCTTAACCGGTCTTATGAACCATGGCAGCAGACAAGTATTCAACCAAGCCACCAATTTTCAATGAAGTTGATTTTTCTTATTGGAAGTCTTGCATGGATGCCTACATCGAGGCTTAATGGCATGCAATTTGGCTCAAAGTCAAGAATTCTTATGCGTTGCTGGCCAATGATGATATGATTTCTCTCGATATGGAGACAAATTGCAAGACACGCAATTTCTTGATTCAAAAGCTTAGTCGATTTGAGTTTGAGCGAGTCGTTCATTAAAGGTTTGCTTATGAGATGTAGAAGACCCTCTCTAACCATCATGAGGGCTTTACCGCGATCAAGGAAGTGAGACAGAACTAACTCAAGAAAGAATACTCAAGATCAAGCAAAAGTCGGGTGAAACTTTACATGAGTTATGGGGAAGCTTCAACAATATCCTGCATGATTTTCGTGCTATTAGCCTGACATTCTCTGAGTCTGAGAATGTATGTCAAATCTTGGATGCTCTTGATATGAAAGTTTAAGGAACGAAAATAACATTTATTAATGACAACACTGTCATGAGTAAGTTTACCATAGATAAGCTATACTTGAGATTGAAGACACATAAGATTGACTTCGTCTTATATCTTCTAAGACAGAGTCGATAGCACTTATGATGGACCCTTCTTAGAGCAATTCTTCAAGTTCTATGAATTTTAGCTCTTCTAGATTTTTCTTTGTCCGCCTTGTATTCCTTGAGCGAAGAGTAGCTAGAGAGGCTACTTGAGGAAGATTTAACCCTATCCACAAAATTCACAAAAGTCTATAATAAGATGAGAAACAAGAGGAGAGATGGTCTGATGACTTACTTTGAGTGTGATGAGCCAAACCACATTCAAGCCAAATGCCCTAAGCTGAAGGCAAAGAGGAAAAGGATCTTCGGAGATGTTCTCAAGCTCGAGACATGGAGGTCAAGAAGGCCAACTACCAGAAGTTCATCAATCGGGTCTTTTCACTCTTGAAAATGTTGACATGAGCGATGTGGACTTGGGGACGGAGGATGACAAGGACGACACCTACGGTAAGAAGAAGGCCCAGGATTTCACCGGCATGTACTTCATGTGTTCTTGAGTGATTTGCTTTGAATTTTTGGTTTTGGATTTGAATCTCCGTAACTCTATAATTATTTAAAAAAATCCAAAATACAAAAATATTTAGTCCGTACCATTTAACCCTTTTGTGTTGCCTTCGATCCTACACTTGGGAATCTGAAGATTTTTGGACAGCGCCATTGTACCGGGTGCTTCTTGCCACTTCAGGAATTCAATTGGTACAAATTCAGGCCCAAGAAAGTTCTGATCTTCTTTTGGATACCCGGACACGGCAAAACCAGGACAAAATCCTTCGACTTCAACTTGGGCTGGTTTGCCAATCACGATTATCCATTCTGGCCCGGCACTGAAGAATCGATCGATCACCTCTTCGTCCACTGCCCGAGTATCCAGCAGCTTTGGGGATCTCTCCTTGCTCCTCTGACCATTGGAAGCCATGGCCTAGAAGACCGCTGCGAATTACTAGCAGTGTGTCTCAATCATCTAAGCCGGAAAATGAGTCTAACATCGTCCTTCCCGCCCTGTGGATCATCTGGAAACGCCGCACCAGGAAGTCTTTTGATAACATCGACATGCGGCTACTATCCAATCCCTCAAAGGATCTTCTCCTTGTTTGGAGGGTGCGTGCACCCCCGCCGACCCGTCAAAGGATGCAGTGTCCTGGTGCTCTCAGTTAACAGACGCAATTAGCTAAATTCAGCATGTTCCCCATCCTCTCTAACTACACCTCCATGTTTTGTAAAATAATTTTGAAATATTTCAATAGAGTTCAGGTAGGCCTCTGGCCTGCCGTTGATTCCTCTAAAAAAATATGTGTCCGGTCCTCTATTGGCACACGTACAAAACTTTAGTGATTAAATGTTCAATTCTTAAGTAGGAAAGAAAGTTCCATTCACATTGACTTGAACTCAGCCCGTGTTAGGTGGAAATTCAGCAGGCTTGCCGTAAAGCTTTTCGGCCTGCCTCAGGCCCAGTTTGGGGAGCCATGGCCTTATTCTTTTGGACGTTTAGTTTTTGGCTTTTGGTTTATCCAGAAATTGAAACAAGCAAAATAGTTTCTTGAAGTGGATTCTTTAAACAGTTTTTCGAGCCCAAAATCGTATACGTCGTCAACGTCGACGTCTCCACCATCTACTGTTGTCTCAAAAAGCATAGCCAAAAATCATCAACTATAGCCAAAAGCTATCAACCATAGCTCAAAAAAACAGGGCCCTGCCTTTTGGCTTTCTACTAAAATATTGCTTTTTGGTTTTCTCGCTGAAAAGCAACTATAGTTTTTCCAGCAATTTTCAGCTGCAATGTCCCAACTTCAACCCACCAAAAGTCAGGAAAGCACATCTCTCTCAGATTTTAGTTTATTTTCCCAAAAGCTGACTTTTAGCTTTCCCCAAAGCTACTTTGAAGCTATCACCCTCTAACTTTTTAAAAGCAAAAGCTAGTTTTAAGCCCCCCAAATAAGGCCTTAGCTTCATGGTCCTGTATGCTCCTCTACCCCCCCCCCCCCCCCCAAACAATGTCCTGTTGTCTGATCATGAATTAGGGTTTGGAGGTAACCGTAGTGCAGTAAAAATAACTTTTTTGATGGGAAATAGTAAGAGAGACTCCAACTATGTTATATTAGGTAAAATAATAATGTACAGGAGATAGGGAACAAGAAGAAAGGAAAAACAGGAAAACAGAAGAGAGTCTTTTTTGACGGGAAATAGTAAGAGAGACTCCTACTGTGTTATATTAGATAAAATAATAATGTACAGGAGAGAGGAACAAGAGGAAAGGAAAAATAGGAAAATAGAAGAGAATGAGATGGACTGAATCCAAGAAGAGAGCAAAGGACGAGTGGCCGACTTGACTCTATGCAAAAGTAAGGAAGCCTCCATTCTGAGTCTTGATTTCCAATTATTCAGGCTCTGGTGCTGCTGCTGGAAGGTGAACTCATTTCGGATTTTACAAGTAAGCCAAGTAGCCAAAATGAACTTTTCTAAGAAGAGCTGTCTCGTATAGGTTAATTTTGTGTTTAATACTTTTGTTGGGGTGTCCAAATCCAGAGCCCAGTAGATCCCGACATCATTGTTGATTGATCACTCACTAGTATTAACAACTTTTTCATCAACGGATACCACAAAAAGCTGGGAAGCCCGTTTGAAATTACTACATCATTTAAGCACATTTTGAAAAACCACAATTAGTTAATTCTTGTACTTTAACGTTTGGTCCTTGATAACACCCAAGCAGCACTTTTATCTTCTGATTTATCATTCTTTGAAAGAATAATATTTTGATTTATCTTGTTCTGATATATCTAGAAATGGAACAGGGTCTTCGATATCATTCGGAGTCAGGAGAGATGATTTCTTAGCTTCACTGGTATCCCATATATCGCGGTCCTAACGAAAAGTGAGTGTCTCAATGCCTGCCTGGATCAGCGTACCCTCCATTCGTTTCAGCATTAGAAGTTTGGACACTTCTGGTCCCAAAACACCCGAAATTCCAAATATAGTCTCCAAAGCAACAAAATTCTGAATCTGACCCCTTGCCCGAGCGCGCGTTCGCCTGGAGCCGCCACGTGTCCGGTCGTGCGGTCTGGTACTGCACGACCGCACTGTAGCTGAGTCGTGTGGTACCACACCGCACGACCACACTGTTCATTCGCCCCCGACCGCGCGTTTTGCCGCTGAATGAACAGTGCGGTCGTGCGGTGTGGTACCGCACGACCCAGCTACAGTGCGGTCGTGCGGTACTGGACCGCACGACCGGACACGTGGCGGCTCCAGGTGAACGCGCGCTCGGGCAGGGGGCCAGATTCGGAATTTTTTTGCTTTGGAGGCCACATTTGGAATTTCGGGTGTTTGGGGGGCCAGATGTGTCCAAAATTCTCAGCTTTAGGGCTTCTTCTTTTTGCAAAAGCTTATAACTTTTGATTATAATTTATGATTTTTAGACTGTTTATATAAAAGACGAGAGATTATAAAGTAACACAAACTCACATGTGGTTTTTGCCGATATAAATGAAGTCGATACAATATATACTGCAATTAACTAATAGACTTTATCTAGAAAAGATACTTCGTTTAAAAGTTAGTTACTGTAGAAAAGCCGAAAAATAGCTTTTAGATGCTGAAAAGAACAAACCCTTAGTTTCACCTTCTTGACTTCTAACTCTTAATTTTTAAATTATCCTTTCTAATTTTTTTTAGGTTTTAGGCTTTTTTATATTTTCTTTTTTCATATTCTTTCGTATTATCCGTGATGGGCTAATCTGTTTTTTCTATTTTAAATTTTTTAAATTTAATTATACTAAATGTGTCACCATCAGCTACAGTGAAACATAAGTCAGCTAGTAAAAAATCATAAGACATCGTCAAACTAAGCACCACCTTAATTTGCACCCTGTGGTACACCATTTGTCTTTTCTAAAAGAATAAAAGGAGCTATGCTATCTATTGACAGTCTAAAATCTAAATTAAACAATGACCGTTGGCAGCTCAGGCTCGAATCTAGGCGCCCCACTCCTCCTTGCAATAGATGTTAGGGCTCCTTTCCTTAAAATAAAAGATTGTTAGAGCTCCTGGCCAATTTTTTTTTGTTTTAAAAAAAGCAACGAGTGATCATAGCACTACAAACTAGATAATTTAAGTGTTTTGTTGTCAACTGTAAAAGAAAAAAGGGCCAATCGCTATACGCCACGCATGAATGGTTTATTTTTTTTTCCTGTTGAATAAGGACGGTTATTCTTTGTCAATAGGGAGTTCTTAGTTTCTTATTACGGTAGAATGGTTGTATGGCAATCATTGTGATTGAACGCGATAAAGATTTGAGTTCATATAGATTAGACCCGTCATAGGCAGCACAACTCGGTTGGCCCGACCCAGCCCGGACCCATTTTTTAAGGTTTGGGTCTTGATTTTCGGCCCACGGGCCTGCTCGAAGTCTAAAAAAGCCCAAAACAACCACAAATAATTAAAAATAATAATTTTATTCTAAAAGGGAATTAAATAATAAAAATTTATTCTAAAAAGGAATTAAAATATTAATTTTATTCCGAAAATAGGAAATTCAGGCTTTTTTGGGCTTTGCCTATGTCGGGCTAGGCCAAGCTCTACCCTGACCATTCTAGGCCTGGCTTGAAGCCTGACTCGGCCCGACGTTTGAGCAACTCTAATAGATTGCCATCGTTTGGTTTGGTTCCTCGCGACGTTGACATCTTGGACACGCTGGGTGAAAGGATATACGACTAGACCCCTTCACGTTACTTGCATGAACCGAAGAAATAGTGGTTGTTTGCAAGAATTCTTAAGCTAGTGGAGAGTAAGAGCAACTCCAGTAGGGCCCCTACTTGAGCCTTCAAACCTCATATTTGAGGGCTTGAGGCAAAAACAGAACTCCAGCAGAGCCCCTACTAGAGCCCTCAAATTTGAGGAGGCCCTCAAATCCCCCCTCCAGCCCTCATTCCCAGGGGCCCCCTACTCTGGCTCTCATTCTTCTGTTTTTTCCCGCCTCGGTGAAAAATCCCCCGCCCCCGCCTCCCGGCTTCTGCTCGCCCCCGCCTCCTCCGCTTCCTCGGCTCCTCCGCTTCCTCGGCTCCTCCGCCCGACGCCTCCGCCTAGCACCTCCGCTCGCCCGACGCCTCCGCCCGGCGCTCGCTCGTCGCCGCGCCCGGCGCCTCGGCTGTGGTGGTGCCGTCCGCGGAGAAGTGGTGGCGCGGAGGAGGATCCAGAGGCGTGGCGGCCGGAGAAGGTGGAGAGTGGCGGCGCCGAGCGGTGGGCACGGGTGGAGGAGAGAAGGAGGCGCGGCGGCTGAGAGGAGAGGAGGAGGCGCGGGTGGAGGAGAGAAGGAGGCGCGGCGGCTGAGAGGAGAGGAGGAGGCGCGGGTGGAGGAGAGGAGGAGCGCGGCGGCGGAGAGGAGAGGAGGAGGCGCGGGTGGAGGCGAGAAGGAGGCGCGGCGGCGGAGAGGAGAGGAGGAGGCGCGGGTGGAGGAGAGGAGGAGCGCGGCGGCGGAGAGGAGAGGAGGAGGCGCGGGTGGAGGAGAGGAGGTGCGCGGCGGCGGAGAGGAGAGGAGGAGGCGCGGGTGGAGGAGACGGGTGGAGGTGAGGAGGAGTGGGTCCTACATGTCATTCTCAGTTGCAATGAATTTGAGGGTCCTGATTTGAGGGCTTCTGCTGGAGTTCAACTCAAAAAACAGGGCCCTCAAAAGTAGGGGGAGCCCTCAAATCAAAAGTAGGGGCTCTGATTTGAGGGCTCCTGCTGGAGTTGCTCTAATAGCTACCTTCTATTTGGAAGCCTAGGCCTGGGCTTGAAGCTTTGACTTATGGTGGGCACCTCACCACTAGACTATATATAGAGTCCTATTGACTATTTTGTACAGACGTGAAAGAGAAAGTAATAAAGAAAGAACAAGAGTTCTCCTCCTATTTCTGTGTTTCCAATCTACTATTTACATTACTCTGTGATTGATCCGTCTCTTTGATAGAAGAGGAATCGATCGGACTGGACTCATCAGCGATGGTTCCTCTACACATTATCAACACGAATTGCTCCGTGGATCAAAGAACACGTGTGGCGCCCTATGGAGGAAGTGTGCTTAGTTGACAGCGGCACAACAAATACCATCTTGAGAGACAAAATTCTTTCAGTTGATTAGCAAGAATGCTGGTGGCCTTACAATAATCGTCGGTAGCGATACTTGTATAATAGGTTCAGAAAGAGCCACAATTATATCCTAATGAGCACAACTTTGGTCATCCAAGAAGCTTTATTGTACCTAGAATCGACTAGAACTCTCCTAAATTTCTAGGATATTCATGCCAACGGTTTCCATGTTGAGACTAAAGAAGAGTAAGGCACCCCCGCTCCTCTCCGGCCCTATAAAAGCCTCCCCTCGGCTTCACCTCCCTCCACCCAACCCTCCGCCACACTCCACCTCCCTTCCCGAGCCCCGTAGTGCCCTGCCACCGTGCCCCCTCTCTCCCTGAGCTCCACCACTCTCCAGCGAGCAATCGCCGCCACCTCGGTCCTCCCCAGAGCCCGCCGCGGCCACCCCGAGCATCCCCGTGCCCGTGTGAAGCTCCCCAACCCCTCGGGCACGCTTCCCCGTCGCCGGATCGCCGCCGCACCAGAGCACCCGTGCTGCGCCGCCGCTCCTCTCGTCGCCGGCCGCCTCCGCTCGTCCCCGAACCTCGCCGACCCCACCGACAGAACCCCCTCTGCACCAGGGACGCGTTTTGAACTTCACCCGAACCACTCCGGCCACCCCTCGCCGCCGGCGCCACCGCCTCCGGTCACCTCTGCCCGGCCCCCTCCAACAGGTACCTCAAAGGGGTTACTTACCCTATATGGGTAAGCAACACCCGAGTGGCCAGATGGCTAGCAGCGTTATTCCTCTCCCCCTGGCTCCCTTGGCGCGCGTTCGAGCCCCCGGCTCTGCACGCTGAGGTTGGCCATTTCTTTTAAATCCCGCGCTAACATGCGGGCCCCATCCGTCAGCTGCTATCGGTCTGTGGGCCGACTGACAGCTGGGCCCTGCCTGTTAGTACTCCCCACTGGCATGTGGGCCCAGAGCTGAAGGGTCCCACCTATCAGTGGCCGACAGCCCTGTGGCCACGACAGAGGGGTCCCACTTGTCAGAGTATGAGCTCAGTGAGTCTCACTGCCAGTGGGACCCACCTGTCATAGACTCAGAGTAAAGAAATAAAATAAATTATTAAAAATTAAATACTGCCAGTAGGTCCCACCTGTCAGAAATTTAATAATTTCTGGATTTATTCAAACTAAGATTTTCAACTGAGCATAACTTCCTCATTTTAACTCCAATTTGAGCCATTCAAATTTCTAAATTTTTCTAAAATCATAAGCTATCCAAATATATACTCTTTGTGAATTTTTGAATTTTATCTGAATTTTATTTGTATTTATTTGTTTTGTTGCTCTATCTTTTCGCGCGTAGAATCCAACGTTGTCAAAGATCTCTCCACTCCGTAGCAGGAAGACCCAGAGAGCATGCAAGAAGGCAAGTCTCCTTTGATCATGTTGAACCTATGTTTGTGAAATGTTTTAATTATTTTAATTTATGTGCATTGCTATTTACATAAAGCATTAATTCCTGTCCTAAGGTATTAGTTAAACCAACTTTGTTATGCCCTCAATTGAACTTGAATGCCATGTACCTTGTAACCTTAGGATCTTTTTTTTCTCAATAATGAGATTATTATTAACTCTTTGATGAATATTAGAACGGTAGTATAATGCTTAGTCATGCTATTTAATTCTTTTGAAATCTTGAAAAGGGGAAATTATGATTCAATGCAATTATCTTGTATTTAGAAATTTAGTGGTGATTGGAGTTGCCACAGTCCTTTTAAATAAAATAAAATGTGACAACTATTTAGACCAGGGTGGATGGTTGGTTTGGTTTGGTGCAGTTAGCACGAGAACTTGTAAAGTGTATGTTCCACCCTAGTCAATTAAGGACCGACGCTTGTGATTGTCCAGACTAAGCACTACCGTACAACCCCGAGTCTATATGGGTATGACCTAGCTGATTAACTTATAATGGTCTAGTTTAGGTGCCACTAGTGGGAAGTGGGTACCAGGGATTTACTGGTTATTCACAGTGAGGGACAGGGATTTACTGTACTCATATGGCGCAAGAGGGGGCTTCGAACTGGGTGGATGTAACCCTTCTGTGGTGAAACCTCAGCGGGTGGTGTCTAGCTAGATTAGAGTAAGAGAAAGGCTTTGTGATAATTTATCTGTGTCCCATGCCAAAGGAAGTGTGGTGACTGTTAAGATAATTTATCTCTTGGGGGTAAAGTTGTACAACCTCTGCAGAGTGTCAAACTATTTGAATAGCCGTGCCCATGGTCAAGAGCGGGCGAGGAATGCATTCACATGGTAGACCATTGGTTTTGGTTTTAAAAACAAAGTTTTGGTAATCCGGGAGTGGAGGGAACTCTCGGATGGTTGTCCTGGTTGTTGAAGCCAGTGTGGGTGCTTGTAACCCGTAGTTTTAAACTTGATCGGTTAGAATTGGTTAACTAGTGTTGGTGGATAGAACCTTCACTATAAAATGCTTTCTAGTTTCAGTTAAATTAATCAATTGGTTAAAGCAATGCCTTCGAAAATAATTAGTAGTAATTTAAAATCCCGGGCTCCTGGCCAGCGCGCTCATTCGCTCGACTCCCGGTCGGCCGGCCCGCTCCCGTCCCGGCGACGCCCTGCCTCCCGCGTCCCAGCCGGCGGCCCCCCACCGGCCCTCCCGGTCAGCATCGCCGCGGCACTGCGCCGCCCTCTTCCCCGCCTGCGCCGCCCCGAGGTGAGTAGCCGCAGCCCACAAGCATCCCCAATTGCCAATTGGCGCTAAATACAAATGCCCAATTAATCTTTTTGGTTGTGATTTTGCATGATTGCATCGTTGGTGTATGTCTGTATGATATATATACATGTTTTTGTTTCTTGATGGGGAAGTGGGGACATGGGGTTGATCTGCTGACTGCTGGTACTTGGACTGAGGCTCTCCCCATCAGAAAGAATCAAAGAGGAGAGGATCAGAGAACTAAGCAGTGTGAAGTGAAACACTGAAACAGTGAAACTGGATGTGATCAGAAATTCAGAATGTGTGTGGACAGTGGACAGTGTGGTTGCTATCTTACTGAATTTCTTCTGAGATGTCATGGATGTTTCATGGACAGAATGTGTGGACAGTGGGATAATTGGATGTTTAATGTTTTTGAATGCGGATAATTGGATATAGACATATAGTATCCATAACAGGGTAATTGGATGTTTCATGTTAGTTTTCTATGCGGATAATTGGATATAGACATATAGTATCCATAGCAGGGTAATTGGAATATTGGATGTTTCATGTTTTTCAGTTTTGTATGCGGATAATTGGATATAGACATATAGTATCCATAGCAGGGTAATTGGATGTTTCATGTTTTTCAGTTTTGTATGCGGATAATTGGATATAGTCATATAGACATGTAGTATCCATAGCAGGGTAGTGGTAGGATGTTTTATGTTTGGAGTGTTTTTAAGGGATGAGATCACGTAAGAAACAACTATCTCGTGCTAGTGGTAAGTTAGCTTCTTATAAATGTAAACTTCTTGTTGTTCGTATTGTTCATATACACACCTGTTTGATTTACTTTCGTATGTTGTTTTTACAGTTTCTGGTTCATGTCCAACTATCAATGAAGAAATGATGAGATAGGATAAAGAGCAAATCTTCATAATTTCTGTAGTGAATTGTTCATTTTTTTTTGTCCTTTGGATGTTTGGCAGATCGATAGGAGTTGGATAAATGCTAGGCAGTTCAGCAAAGAACATATTGGTGGGGTCAGTGAGTTCATAAAATTTGTTAGGAAAAGCTTCGATGAGAATGAAGAAATACTTTGCCCATGTCGTAGATGTCTAAATCAGACTAATCTTCCTCAAGGACATGTGGAGGACCACTTATATATTTATGGGATGCATTGGATGAAAGTAGTTCTGATGATGAGGACGAAACTGTTTGGCAATACGCTAGTGACAATGAATGTCCCATTATTCCTAATGTTGATAGTGATGACGAGTAGCTTTGGATGTGGTATTCTGTTCAGGGTATGCATTCGCATTTTTGGTGTCCTCAATTTATTTTTGAATGTTAGTTTGTTTTTGAATGTTTATCAAACTTACTCTAATTCAGATAGTGCCACCAGAAATGTCTCACGTCCTTCATCTCTTGACACAACTAGATCTTTACATAAGTTCTCATTTTGTGTTTCAGAGATAAAGGTTATCATGGAACTATCCAAGAAACTGAGGCTCAATCTCAGTGCCACCTCTGAAGTTGTGAAACCATCACAGAAGCCTTTAGCTGGAGCTGTCAAGCACCTCGATGAAATTGCGCAAGGGGCTTATGTGACTGGTGGATCTCCTGTTGGCTGGAATTTTCTTGTCTGGCCTAGAGGTAATATAGTTTATTATGGCTTAACCAAAGTAGAGTTTCGGGCACGTCAAGCTGCAAATTAATATGTTGTGTTCACATTCAAACATTCTGACGGGTGCTGTATGAATTGTCGGAGGATGATTTAGTTATCAAACAGTTATTATTCTGGTGTTGTATGAACTATTAGTTTGTGACTATGTCAAGAGATTCAAAAAGAAAAATGGAGATGGATGATATTTTACACCTTTTGCATTTGCAGTTGCGATCACTACCTGTTATGCTATGTTTTCTCGTACCAAGTCCGAACTAGGGAAGTGCTCATATTGTGATACATACAAACCATCACTTTACATTAAGGATCTATTTTTTTTATCGGCTTTCAAAAACGATTTCCCAAATTGTGTCCCATGTATTCGTGGAGCAGCTCCTATCAAGGCAAGGCGATGTCTGTGTCTAGAATGCCTAACTCGTACCAACCATGGCTTCTTTTCAAACCAGGGCCGGTCCTGAGATTTTAGGGGCTCTGGGCGAAACTAGAAATAGGGGCCCTAGTATAAATATCTAAATATAAATCTACATACACACATATATATCTAATTTTACCCACAAACACTTAAAATGTGTGGAGAAGAAATTTTGCTTCTGGAGAAATATATATTACCTTAAAAATTTTACTTCTGGAGAAATATATGGTGGAGAAGAAACTCTCCAGCCTCTGAGGGAACTCTTTCCATCAACTTAGAAGGATTACGAGAAGTCACCCTGCACGATAGACCACTCCCCCTTTTCACAGGTCACCGGAAATGAATAGAAGAGGCCGTCGGGACGCCATAGCTCCCATCAGAGTACACGCCCATGGACACCCACGTACCCTCCGGCGTCCAACCTCCGGGTCCACTTGCAATGGCGTCCAACCTCCGGGTCCACTTGCAGCGCTGCTTCTCGCCATCGTCCCTCCGGTCGTACTTCGCCGAGATGGTAGAGTGGATATGCGCTGAGAGAGAGGTGCTGAGTTCAAATCCTATAAACCGCACGCGCGCAATTTTCGCGTGAAAAATCGCGTGACTTGTGACTTGCGACGCGCGACCGCGTATGTGGGCCAAATGGGATTAATTTTTTTTCCATTTTTTTGGTACTAGATAATCAAAAGACCGCCATAAAAAATAATTTGATGTGTGCCTTGCCATACAGGTTCCTCTGCATTACTTCCTGAATCTTCAGGACTCCCACCATGCAGCTAAAATTTGGGCGCCATGTAGAGGTGGCCAAATGGGCCGGGCCGTGACGGGCCGCACCGTGGCCCGTCACTGTAGACCCGGCCCGGGCACGGCACGGCACGGCGGGGAGGCGGGGCGGGCCGGCACGGCACGGCGGGGCGGGCCGTGCCTGGGCCGAGGGCGCGGCACGGTGGGCCGGCACGGCACGGCCCGCCCAACGGCACTAAACGGCCGTGCCGGCCCGGCACGGCACGGTTGGCCCGTTAATTTGAAAAAAATAGCCGTTTTTGTGACCGTTGGGGGGTAAAAAATTCGGAAAAAATAGCAAAAAATTCGGAAAAAATCTGAAATTTTTCCTATAAATAGGGGGGCATCCGGCCTCAATCTTCCACACCTCAAATCTCATTATTCTCTCTCGGTTTAGCTGTGAAAAATCTGAAAGTGTTAGCGCAATTTTGGTCAAAATTCGAGCAAAATTCCGAAAATTCAAAAATCTTCAAATTTTTTTGTGAGAGCTACAAAGGAGGTAATAATGCTGTCTTATTTTAATTTTTTGGTATTATTTGTTGGTTTAATTTTTTGTTATTATTTGTAGGTTTAATAGTAAGTTAATCGTTTTTGCTATTTCAATTTGCAGTTGATTACTTGATTTAATGGAGAACTACGATTTTCAACTCTCCGAATACGGCCTCTCGGCGGAGGATATGCAATCGTTTCAACAAGCATATCCATCCGCGGAAGGTCCACATGTACAAACTGGAGATGCCGAAGAAACGACGGCCCCGGTGGCGCAGGGTCCAATCGATCCATCTTCTGCTGGCTCAACAAGTGCATCCACAACCCAAAGCACGGGTGCAAAAAGAACAAGAGCTAGTACATCAATAGTTTGGAATGATTTCGACAAGAAGATCAAGACCGAAAGTGATGGAACTGAAGTGAGGTATGCTATTTGTAAAATTTGTGGTAATGAATTGACTGCAAAATCTTCAGGTGGGACGGGTCATCTACAACGACATGCCGCAAGCTGCAAGAAAAAGCAAGGAATACAAATGCGCCAGACACAGCTGCAATATAACCCCGACGGCTCGGTACGTTCGTGGGAGTACAACCCAGAGGTAGCTCGGGAATCTATTTGTAGATTAATTGCTTCTCAAGATTTACCTTTAAATTTTGGTGAATCTGATGCTTTCGAGAAATATATTAAGACTACTCATAACCCTCGATTTAGTACTGTATCTAGGCAAACAACAACTAGAGATTTAATTAAATATTATAATAATTGTCGTGATAAATTGAAAGAAATATTTCATACATGTACATTCTCTATTGCTTTGACATCCGACATATGGAGTGGTAGGGCTAGAGAGGATTATATTAGTGTTGTTGCTCATTATGTTAATGATGACTGGATAATGGAAAAAAGAATTATATGATTTAAATTAATTAATGTTTCACATAATGCTGAAAATATTGCAGAAAATATTATTAAAGTTGTAGAAGATTTTGGTCTCACGGATAAGATTTTTTCCATAACTTTAGACAATGCAGCTGCAAACACTAAACCTATGGAAATTCTTACTCCTTTGTTTAATAATTATGCACAGTCTTTCTTATTGCATCAATGTTGCGCTTGTCATATTATTAATCTTATTGTTAAATCCGGTTTAAAAAGATTAGATGCTTGTATTAATTCTTTTAGAGATGCAATTTCGTTTATTAATTGTTCTAACCAACGAATAGCCGCATATAAGAGTTTTTGCGTAGCAATGAATGTTCGTCCTAGAAAATTTGGTTTAGACATGCCTGTTAGATGGAACTCTACTTATCTTATGCTTAAACATATATTGCCACATAAGAGCACTGTATCTGTTTTCCTTCACACCCAAAGTCATCAATCTCGTAGCTCCTCAAGTAGAACCCAAGTTAGAGACCCTGAACTTACTGAGGACGGTTGGGATGTTGGTGAGAAAATATTTTCCTTTCTTGAAATTTTTCATAAAGCTACAGTTTGTCTTTCTGGAGTATACTACCCTACATCTCCCATGATTGTTCATAATATTGTTGAAATTGCCACTCACCTAAAGGCTTTTGAAAATGATCCTATACTACGGGATGCTGTAGGTGCCATGAAATCTAAGTTTTTAAAATATTGGAGCGAAATTCCTATTTTATATGCATTTGCTTTTATTTTGGATCCTAGGGCCAAACTCCAAGGATTTATAAATGTTTTACAAGTTTTAAGTGAGGCTACCGGTTTAGACTATTGTTCATACTATACACAAGTTAAGGATAAATTATATGAGGTATATAATAAATATGAAAATAAATTTGGATCTGTGCGTTTAGAAAGACCCCCGGTAGTCCCTAGCACCTCTAGGGGGGCTATGCAATGGGGCAAGATTTTTGGTTCTTCGTCTAGTTCTCGTGCAGGTGCAGGTACACAGCAGTTAGGAGGAGGAAGGCGACAAAACACTGGAGACCTATCAAGCTATCTCAACAGTGATAGCGTCAGCTTCGAGCAGGAGTTGAACATCCTCTCATGGTGGCAAACCCAGAAGGTATCATATCCAGTGCTATCCATATTAGCGCGGGATGTGTTGACTGTTCCTGTCTCTACAGTCTCCTCGGAGTCAGCATTCAGTCTTTCCGGAAGAATAATCGAGGAGCGACGAACAAGTCTCTCCAACGAGATGGTCGAAGTACTTATGACCATCAAAGACTGGGAACAGACTGAATCAAGACTCCAACATACTGCAGATAATAAATATTTAGAAGAATCTTTTGAGAATTTGTATTTAGATAGCAATGAATAGGATTTTCAATATTTTTCTTTCACATGTGGTCAATAATGAGCTTTATAGGCTGTACTCTTTTTTCTTTACCAAGGTTTTCTCAAATTGAGTTTTTACTTGGTAAAGTTTTTAATGAGGCAGCCATGCCATGTAATTTAATAAATTAATAAAGCTCATTATATCATTGCAAATATTTATTTTTATGATTAACAATGTCTACAATTTTCTATATTTTTTCTGAATTTTCTACAATTTTTCTGAATTTTCTACAATTTTTCTTAATTTTTCTTTTTTTCGGCTAAACGGGCTAGCCGGGCCGGCACGGCCCGTTTAGCCTTAATCGTGCCCGGGCCGGCACGGCACGGCCTCGGGCCGTGCTTGGGCTCCCGCCGCGGCCCGCGGGCCGGCACGGCACGGCCCGTTTAATACACGGGCCCTAACGGGCCGTGCCTAAATGGGCCGTGCCGAGCCCGGGCCCGTGCCGTGCCGGCCCGGCACGGCCCATTGGCCAGGTCCGCCATGCCGCCACTCGCAACAGATGCCCCGCCAGCATTTTGGCCTCAAATGACTACTTTGTCCAAAATAACTTGTATAGCCTGCTACGCCACAATCATGGGCATTTCGGTAAATGCTCATGTGCACTGATTTTATCCTGCCATAGTGGCATCCAAGAAACCCTAGCCGATTTTATCCCCATTCCCCTTGTCGCTCTCCACTTCCTACTCGCCCCCGCTGCCGCCTCAGTGTTTCCCCTCGTCGCCTCCTCCTCCTGCTTGCCCGCTGCTGTGTTCTCCCTCCCAACAGGCCACGATGCCGCCTAGGCGGAACGCACCATCAAGCTCCCGGAAAATGGCAGGTAATTTCTACATCTTCCTTGCTGCCTTCTTGGACTTGGCCTATGCTTACCGGAGCACACCAGAGACGACGGTGGGAGAAGAGCCGACGTGAACTTCCAGCCGCGCGCCGCCCGAAACCCGTGCACTGGCAGTCCTGGGTGACACTGCCTCCTGCCGGCTGCAGTCCCAGACCAGATCTAAGTTAGCAATGAAGGCAAGTGATTGTAACTCTTTTTTGCTAGGCAAATATTCTTGACACTATTGAAAATAGCAACTAAATGATTTACACTAACTTTGAATGTAATTTTATTAGGTGCAATAACTGCTAGTACACAACATGGGCAAAAGGGAAGACGTATGGGTAGAGATCTTGATAGGCTATGCAGAAGTTTATGCACTAAATGCCAATCCATATTTCCGAAGGGAAGAGACGACCGGAGGTACCTATTCAAGCTGCAAAGCTTGCAACAGAGGGTGGAATCATAATTAGGCAGCATATACCAATTCTTCCACACTGGAAGGAGTACAAGAAGAATGAATCCCATCTTACAAATTATATTGGCAAAGTTGCTGTAAGTATTTCAACTCTTGGCCAAAAGTGAAGTCAATTTTTATTTAACTTGTTCCATCAAATTTTTATTGTGTCCTTCACATTAAAAAATTCTGATGTTCATGCTCTTACAGGGTCAATTCACCATAGACACCAATAGTAAGGCTGTGAAACATGCATGTGCTGATCTGCTTAAGGGTGGACAACGGCAGATGAAGTACAGGCTGAAAAAAAGTACTTCGATGGTGTACCAGCAAATCAAGTGAGAACCACATCGCCTATAAATAGTATGACTGACACCCAATGGAGAGAACTGGTTGAGATGTGGTCAAGCTCAAAGCATAAGGTATGACCATTGTATTCCTATAATATGTAGTACTACTTTACAAACCTGATGAGCAAAGGATCAAAGTTAGCTTACAAATCATCGTATTTAAATTTCTGCAATGAGTTGTTTGACTTCCATCAAACCAGAACCATCAGACGTCAAATCACTTGTATATGCACATTCTGCTTTAGTGAGTAGTTTGTACATGACTTAGAACTGAACTCCTTTTGGTGATGTGAAACAGTTATTAAGAGCCAATTGTATAATTAACTGTGATAAACCGTTGACTTGTGGAACAACAACTTTAGTTAACGGGCATGGAATATATATTTACATAGCACAACAACTCTATAGGCTGGTTTATCTCCATATCAGAACTTGTGGTTAATGAATTGATACAACACTAGATGAAACTCAAGCAACTGCAGAGTTACAGATCATGCATGAAATGCTGTAGAAAAAAATCATTAAAGCTCCTGAACTAAACATATATATAAGTACAGGTTACCATAACAAAAAGAATGAAAACAGAGACAAAATTCTCCTATGATCATAGCAATCTAGACCACCTTGTTTGTTCACGATTACTGATATAACTCTTCATCAGCAAACTACATAAGAGGTTTGGTTAAATTTGATTAAACTTTCTTCAATTGTCTCAAGCCAGACATAGGTCTGGATTAGACAACACACACTTAGTAATTCTCATATTGGAGTAGTGTTGAGGAAACTTCTTTCAACCTTATGTTTGCAACTAAGGAGTAAAATATTTCACAGAAGTTTGCTACTGAAAAGGAAATCTAGAGTATAGACAACTTTATAAAATCACATATTGATCTGAAACTTTGATAAGACAGATCAAAGCAAAGTGAACTAAAAAAATAATTTGCTAACAGTGAAACCATAGGTATAGGTAACAGAACTTGCTATATATGACAAATAATAGGAAAGGTGATTACTTCAGACAAAACAGGAATGCAAACCTCCTGGAACTCCTTAATCTTTCAGCAACCAAATATACAAAGTTCTTTTTTTTTAGACAAGACAAAGTTCTTTTCTGATAAAACATATTTACGAAATAGACATAATAATACAAAGAGTAGACACTTCACTAGAAGGAAATAACTTGCACTGCAAAAATGGGATTGCTAAGAGACTATACCAGATCCATGGCTTCATTTAGAAATCTCCCTTTGGTTTTGCTGATACTTTAACTATTCGTCGATATCCTGATGCCATCAGTAGAAACTCTGTTGCTTTCTGAGCCTTGGCAGCATCATGCACTGATAAATATGAAAGATATATATGAGCAACACAACATGTCATTCCTAAAGCAAATCTGTGAAGTAAAAACTCCCCCAATCATAAATCACCTACTGAAAATTTCCTGGAAATCTCCATGCAGACACAATCAACTTAAGATTAACATACTGCGCTCCAGTTCAGTTCTTGAGCATCTTTAGTACCTAATGCTGAAAATATTTCAGATCACAATTCAAACTTCAAGAAATAATCATACTGCAACATGTATATTGGATAGATGGAAGACACTGAATGAGCCCACACATCATTATTGCAATATGCCCATGTCATATATCTATTAACACATAAACAATTTACATGACATCCAGGACTGTGAGAATAAAATGTTTAAGCAGCAGTCTAACAAACTGCTGGAGTATTCATCACAAAAGCGAGCAAACCTTGCATAATTAGCAGGTAGCATCATCATCAAACGCATCTGTAGCCACCTTACTAACATACATTAGGCATCATGATGTCTAAATCGAATTTGTGATACTTGACTCTGAACCACTTAAAAAGAAATGGAGTACCTTGTAAGCATTTCCTCTTTGCTCCACAAGATAGATGACCTATATAGGAACAGAAATTCATTATAGCTACCACGTTAAGAACAAGAGACTAGTGCTATTGTTAGAAGTTTACCTGTCACTTTGCTGGGGCATTGTGTGGGAATGTTGGAAGCCAACAACTAGATGAGCCAGTATTGCTGACAAAACGCTGATTCTGATGAAAAGCATCAAACTGCACTATTTGTCTTGAACTACCGTCATTTCTCCATTGGGCACCAGGTACATCAACAGATGATGTCAGATGTGCTTTTTAGAAAGTGTGCAGCCAAACGTCTCTTGACTTTGACTACTAATATATCAAAAACTCTATAGGCATGCTTTAGAACTATGATAAACCGTTGACTTGCATACATGCTTGAATTTATCATTTCTTCAGTAAAGGATTTGGGAGATGGATGGAGTGGATTTATCATTTCTTACATACTTGACCTGTACAAAGTCCTGTACAAACTACTCAATGGTGCATGTGCTTTCTTTTAATTGAACAACTATTTGCTGTCCACTTCAATTTTCTTAAACATGCTGAGTATGATTCTTCTAGCATATTTACTCAATGGTGCATGTGCTTTTGCGATGGATGTTTGTTTTGAAATCTGGTAGCATATCTGTGATATTATCAATTATCTTACACAAATAAATCATCTGCAGGACAAGTGCCTTAAAAACCAATTGAATCGTGAGAAAGTACAGTTTCAACAGCAGACAGGCTCTCGGTGCTATATTGCACAGGCCCATGTTGTGGTAAGAAGCTAACAAATGAAGTAATTTTAAGTTATAAAAATTGTGGACTGACTATAATCTTATTTTTGTAATTGATCTATGAAATGTTTGTTTAGAACAATCTTGAGTTGGAACAAGTTCAAACAATCAGGTTTAGTTCTTTCATGATTATGTGTGGAAAAACTCATTCTCATGCTAACACCTTGAAATTGTTGCATATCATTTTAGAAGCAAGAAAAATATAAAGATGTGGAGCCGACTGAGATTGATCAACAAAAATGGTTTCAGCGAGCCAGTAAGGAAAGCTATTGTAAGTATTTTTTTCCAGTTTTTTGGTTTTTACATGAAGTTCACCTGAAAAATATGTGTATAAGATTGATGTCTATTGTCAGGCTGATATGGAGGGAATCATGGCTGAACTAGTACAAGAAGGACATGAACCAAAGTCTGCTACTGAAGTTGTTTCTCAAGTTCTCCCATCATCAAGTACATTTCTGCAAAATGTGGGCCTACAATTAGCCTCCAACAAGAGCACTAGAGGTGGCGTTTCCTTGCAGGCACAAGAGCTTCAAGCTGAACTTGAGACAGAGAAACAAGAACCAGCAGAACTTCGACAACAAATCGATGTTCAGCAGCAAGAGTTGGATAACTTGAAGAGGCAGGCAGAAGAATTGGAGACAGCAATGGCAAAACAATCAGATGAGATTGAGAGTCTAAAGAAGACAGCACAAGAAACTAATGCCCTCCTTCGTCAACTCCTAAGTTTTAGTCAGGTTCAGGTCAATCCTACTCCCTAAAATTTCTAACTCTTGCTTATCAGCTTGATGGAGCTCCAACAGTTGGTGAAATCAGTTATTTTTGTTTACTGTTGGTGAATTCTATGATTTTGGTTTACTGGTGCTGAGTTGGGAGTTGTTTTGGTCTACCTTGTTGCTACTGTAGCACAAGCAACAGTGGCTAGTTGTGAACATTGTTGTGGCTGTTGTAGCAGAGACTTTGTGCTGTTATATTTTGGCTAGATGTGAACATTGTTGTGGCTGTTGTAGCAGAGAGCCAGAGACATTGTGTTGTTATATTTTGGGCAGTGGGTGTTTTATTTTGTGGCTGTGAATGGTCTGTGAACAATGTATGGCTGTGAATGGCCTGTGAACATTGTATCAACTCTATGATGTATGCATATGTATGAGCTGAATATGATAAAATGTGAGTGTTTTGTGAAGAATTTTATTATATATACATTCTGTCCACTTTTGGAATGGGCTTGGCCCATAGTTTATGGGGCTTAAAAATAAATATGTTGTGTAAAATGAGATAGACCTACAGGCATATAGCTACAAAATTGGCTTAGCAAAAAAAAAGTGGGCCTTAAATGAGTTCAGCCATAATTGAATTGGGCCTTGAAATGGGTCGAGCCCACATTACATTATATGGGCATAGAAATGAAATTAGGCCCAGCAATTACATGGGCTGTTCAACAAATTATGACAACGAAGTTTGTCACAAATTTTTGCCACCTCAGATCCACGATTCGTCATAACATTTTACCACGTCATATCCATGTCATTAATTTGTAGAATTTTATGACGAATGTCATCTACATGGCAGCACCACATCCACCAGTTAGTGATGATTTGAGTGACGTTTGTTGTTGTCGTAGAATTAGTGACGGAACTTAATCGTCATGAATTCTTTGACAAAAAATTTCAAGAACGTCACCAATTCGATTAGTGACGCATGATTGTTGACAAAGGGTTTTTCGTCATCTGAACGTCACAAATAACATACAGTGACAAATATTGCATGACCTATGACAGAAGTAGATCGTCATTGTTCATGAAATCTCTTGTAGTGATTTTTGGGGTCGGTGGCAACAAGGGAGTCGGTGTTTGCTGGCGGTGAGGCCTTCTCTTCTCGGAAGGTCTGAATGGCACAGGACCTCTTGGGAGCTTAATTTAATGGTAGCGTTTGTGATTAAGCATCTCTGGAGTTAGGGCAAGCTCCGGGGAGTGGTGGATTGGGTAGTGGTGGTCGGGATTGGGCCCCCCACGGCGAGGTGCCATGGTCGTGTAGCGGATTTCGGTGGCAAAGAAGAGGAGAGCTTAGGGAGCTAAGTTGACTGTTCAGGGAGGTTTCTAGGGTCAAGTGGAAGCTATTGGCGAATGCAATCAAAGAAAGATAAACTGTACAACAAGAATTGAAGCATGGCTTACTTTCAGGTTTCTTGTTGATCGCTGGCAATGCTCCAATCGAGGGGTCGATCAGGGTGTGGAGGGGGCTCACTGGACACCGATGCACCTCTTAGGGGAAGCTCAAGGTTTTAAATAGAGTAGAGAAGCGGTTCGACATAGGAGGTAGGCTATGGCAGTGGCAGGGCATGACATGCATAGTCGAGGAGGCACGACGCGACTAGCTAAGGGGGAGGTACTGGCTGACTAATATACGACATTGTGGCAGTCAAAGTGGTCAGAGGTGGGGTTGTCGGTTTAGGGGGAGAAGAGAGCAGAGGTGGTGGCGTGGGAGGTCGGCGGTGTTGACGCGTGGTAGGACGATTGTAAGGGGTTAGGGGAGGGAGTATGAAGTGGTACGGTGCCTAACAACTTGCAGCAGCGAGGTAGCAGCGAGCAAGCGTGAGAAGGCGCAGGAAGGCAGGCAGCAAAAATCAGAGGCGGTGGTGGAGATTTTCAGATGATGAATAGTACTGGTGTGAAAATCAGCCACTGAGGTGTTGAAAATATAAGCACATGTAGGTTCAATTTATTCCATAAATAAATCATGACATCATGCACGCAAAATAATAGAACCATCACAGGCATAAAAGATCTAGACATGTAAACCAGGAAACTGTACATGAACAGATCTAATACGGAGAACATGACTGTTACGTACCGATGATTCTGTTCTGATCGGTTTGTCGATGTAGACGCCGTAGGCACGGTGAGGATGACACGAAGTCGATGACGATTCGCCGAAGCCGAACGACGAGGAAGACGAGCCAGAGCTACAGCGAGCAGTCGCGCAGAGCGCTTCCCAAAAACCTTATTCGCCCTCTCCCGGTGCAGGACTTCGAAGGCGACGGTTCCGGAGACCTGCTCTCCCGAACGACAGTGCACGCCGGCGGACGGGACGGAGTAGACTACGTGGGACGGCGCAGCACAAAGGATGGAGGAGGCAAAACCCTAGATTGATTTTCGCATATGCTGTATGGAGGCGGCGACTCCGTATTTATAGAAAACCAGGACGCGTGATCAAGACGCATGCACGTTCTCCATAACTCGTAACCGAAACGGATTAGTCACGCGTAACCGATCCGGATTCACCGCCACTCAAAACAGCAAAATAAAACTGCAAAAGGAAGCCGCGTCTGCGCAAGCACCTAGAGCCGATTTTGGCGGACCATTCACGCAGGTGCCGTGCGCCCGCGCCCCCCGCCCCGCCCGGCCCGGCCCGGCCCGGCGAGGCGAGGCGAGCGAGCGCGCGCGTGTTATCCTCTAGTTCTCTCCCACACATGCCTCAAGTGGCTAGGAGTGCACCATCCCTTTTAAGGTGGTCTTCCTCTCCTAGAACTAGCAATATGGTACTAAAGGTCACATGCATGCCTCCTTTGTATGAGTGGGCCTTTGAGATTTAATAGGAATTATTCTTATTATATGGGCTTGGCCCACATAATCCAACAATCCCCCACCAGATCTCAAAGTCCCACAGAGATTTGCCTGAATTCCAATGTACTATTTATATATCAATATTTCGATGGAGACCGATTAAGGTTGAACATCCACCTAGAACTCCAAGCTACACTTACTCACAACTTGAACAATGGACTATGCATTGAATTGCAAGTTTGGTGCAAGCAAGCTTCACTTAAAGACTTAACTGATACTAGGCCGCCAGTAGGCTACCCCTCGGTTGGAGCGTATAAGTCATACTCCTTGGTCTCTTCATGAGCTTAGTAGGAGATTACCCAAGATCTCCATAGACTGCGACTAACAGTCGGGCTCATATAGGTGTGTTCTTTCAAGAACGTTCTGCAGGATAACGTCTTTGCTTTTGAAAGCCAATGGAACACATTAAGGCCTTAACCAACCTGCCTTGCAGTTTCTGAGAGTATTGCATCTTCACATAGAGAGGGTTGAAATTACTCTCCTCCAGTTAACTAATGGCTTGTTTTTCCCAGATCCTAATTCACGGGATCTCCGATCACATAGGTTGGGTTACTACCATAGATAACTCACATGGGTCTCATACCCATCTCCTTCGATGCACTATCTATCACATTCCGTGATAGTCCCTTTGTAAAGGGATCTGCCAGGTTTTTATCTGTTTGGATGTAATCCAAGGTTATAACTCCGGAGTTTCTCAATTTCCTGACAGACTTCAATCGTCTCTTGACATGCCTAGACGATTTCATATTATCCTTAGAACTGTTCACTTTAGCGATAACGGTTTGATTATCACAGTTCATAAGGATAGCTGGCACTGGATTTTCCACTGTAGGTAGATCCATCAATAGATCCCGTAGCCATTCTACCTCAACAGTAGCAGTGTCTAGTGCTGCAAGCTCTGCTTCCATGGTTGACCTCGTCAAAATGGTCTGTTTGCAAGACCTCCATGAAACAGCACCACCACCAATAGTGAAAACATATCCACTAGTGGCTTTGATCTCATCAGCATCAGAGATCCAGTTGGAATCACTATAACCCTCCAGCACCGACGGGTACCCAGTATAGTGAAGTCCAAAGTTCGAGGTACCTTTCAGATAGCGCAACACTCGCTCAAGCGCCTTCCAGTGATCATCTCCTGGGTTAGATGTAAACCGGCTTAACTTGCTCACAGCAAAGGAGATGTCTGGCCTTGTTGCACTAGCTAGGGACATAAGTGAGCCAATTATCTGAGAATATTCCAGCTGATTCCTAGCAATTTTTTTATTCTTACGAAGTAACACGCTAGGATCATAAGGTGTTGGAGAAGGCTTGCTGTCAGAAAAGCCAAAACGGCTCAAGACCTTTTCCACATAATGAGATTGCGAAAGTGTAATCCCATCCTCACCTCTAACCAATTTAATGTTTAGAATAACATCAGCCACTCCCAGATCTTTCATATCAAAATTTTGAGACAATAATGATTTGACCTCATTTATCACATTGATGTTTGTCCCAAAAATCAGGATGTCATCCACATACAAGCATAGAATAACTCCCTCACCCCCACCATAGCGATAGTATACACATTTATCTGCCTCATTGACAGCAAAGCCTGCAGATGTCAGTGTTCTATCGAACTTCTCATGCCACTGCTTAGGGGCTTGTTTCAGACCATACAAAGATTTCAACAGTTTTAACACCTTGCCTTTTTGACCTTCTACTACAAATCCATCAGGCTGTTCCATGTAAATTTCCTCATCCAGCTCTCCGTTAAGAAAAGCTGTCTTAACGTCCATTTATTGAACAAGAAGACCATGTGAGGCAGCCAAAGCAAGTAGTACTCGAATTGTGGTCAGTCTAGCAACAGGTGAGTAAGTGTCAAAGAAATCTTCGCCTTCTTTCTGAGTATAGCCCTTCGCAACAAGCCAAGCCTTGTACTTTTCAATAGTACCATCAGGCCTAAGCTTCTTTTTGAACACCCACTTGCACCCTACAGGTTTGCACCCATAAGGTCTATCTGTCAGTTCCCAGGTTCCATTAGCGATAATGGAATCCATTTCACTACGGACAGCCTCCTTCCAGTAGTCTGCATCAGGAGATGCATACGCTTCTGAAATAGACTTGGGAGTGTCGTCCACAAGGTACACAGTGAAATCATCACCAAAGGATTTGGATATCCTTTGTCTCTTGCTCCTTCTAGAAGCTCCACTGTCATCCTCCTCATTGACAAGTTCATGTGTATGTTCAAAAGGTTCAGGTGGTGTGATTGAACTGGGAATTATTTCAGAAGGTTGACTAGTAGTGTTATGTGTATCCTTCATTGGAAAAATATTCTCAAAGAATGTTGCATCTCGAGACTCCATAATTGTACCAACATGCATGTCAGGTACCTCAGTTTTAACTATCAAAAATCTATAGGCAATGCTATGATTAGCATATCCCAGAAAGGCACAGTCCACAGTTTTAGGTCCAAGCTTGCGTTTCTTAGTTATTGGCACATTAACTTTCGCCAAGCACCCCCATGTACGCAAGTAAGAAAGTGATGGTTTTCTCCCAATCCATACCTCGTATGGTGTTTTGTCCTTATTTCTGGTAGGAACTCTATTTAATACATGATTAGACGTTAGCAAAGCCTCCCCCCACCATGCCTTAGGTAAGCCCGCAGTGTCTAACATGGCATTCACCAAGTCAGTCAACGTGCGATTTTTCCTTTCGGCAATCCCATTTGACTCGGGAGAATAAGGAGGCGTCCTCTCATGTATAATGCCATGTTCTTCACAAAATAAGTCAAATTCGTTTGAGAAATACTCTCCACCACGATCTGACCTAAGTCTTTTTATCTTTCTATTTAACTGGTTTTCAACTTCTGCCTTATAGATTTTAAAATAGTCTAAAGCCTCATCTTTCGTTTTCAATAAATACACATAACAGAACCTAGTTGCATCATCAATCAATGTCATAAAATATCGTTTTCCACCCTTTGTCAACACGCCATTCATCTCAGAAAGATCTGAATGCAGGAGTTCTAGTGGTGCCAAGTTTCTCTCCTCAGCAGCCTTGTGAGGCTTACGAGGTTGCTTTGATTGCACACAGCTATGGCATTTAGAACCTTTGGTGATGGAAACGTTTGGAATTAAATTCATACTGGAAAGCCGAGACATCAAACCAAAATTAATATGACATAAACGTGAGTGCCAAACATTAGCCTCATCATCCACACTACCACAAATATGGTTCACAGTCTTATTGCAGAAATCTGAAAGGGAAAAACGGAACAAGCCTCCACACTCATAGCCTTTACCAATAAAATATCCATGTTTAGACACGACTACTTTATTAGACTCAAATACCAACTTAAGCCCGTCTCTACATAAACGGGAGCTACTAACGAGATTCTTGTCTATAGAAGGGACATGCTGCACGTTCTTCAGCTGCACGATCTTTCCCGAAGTAAACTTCAGATCTACCGTGCCAACACCATGAACAGTAGCATGTGACCCATTCCCCATTAGGACGGAGGAATCTCGGGCGACCTGATAAGAAGAAAACAACGAAATATCAGCACACACATGTACATTAGCTCCTGTATCAATCCACCAATTGGTAGATTGACTAACTGAAAGAACAGTAGGTAAATTACCATACCCAGTCCCATCTCCAGTCTTGCCAATGGTCACGTTGACAGACTTAGAAGTCTGTCCTACAGGTGCCTTCTTTCCTTTGCGTTGTGGGCACTTCTTGGCCATGTGACCAGGCTCACCGCACACAAAGCAAGTTCTATCATCCTGATTGTTGTTCTTCTTCTTCTTCTTGAAGTTGGTTGTCTGTTGGGCTTTGACAAATTTCCCTTTGTTCTTGCTTGAGGGTTTCTGTACCACATTGGCACTAGACTGCCCTCCATCACCCTTAGACACAGCGTCCTTTTCCCGAGCTTTCTCCTCAATTTCAAGAGACCCAATCAGATTCTCAACAGAGTACTCTTGTCTCTTGTGTTTGAGTGCTGTTCCGAAATTCCTCCATGAAGAAGGTAATTTCGCAATAATACATCCAGCCACAAACTTGTCGGGTAAGGCACACTTCAGGAGTTCGAGTTCCTTGGCAATGGCCTGTATCTCATGAGCCTGATCTACTACAGAACGGTTATCAACCATCTTGTAGTCATGAAATTGCTCCATGACATACATGTCATTGCTGGCATCAGTAGCACCGTATTTGGAATTCAGTGCATCCCACAACTCCTTCGCGTCTGTCATGTGCATATACACCTCGCACAGACGGTCAGCAAGAACACTAAGAATGCATCCAACAAAGAGAGTAGTGGCAATCTCGAATTCTTTCTGCTTTTCAGCATCAAGAACACCTTCAGGCTTGCCATTACTAACCCAGAATACATTCATAGCAGTAAGCCACGGAGTGACCTTGATCTGCCATCTCTTAAAGTGCACACCGGAGAACTTATCCGGCCTCAGTGCATCGGCAAATCCAGCCATAGTAAAACCACAGTGCCTACAATAAGGTTTTTGGATTGTTGAAAATATAAGCACATGTAGGTTCAATTTATTCCATAAATAAATCATGACATCATGCACACAAAATAACAGAACCATCACAGGCATAAAAGATCTAGACATGTAAACCAGGAAACTGTACATGAGCAGATCTAATACGGAGAACATGACTGTTACGTACCGATGATTCTGTTCTGATCGGTTTGTCGATGTAGACGCCGCAGGCACGGTGAGGATGACACGAAGTCGATGACAATTCGCCGAAGCCGAACGACGAGGAAGACGAGCCAGAGCTACAGCGAGCAATCGCGCAGAGCGCTTCCCAAAAACCTTATTCGCCCTCTCCCGGTGCAGGACTTCGAAGGCGACGGTTCCGGAGACCTGCTCTCCCGAACGACAGTGCACGCCGGCGGACGGGACGGAGTAGACTACGTGGGACGGCGCAGCACAAAGGATGGAGGAGGCAAAACCCTAGATTGATTTTCGCATATGCTGTATGGAGGCGGCGACTCCGTATTTATAGAAAACCAGGACGCGCGCGAGGCGAGGCGAGCGAGCGCGCGCGTGTTATCCTCTAGTTCTCTCCCACACATGCCTCAAGTGGCTAGGAGTGCACCATCCCTTTTAAGGTGGTCTTCCTCTCCTAGAACTAGCAATATGGTACTAAAGGTCACATGCATGCCTCCTTTGCATGAGTGGGCCTTTGAGATTTAATAGGAATTATTCTTATTATATGGGCTTGGCCCACATAATCCAACATGAGGCAGTGCAACAGGGAAATTGGGGCTTGGATGGCTGAGATTTAAGCTGAATTAGACCAAGGTTTACAAGAAATCAAAACCAAAAGAAAATTCAAATTTCTTTTGAAATTCGATTTTGTTTCAATCCACGACATGGGGTAGCTTCGGAGCTCCATGATGGCAGAGAGAGAGAGGACAGCAAGGGTGGAGGAGGAGGCCGATGATGAGGGAGACTATAGATCTAGACCGCCCATGTCCACCGTCTTCATCCAAGGCCCGCTAGCGTGCAGGTGCTTGGTGGTGGGCGGGCATGGAGGTGGTGGGGCGGCAGCAACATTCTCACATCCAGACGGACTTTTACGTCGGCCTGGAAAAAATCTCCCGTGAGTCTCCACTCACGTGGATTGGGCCGGCCGATCCCGGCCATCCAAACAAGCCCTTAATAACAAGCTGTAGGATAGGTTGCCTGGCCTTGCATGGATGGATCATAGCTCATAGGTGCATGGCGTCACGAGGAGTTTTATAACTGAACTAATCCCTTGGTTAGAAGTGGAGTCATGCACGGTTTTGTCTACCACCACTTTTGTCTTCTGACTTATCATGTACTGATATGACTGGAACATACTGCAGGGTGTTCGGTTGGAGAAGTTTATTTTTTCAAGGGCACGGGCGTCATGGCTAAAGTCTTTATTTCTATAATCACTATTTACTAGACTAATAAACCATAGTCAAAAATTACAAAATGTAGTTCAAAAGAACGCTCCTATAATATATGGCAGATTCCTCTTTGGAACTATTGATTTGGACAATGAGCTGTCCCTTGCATGCCTACCTGCCAGCGCTAGCAAAATTTGTTCTAGCTTATGTTCACCTTCTGTTATTAGATGTTTGCTTGCTTGCGCATCGTTTCTTTATGGGTTTGGGATGATTGCCTCCACCGGGCTTTCGCTGTGGCCTCTA
The DNA here is from genome assembly GCA_017311315.1 of Dendrocalamus latiflorus. Lineage (NCBI taxonomy): Eukaryota > Viridiplantae > Streptophyta > Magnoliopsida > Poales > Poaceae > Dendrocalamus > Dendrocalamus latiflorus. The sequence continues at coordinate 19,289,442 of CM029649.1, read as the reverse complement.
ATACAGCGCAGCTACGGCAACACGGATGGAGATCCAAACCTGAAGCCGGCACTGCAAGTCTTGTACCCCATATATAGCTCTGTTCCAGGGTGTGCTCTTCTATTCCGTGCTGACCTTTGACATTTATATGGAAGGAAGGGTAACGACGGCAATGGTCGAAGAATACAAGTTCGGGGAACGTAAGTTAGTTGCGGACTACCTACCGAAAACTAGGGATGTAAACGAGTGGAGCTCAAGCGAGTCTAGGGCCTACTAGGCTTAAGCTTGATACAGGATGGCATAGGCACTTTGTGGTTCATTTCCACCCATCTAGATGTGCAAAATTTTGAAATTACACGGTTTCTGCTTGAGAAGGTTTGCCTGTGTTATCCTTCTAGTACTTGTTTGTTTTCAGGTCCTGTTATTCTCCCTCTAGCACTTGTTTGTTTTTGCATGGGTCGCAAGGACGAGTAAGTGATGGAATAGGATCATCTTGACCAGATCCGTCCATCTAGCAACTAAGGTTTGAATATTTAGCCTCTTGTTTTCTCTTTTGGTTCTAGGTGGTAAGAACTATGTTTTGTTAGACCTACTAATCTTTCTCTATCAAGTTTCGTTTTTGATTTGATTTTTGGGTTCTATGATGGATGTAGAACATGTATACTTGACCCAAGTTGATCAAACACCTGAGCACAAAGTTTTATTTTAGTGTTCTCTCTACGTGAAACGGATGATCCGTTTCATTTCTATCATCTGTTTGGTGGTTTATCACCAAGAGATGACTGGTTTCCTTTGTGTCCTTTGATTCTAAACTTTGTAGCTTATCATAGCTACCAAAGGGAAGAACTTTGGAATACTTGGGTTAAAAATTTGAGAAGCTACTATTTATCCTGCTCTGTCACTGTTCACGGTCGTACAAAACCATTGTCGTGCAAAAAAAGTAGGACTATAAATAAAAATAAAGTAGGCCTAGTCGCAAAATTGTGCAGGCAACTCAACTAGTTAAACGTAAAAGAGATCAAAACCGGAAGTCAAAGAAAAAAATTAGTTATATTTGTATTTCAATTTTCCCTTGATGGCACCACCACATTGTCCTGAGTTGTCTTATCTAAGAGGGACATACAACAGGTTTTCCAATATATTACTGAATGAAAAACTGGGTTATGTTGGGCATTTCAAGACTGGTCTTGTGGCTACAATGAATCTCGTATTCCTCAAAAGAAGTTCGGAGACAGGCGACGACGACAAGGTATCCTTGGCAGGAAAGCTTCTAATGCTTGTTCAACTAATGTCAGTCACAATTATATTGAGCCCTCTAGTAGCTCTGTATTTGTTTGGGTTGTTCACCTCTGCCGGGATTTCGCTGTGGCGTCTAACACAGCACCGTTACGGCAACGTGGATGGAGATGCAAACCTGAAGCCGGCACTGGATGCCTTGTACTCCCAGCTCTGGTCCAGGGTGTGCTCTTCTGTTACATGGTGATAATCTTTGCATTTGCGGAAAGAATGCTAGTGAATGACGTAGTCAAAATGTACAAGTTCGGAAATTCGGGACGCACATTGGTTTCGGACTACTACGCGAAACCAGAATCGGATATGGCAAGGACCCGATGTTCGGTAGAGGAAGTAACCTGATCACATACGCTCTGGGCTTGATCACGTCTGAAATACCTGGTGACTACAGAAGAAGTCATTTGAAAAAAACCGTCTTATTTGTTTCAGCTTACAGAAAAACTAAAACCGAAAGCAAAAAAAAAAAAAGGCAAAAGACGTAAACCCCATTGATGGGAGTGGGACATATATCCTCAAGGGGCAGCATATCCCGATGAAGGGTGCGTTCATATTGACTTTTGCTGATGGCATTTGATTTTAGCTTATAAATAGTAATAGCAGGTAAAAAGCTATACGGAGAGAGATAAAATCACGTACGATTTTAGTCGATATAAATGAAGTCACTATAGTGTGTACTACAATCGAATAGTAAACTATATCTTGAAAAGACACTCCATTTAAAAGCTAAGCACAGTAGAGAAGGCATTTACTATAGAAACGAAGCTTTTAAAAGCTAATATAAATAGGGCCGAAATAGCTGCTCGTTGGCTCGCCATCCTCCTGCCACGTACTCTAGAAGCTGCTGCATATGCTAGGTCTGAGAGGCCCATATGGCACAGAGACAAGGAAGTGCGCCGCGACGATAGTGACGTTCATCGCCGGCGACATCCATCTGGAGCTAGGGGTGAAAATAGATGATATGGATCGGATAGTGCCTAAACCACATTCATATTCGTATTTGCAAATGAATACAAATATAAATATGAATATTCTCAAATACAAATACTTATAGAATATTGTAGCAAATACGAATTCCAATCGAATATCTACTTAATTCGGTCGGATGTGGATATCCTCATAACTTATGTGGTATAAAGATATTACTGATATTTTATCCTCATACAATCACAATTAATCATTCTAATTCATTTACTTCACCTAAGGAAACACAAATTCACACTCAATTGAAAAAACTTATCCAACTAATTTGTTGTATTGTAATAAAATATGAATATTAATTCGTCGAATATGAACATGGATAGTCCGGATAAAATAATATTTCAGATGGTAAAAGTCCATACCATATTTGTATCCATATTTTTATGCAAATTCAAATTCGAATATGAATGGATAGAAATTGTTAATCGGATGAAAAACTCTATACCAGCATTCTATCGAATACAATAACTGAATAATACAGATAATTCGGATCCACTTTTCACCCCTATCTAGAACAGTTCCAGTGAGGGATTCAGCTAGTGTCTTCCCTGCTTGACACATCCAACATACACCTGCTAGTCGAGCCGTACGAGCGAGACAGGCTGCTGGAGAAATGTGAGTTGGGCTGTGTGCATGAGAAACGTGGGTAGGACTACCTGATTGAGATGTATCGGCAAGAGTGACATGATGTTGCACCTTCCATTCAGTCACCAGCTGGCTACAAAGAGCTAGTGCTACAAGGCCTGTGTATCCTGTAGAAGCTCACCGCCAACGAGCACAACTGCAGGGTCATGAGAGCCACCCAAGGCCTGCTTTCAAAGATCGCAATGCCTATATGCTCCGACAATCTCTACCACATGGATCATGAGGCATGGTTCGATACATTAGACAAAACAATGCAATTGATGGGAAGGCTCATGACTACTGCTCCTCATCCCAGATAGATCGGCATGAAGTTAAAATGTCAATTCTCGAGCAAGAGCAATCATCAACATGGACAGTATTCTCAACCGTGACAGATGTAATGTGATGGGCGGACAACAACAATGCATGAATCACCGATACTGCAACAATGCACAATTCAATCCCTTATCTTGTAGTAAACTTTGAGGATAGTTTTAACTAACAAGTAAACAGAAAAAATAACTAATCAACATGTACAATCGACACAGTGATTTACATCGAAAAACCTCCTTAAGGTGAGGAGTAAAAAACCACGGGACCAACCGATCCTCTCTAAACTTCCACTGTTAGCAACAATGGATACAATTGAATCTTCTCTTGAACTTCTAGATATTACAATAGTAGCAACACCATCATCAAGTTACAAACTAGGTATCATCATCAGCAACAATCACACTTGACAAGAGCTAACAAGAGGGAGCTAAATTAGCTAAAAAGAGTTTTGTTTCTATCCACTTTGGTCTTTGGTTCATATCTTGCAAATAACTAACCCAAATTGCATCAAACTTGATAGAAATATAGCTCAATGAGTCCTTAACATTTTGCAAAAAAAAGTCCAATCCAACACCATTTGACTCCTTAAACTGATCAACTACCAAGAATGTGCACTTCTAAGTCCGTTGCAAACTGAACTGACTAAACCTCTATTAAATCCGGTGCTCTAATCAACCAACCTCAAACCAACTAACCAAATCAAAGTGATCTAAGTGTAGAATGAACTCACAAAATTTGGAGTCAATCCAATCATGTTTGAGCCTTTGACTATAAACTTGAAAAAGAGTGAAAAGAGCCACAAATTGGACAGAGCTTCACTTCTCCTCCTCTGTTCTCTCTTGTTCTGGGTGTTGTGTGCTGATCTTTCTCACACTCTCACAGTGGCAGTAGTAGTAACTGGCGCTCACTCTCTCATGGAGGCAAGGTGCGACTAGGGTTTTTATGTGTTCTCTCCTCTCACTAGGAGGTATCTCAACCATTGATCAAGAAGCAAATTAATGGACCACAAGTGTTGGTCTTGTGGGCTGCAGTTGGGCTCCTCTTCACCTCTATGTGGAGGCACAAAGCCCAACAAACTCCCCCTCCCGACATTATGGAGGGTCTCACTACCTTCTGACAGTCATGCCATCGAGTCGATGGTATATCTCAAACTTCTCTTGTCACTACCTTGGTAAATATATTAGCACCATTGTTATCTATGTGGACTTTCTCTCAAGCTGCATGTGCATAGAATTCTACACATCTTGAATCCAATAATAATGAACATCAATATGCTTGGACCTTGAGTGAAAATTGATTTCTTACTCAAGTGGATAGTACTTTGGTCGTTACAAAATAGCACATACTTGTCTTGATCAAACCCGAGCTCACTAGCCAACCTTTTCAGCCACAATAATTCTTTGATTGCCCCGTTCGCTGCAATGAATTTAGCTTCAGTTATTGACAGTACCACACAATACTGCAACATGTTTTGCCATGCCACTGCTCCTCCTGCATAAGTGATCAAGTACCCTGAGGTAGACTTCCTACTATAGACATCTCCGGTCATATTTGCATCTGTGTATGCTATCAGCACATGCTCACTTCCACCAAAGCAAAGCTTTATATTTGTGCTACCCCGGAGGTACCTCAAGATCCATTTTATGACCTCCCAATGTGGTTTTCCTAGAATTGATATGAATCTACTCATAGTAATAACCACATGAGCAATGTCAGGCCTTATGCACAAAATAGCATACATCAAACTCCAAACTGCTAAGGCATAATAAACATGTTGCATTTCCTTTTTCATCTCATCAGTAGAAGGGTATTGCTTGGTGCTCAACTTGAAATGAGCTACAAATGAACCGCTCATTGTTTTTCTATTGTCCATCTTGAACTTGTGAAGTATCTTCTCAACATAGTTCTCTTGAGACAACTTGTTGGAACTTCTGTCTCTCTCAATTCTCATTCCAAGAATCTATTGTGTTAGCTCTAAGTCCTTCATAAAAAAACATTTGCTCAACTCTCCTTCATTTTTGTAATCCTAGAGACATTCTTGCTAACAATTAAGATATCATCAACATAGAGCAACAAGATGATAAAATCATCACCTGATAACCTTTGGATGAACATGCAATGGTTTGAGCTACACCTCATGTAGCCTTGCTCCCCTATAACTAAGTCAAACTTTATATACCATTGTCTTGGTACTTGTTTTAGGCTATAAAGACTTTTCTTCAGCTTGTACATATAGTCTTCTTTGCCTTTCACAAGAAACCCCTCAGGGCACTCCATGTTGATTTTTTCCTCCAAATCACCATGAAGGAAGACTGCGAGACTAGCTACCAAGTCAAGGATCACTCTAATAGATATCATCTTCACCACCAAAGGAAAGATCTCATCAAAGTTAATACCTTTCCTCTAACCAAATCCTTTCACAACTAGCCTGGCCTTGTACCTTGGATGTGGTATATGCTCTTCTTACTTGATTCTGTAGTCCCACTTATTTTTCAAAGCTTTCTTGCCCTCGGGGCGACTTCACCAACTCATATGTGTGATTCTTACGCAAGGAATCCATATCTTCTTGGATAGCCTTCTTCCACTCCTTGTGCTCATCTTCTATTGCATCTGCAAAGCACTCAAGTTCTGAACCATTAGATAATAACACCACATATTCATCTGAGGGATACCCAGTGAAAGGAACTCGGTCTCTACTAGATCTTCTAAGTGGAACTATTGGTTGAACTTCTAGTATTTGTAGCTACTGATCAGAATCATCAATTTTAGCATCAAACTCATGCAGTTCAGGAGCATTTTCATTACCTGTGCCTTGTACATCTTCATGTACAACATCTACAACTTCACCTTCAGCTTGTTGTGGAGTTGGAGATGTAGAAATTGGGTCTAAATCAATCATATCTTGTTGCTGAGGAACTAGCACTTTTGCCTTCACGATATCCTCAATTGTTTTCTCTTCAACAGACACAACAACATGGCTTCTCACTACCTTCTTTGCTATAGGATCGTATAGCTTGTAGCTGAACTCATCTAGACCATAGCCAAGAAAGATAGATTGTTGTGTCTTCGCATCAAGCTTTGACCTTTCATCTTGAGCAATATGAACAAAGGCCTTGCACCCAAAAAACCTTTAGGTGGTCATATGAGACATTCTTGTTGTACCAAACTCTTTTAGGAATATCTCCCTGCAAAGGATAAATTGGTGAGAGATTAATAAGATAAACTACAGTCATCAAAACATCACCCCCATAGTGCTTAGGTAGCCTTGCGTGTGACAGCAAGCATCTAACTCTCTCTATAATTGTCTTGTTCATCCTCTCAGCAATACCATTCAACTATAGTGTCTTTAGAGGAGTGAATTGATGTCTAATCCCTTACTCCTTGCAATAGACATCAAATGGCCCAATGTACTCTCCTCTTTTGTTAGTTGAATGCAATTAAACTTCTTCTTAGTTTCTCTCTCAACTGAGGATTGGAATTGCTTGAACACACCCAACACTTGGATAATCCCAATCTTTTTTTGGATAAATCATCAATAAAAGTGATAAAGTATTTAGCACCACCAATTGATCTTACCAATATTTTGCATACATCAGAGTGCATAAAGTCCAGCAACTTTAGCTTCTTATGAGGAGGTTGACTCTTGAAAGAAACCCTATGTTGCTTCCCAGCTAGACAATTTGAACACTTCTTCAAGTGAGTACCTTTCATCCCTTCCAAGAGATTCTTCTTCACTAGCACGACCATTCCCTTCTCATTCATGTGCTCAATCTCGTGTGCAATAGAACAGAAAGGTCTTCTTTCTCTAATGCATTTATACAAAAAGTAGAGAGTTTGACATAAACATGATACAAGAGTGAAAACCTTATTACCTCTTGGAACCACCATGTTACCTTTGGTGAGCTTTTACTAATCTGCTCAAGTACTTGTCTTCATCAAGTAATCCAACTAAAATTATGTTGAGTTGAAACACTTCAATATGCCTCACAGACTTTAGGACTAACCTTGTACTATTTGCAGCCTCCAAATGCACATCTCCTCTCCCAATGATGGTTGCCCTATTATTGTTTCCCATCTTCACAACACCAAAATCACCTATTGTGTAGTTTGTGAAGAGCTCTCTGTGATATGTAGCATGTATGGTAGCAGCGTTATCCACTATCTAAATCATCTCGTCACCATTCACAAGGTTGACAGTTGCATCATTAGAAGCTATAGTGATCTTCTCAACAGTGGAACTAGACATGCCCTCATTACCTCCATTGCCTTCATCCATGACTAGCATTACTTCTTTAACTACAGAAGTAATCCGGTCAACATCACTGTCACTATCACTGTCGTGTTTCTGAGCTTGGTTCTTCTTCTTCTTTTTGTTCTCACGCTTTCGCTTGTGGATTTGCCACTTGATTTTACCCTTCTCATGGCAATGATGGTACTCATAATCAACATATTCTCCCAAGTGTCCAGCAATGAGACAAGTAGTAGCAAAGCCCTAACCTCATCTTCAAATGTGATACCCACGGAAGAAAGCTGATTTATAATGTCGCAGAATGCATTCGCATGGTCTACAATAGGAGTGCCTGCTTTGTACATCAAATGCATCAATTGCTTGATCAAGAACATCTTGTTTGTACCTTCCTTTCGGGCATACAACTCCTCCAATTTCTGTCATAAGGTATGTGCATGTTTCTCCTCACTAATATGGTTCAACACATTATCATTGACCCACTGTCGAATAAGACTACATGCTTGGCGATGACTTACCTTCCAATCATCCTCGGAATACTTTTCTAGCCTTTCAGTACCAGACATAGGTTTGTAGTACTCTTTCATGTAGAGTAGATCCACCATCTTAGCCTTCTAAGCATGATAGTTTGCACCATTCAATGAGATCATCATATTGGTATTCACCTCCATGTTTTCACCACAAGGAAATCAGCAAGTAATTAGGCTAAACACACACTCTAATACCACTCTGATGGACTGGACAAGAAATGTTGGGGGAGTGCCCCCCACCTTGGCCCCAGCGGCCCACAGCACCAGGGAAACCAAACCAAAAGTTTCATGGAAAAGACTAATGTTCCCTTAGAAGAGTAGGCTTAGGTAGAGGTGATTATGTAACTGTAGGTAGAGGAAAAGACTGATCTACCCCTGTAAAGATAGACTTAGGTAGGGGCATCCATGTAACTATACCCCCATGGCTATATATACGCACCTTACTGCGCCATGGGAGGGCAAAGCACTCTTTTTTTTTTTTGGTGAAGAGCTGATATTATCAACTTCCAAGACACTAGACCTCTAGCGTCACCCCAGGGTGTTCTAGGCTACATGCGGCCTCTCCAAGGCTCCCCTGTAGCCCCCATCCTCTATTGTTTGGTGTGTAACAACAATAGTTGGCACCATCCATGGGGACAGCAGGGAAGCTGCGAGCTAAGATAAGGGTGGTTGGAGCTAATGGCGTCGAAGAAAGCAGAGGCATCAACACCAAAGAAGACGTTGAACCCCAAAAAGGTGACAACATCGACTGCCAAGTGAAAGAGAGCCGCAACCTCCAACCTAATGCAGCGGCAATAGAGACAGCCCATAAGGAGTCCCTGGAGCAGCAGCGCATCGGTACTGCTGCAACGGAGGCAGCGACTACTAGTGGGGGAGGCTCCCTGATGGCTACCCCAATGGGGGGTCGGAGGAGCAACGAATGGAGATAGCGGCCAACGTAGGCGCCAGAGCCAGCGTTAGCATGGGCATCACCACCATCACCACACAAGGGGTGGACCCTCCTACCCACCACAGGTACAAGCAAAGATGCCCTCGAGGCATTCTGTATAATGATACAACCGGAGTTAGTGGTTTTATGGCAAGCCATGCATGAAGTGCAGGGGGTCAAACTCTAGCAACCCCTATCGATGTAGCAGTGGAGGCGACCAGGCCCAGGGTGGAGGATCAGTGAGCTTGTGCAGAAACCTCTCACCACTTGGACCTAAAATCGCCTCTCTTCGTAGGGTTGCACTAGAGCGCCTGGTCGAAGGACTTCAAGATGCCTACCGTGGAGCCATACAAAGGCCAAATGGACCCCATGAATTCTTGAACATCTATGAGATGATGATTGAAGCAGTGGTTCATCTGGAATGGTTGGCCAACCCGGTGCTAGTCAAGAAGTCCAATGGGGCCTGGCGCATGTGCGTCAACTTCACCAATCTCAACAAGGTGTGCCCCAAGGACAACTAACAACTGCCATGAATTGATCAGCTGGTAGATGCAACGACTGGATGTGAAATGATGAGCTTCCTAGATGTGTACTCCAGGTACCACCAGGTGCTCATGGTGAAGGAAGACGAGGCAAAGACCGGCTTCATCATCCTGGGTGGCATGTAATGCTTTGTTCAGATGCCCTTTAGGCTGAAGAACACCGGAGCCACATTCATTAGGCTCGTCGCACTCATCCTCATGTCACAACTAGGACAGAACATCAAAGGCTATGTTGATGATATTGTGGTAAAGAGCCTATGGGTGACAACTCACCACAAAGACCTCAAGAGATGTTAAATAACCTATAACAAGTAGGCATAAAGCTAAACTTAGATAAGTGTGTCTTCGGGGTCCAAATAGGTAAGCTTCTCGGGTTCCTAGTCTCTAGACGAGGGATCGAGGCCAACCTTGACAAAATTGATGCCATAATGATGATGGAGCAACCAAAGACCATTTGAGAGGTCCAAGACTTACGGGACGCCTCGCCACCCTTAGTCATTTTCTCTCTAGGGGCGGAACAAGCGATCCCATTCTTCAAAATGTTGCATGGAGTAGGCGATTTTTGGTGGATAGATGAGTGCATGCAAGCCTTCCAAGATTTGATGGGATACCTCGCCAGCTCCCCCACCTTGCGTGCCTGACATCGGAGGCTCCACTGTTGTTATATCTGGCGATGACCCCTCTCGCTGTCAGTGCGGTGCTCGTACTAGAAGAGGGTCCCATGCAGCAGCCAGTATACTACATGTTAAAAGGCCATTTAGGGATCTAAGACATGGTACACCAAGCTCGAGAAGCTTGCCTATGCTCTATTGATAGCTTCGTGCAAGCTATAGCACTACTTCATGGCACATAGCATCATAGCACCCTCATCTTTTTGTCTGGAGGGATGATGCGGAACAAGGAATCGACTGGCTGCATCAACAAGTGGGTGGCTGAACTCACCCTTTTTCCATTAAGTATGTTGCACGAACCACCATCAAGTCACAAGTGCTAGTAGACTTCATAGTAGAATAGACTTCTAGAGGCCAACAGTCCTGCGAGCTACCCCCCGAGCTAGTATGGATGCTGCACGCGGATGGAGCCTATTGTGCCGTGGGAGCCGGTATGGGGGCTATCGTCACGATGTTCGAAGGGCGATGCCTTGCCTACGATGCACAACTTGATTTCCCAGCAACCAATAATATCACAAAATACAAGGCCCTCCTCTTTGGACTACGCAAGGCAAAAGCCCTCAGAGCACAAAGTGTACTCGTACGCACCGATTTCCATCTCCTTGCATCGCATATGGACAAGACTTACCAAGTCAAATACCTTGATTTGACCAAGTACCTCATAGTGGTCTGGGCAAGGGAACACCGCTTCCTGGGAATCTCTGTCAAACCCATACCACGGGCTGAGAACACCCAAGTAGACATGCTAGCGAAACTTGCTAGTGAAGGTAAGGCGCCAACCGCGGGGGCATTCTTTGAAGTACTTAGCACCGCAGTGGTGCCCTCCGAATAGCCACCGGCAACTAAGGTACTGCACGTCACCCAAGGTGATGACTAGAGGCAACCCATAGTCACTTTCTACAAGGCAGTGATGAGCTAGACAATGCATGCTAGACGAAGAGGGTGATGCACCAAGCAAGAACCTTCGAGCTAGTTGATGGCATCCTCTACACACGCGGGGTTTGTGCCCCACTCTTTTGCTACCTCTCATGGCATGAAAGCTAGGAGCTGCTCGCGAAAATGCATGCTGGGCTTTGCGGATCCCACCTAGCCCCGAGAACCCTCGTCAAAAAAGCATTCTGGTAAGGATTCTACTAGCTAACAGCAGCTGCTGATGCAAAGGAGCTGGTCCAACAATGTCAGGATGACAATGGATGGGGCGGTTCATGCATGCCTCACCCACTCCTCTACAACCGATCCCTCTTGTGTGGCCACTTACTCGTCATTGACATCGTCGGTTCCCTACCCTGCGCCCAAGGAGATCACTGGTTCATCATCGTCACCTACGACTACTTCTTCAAGTGGGTCAAGACTGTACCCCTTGCTAAGATCACCTCAGTAGCAGCCCAAAAAATTTTATGGCAGAACATTATTTGCCGCTTAGGAGTTCCTCGAGAGATAACCATGGACATCGGTTTACAATTTGAGGCGGATGCATTCCACAAATATTGTGAGCGCATGGGTATCAAGGTGTGCTACACCTCTGTTGGACACCCATAGTCTAACGGGGCCGTCAAGTGTGCAAACAACACCATATTTGATGGTAACAAGAAAATGTTGGTAGGCCTCCCCAAAGGAAGGTGGCCCAAAGAGTTGCCAAAGGTTGTCTTGTCCATAAGGACAATAATCTCCCATCTGACTGGCTTCACCCCATTCTGGTTGCTCTACGAAGATGAAGCCATAACCTCGGAGGAGCTCAAGGCAAAATCGCACAGGGTTGTAGCCCCTCCAATGGAGGGTGAACACAACGTATCGATTGACCTCATCAATGGGGAGTGGATGCAAGCAACGTTCAACATTGCAAAGTAAGAAGGTCATGTCACGAAGCCTCTTGGTGGTTACCTCATTCTCAAGTCGCTTCACTCCGTGATGGTAGGCAAGCTAGAATCCAAATCGGAGGGGCCCTACATAGTCACTGACTCATTGTGGACAGGCTCATACCACCTCTCAACCCTTCACTGCTACTATGCGTAGCTATCAGTGCAAGGATAACCCTAGGGGGCCCATATGTATATTTTTGCAATTAACAAAGCATACCCGTGCAAACAGGGGCAATAAAGCAGATTGTTGACCCCTTAGACAATCCTCTCCGAATTATGTAAAAATAGAGCACAGAGCCCATAGGCTCCACACCAAACCCTGTGGAGTATAAAGCGCCAGAGCCCACAGGCTCTACGCCCAACTCTACAGAGTGTAAATAGAGCATGGAGCCCATAAGCTCCGCTCCAAACTCTACGGAGTATAAAGTGCTAGAGCTCATAGGCTTTTCACCTAACTCTATGGAGTATAAATAGCGTAGAGCCTATAGGCTCTGCGCCAAACTCTATGGAGTACAAAGCATCAGAGCCCACATGCTCCATGCCCAGCTCTATGGAATATAAATAAGGTGTGAAGCCCATAGGCTCCACACCAAACTCTACGAAGTATAAAGTACTGGGACCCTCGTGTGTCTCAGGCCACTCTATGGAGTATGAAAAGAGCTCAGAGTCGATGAGCTCCATGCCAAACTCTACAAAGTATAAATAGCCAAGAAAGATACATTGTTGTGTCTTTGCATCAAGCTTTGACCTTTCATCTTGAGGAACATGAACAAAGTCCTTGCACCCAAAAAACCTTCAGATGGTCATATGAGACTTCCTTGTTGTACCAAACAATGTTAGGAATATCTCCCTGCAAAGGATAAATTAGTGAGAGATTAATAAAATAAACTACAATCATCAAAACCTCACCCCAATAGTGCTTAGGTAGCCTTGCATGTGACAGCAAGCATCTAACTCTCTCCATAATTGTCTTGCTCATCCTCTCAGCAATACCATTCAACTATGATGTCTTTGGAGGGGTGAATTAATGCCTACTCCCTTGCTCCTTGCAGTAGGTATCAAATGGCCCAATGTACTCTCCTCCTTTGTTATTGTGAATGCACTTAAACTTCTTCTCAGTTTCTCTCTCAACTAAGGCTTGGAATTACTTGAACACACACAATACTTGATCTTTGGACGTCAAGGGATAAGCCAAAATTTTTCTGGATAAATCATTAATGAAAGTAACAAAGTATTTAGCACCACTAATTAATCATACCAATATTTTGCATTCATCAGAGTGCACCAAGTCCAGCAACTCTAACTTCTTATGAGGAGGTGGACTCTTGAAAGCAACCTTGTGTTGCTTCCCAGCTATACAATCTAAACACTTCTTTAAGTGAGCACCTTTCATCCCTTTCAAGAGATTCTTCTTCATTAGCATGGTCATTCCTTTCTCATTCATGTGTTCAAGTCTCTTATGCTATAGAACACAAGGGTCTTCTTTCTCTAATGCATTCATACAAACAGTAGAGAGCTTGACATAAACATGATACAAGAGTGAAAACCTTATTACATCTTGCAACCACCATGTTACCTTTGGTGAGCTTGTACTAGCCATCTCTAAATCTACTCAAGTACTTGTCTTCATCAAATAATCCAACTAAAATTATGTTAAACCGAAGTGCTTCAATATACCTCATAGACTTTATGACTAACCTTGTACTATTTGCACTCTCCAAATGCACATCTCCTCTCCCAATGATGGCTTCACAACACCAAAATCACCTATTGTGTAGTTTGTGAAGAGCTTTATATGAGGTGTAGCATGTATGGTAGCACCGTTATCGTATCTAAATCGTCTTCTCACCGTTCACAAGGTTGACGGTTGCATCATCAAAAACTATAGTGATCTTCTCGATAGTGGAACTAGGCTAGCCCTTGTTACCTCCATTGCCTTCATCCATGACTAGCATTACTTCCTTAACTATAGAAGTAATCCAGCCAACATCACTGTCACTATCTGTTGGACCGAAATGGCGACAGAGGGGGGGTGAATGTCGATCTTTAAAAATCGCCCCCAACAAGTATCCTCACTTAAGCTTCTTCTCCAATAGCTATGGGAGCTATGAAAAAGAAAAATAAGCCCTCACTGGAAATCACAGAGACAAGGAAAAACCAGATCCAAACAGAAGCAGTCAAGAAAAATAAAATCAGAGAAAGTCTGACTGCAAGCGGTAGTACCGCTGAGACGAGCGGTAGTACCTCTGAGCGGTAGTACCTCTCGAGGAGCGGTAGTACCTCTCGAGGAGCGGTAGTACCGCACGACGATCGGACTTGTCCGAACGTTCCTACGCTGCCGATCAGACTGGTCCGAACATAACCGGTAGTACCGCTAGGACGAGCGGTAGTACCTCTGAGAGGTACTACCGCTCGTCTCAGCGGTACTACCGCTTGCAGTCAGACTTTCTCTGATTTTATTTTTCTTGACTGCTTCTGTTTGGATCTGGTTTTTCCTTGTCTCTGTGATTTCCAGTGAGGGCTTATTTTCCTTTTTCATAGCTCCCATAGCTATTGGAGAAGAAGCTTAAGTGAGGATACTTGTTGGGGGCGATTTTTAAAGATCGACATTCACCCCCCCTCTGTCGCCATTTCGGTCCAACAATTGGTATCAGAGCCGGTTAGCTCTAATCAATAGATCTTAACCGGTCTCAAGAGCCATGGCGACAGACAAGTACTCCACCAAGCCCCTATCTTCAATGGGAAGGACGGTGACGACTTCATCGGCATATGCTCTGTGTCCCTTGAGGGCGACTTCAGCGACGACGACCTCTACTCTGACTTCGATGAGGTATATCTCTCATATGACCAGCTCAATGTTGCATTTCTGAAGTTAGGAAATCTTTATGCTAGGTCTAGAGCTAGGGTCGTTAATCTTGAGAAGGAAGTAGAATGTTTGTCACGGGAGCTTACTTCACTTAAATCTGCTCCCTCCCGTGATAATTGTGATGTATGCATTGCTTTGCTTGGAGATATGGAGAAACTAAGGACTTCTCATGATAGTGTGACTTCTGAGCTAGATATGCTTAAGATGGAGAATGTTAGTCTGCCTACTGAACTAGAGATGACTAGGATTGCTGCTCCTTCATCTTCTACTATTGAGACTATTTCTTGCACCTCATGTGAGGATAATGACATTGCTTTTAGAGGTCTTTACACTATGCTTCTTGATCTGCCTGAACCATGTGAAAATTGCAATAATTTGAAAATGAACCTAAAGAAGCCAGATCATAAAATTGCTGAGTTACAAGCTTTTCTACTTGAGCCTATTGATTTATGTGTGAATTGTCCCAAGCTTACTCTTGAGCTTGAATCTGTTTCCAAGCAGTTTCAAGAATTAGTCGATGGCAATAACAATTTGGCTCAATCTGCTTCTAAGGACCCTGTTAGCTCACCATGCATTAATTGTAACAAACTAAAACCTGACTTGATTGCATTGGATGAGAAATGTGTGAAGCTAACTAAGGACCTACTAGAGAAGCAACCTTCAGCTTGTAATGTGATTGCTGAGAAGGGGAAGGAGCCCAAGGGTAAGGCTGAGACGCTTAGCGACGTGAACCAAACTGCTAGTAGTAGGACTGTCCCCTCAGGGTCGGCTGTGCGTGCACAAGCCATTCTCTCCTCTACTGTTGGTTCTTCTTCTGCTTCCTTACCCTCTGCTGTTCCCTCTTCTCCCTGCTCTTCTTGCACCTCTCTCTTTCGGTTGTGTCAGTATCTTATGAACACTCTCGAGAGATTTGTAGGCGGCAAGAAGAAGCTTAATCTTATTCTAGACCAATCCAAGATCTGTAGATTTAATCAGGGTCTAGGATATGATTTCTATGAGGACATGAGGAAGCATCCACCTGCCGTGCTCAGACCCATAGCACTAGGTGTGATTGAGATTAAGCCCAAATCTGATAAGGTCAAATTCAAATCAGCGGGCTTTGTCCAAGGGATCTCTGACAGCAAGGTGATTCCACCTGCTGCTTCAGCCTCTCAAAAGGCGAAGCCTCCCCGTGCTACTTCTACCTCTCAGAAGGTGAAGTTTCACTGCACCTTCTGTTAGAAGGATGGACACTCAGTCGATCGATGCTTCAGACGCGCCAAGATTGCGCGTAGAGACCGTGCTGAGACACTTAGGCGTATTCAGGGTCAACCCCAGATCCTAAGTGCACCTAAGACAAGCACAAGGTCTAGGTTTGTTCTAGCTGATGGGTTTGGGCAGCATCGAGGACTTGGTTTTTCCGAGTTTTCTGGTTTTCGTCCTCATGCTCCCTTTGGTTGTGACTTCCGCCGTTTTAAGGGTAGATCTAGTTTTCCCCGTCGAGATGGCTACCCGCGGCGAGATCAGCATGTTGTCGGTGCTCCGACTCGCTCTTCCATAGCAGTCGGACCCAGCAACAGCTTCAGGTCTACTCGTAGACCTTCTGGCTTTCTGAGCGACAGAGAGCGTAGAGTAGGTAGAGGTCAGTCTTGTGTGACTACTTCTTCTGCTCGACGTGTGACTCAGTATTGGGTTCCAAAATCTCTTTTGATTTACCCCAGTACTGAGTCTTCACTTTCTCGTTGACCAGTTTTCGCTGGGCTGGGAAGGGAAAGGAATGGCTTGTGGACTCCGGGTGTTCTCGACACATGACCGGAGATTCTTGTTGGTTCTCTTCCCTAGCTCGATTTGCAGGTGATGAGACGATCACCTTTGGAGATGTCTCTTCTGGTTGCATCATCTTTGGCTGCTCTTCTCTTGCTCTTGTTGATCAAATTTGTTTGCATTTCCTTCCCTAGCTTATATCGTGATTCTCTTAGGGATGGTGTAAATGCTTTGAGGAGAGAGCACGATGATATGAGTGCTGCATCTTGAGACGTAGTCTCTTCTGTTCTTCAAGATTAGGAGCCGTTTGTAGTGAGCATAAATCCTTCTGTTGCATATCCTTTGCTCCTACTTTGGCTAGTGTTTTTCTTGTTGGCTCTTCTCGTGAAATCCAAGGGACTTCTCCTTGAGCAAAAATGGTGCTTTGTCCTTTTGGATCTTGTCTCATAGTAGACGCTTGCACCATTGCTCATTTTTGTGAGAAGGATGGACATCATTGGCTTATTGGCATCGTGGACTTGTTTCGTGTGTTTTTTTTCTTTTTGTCCACATGCTGTCTCGAGGAGAAATTTCTGCCGTTTCTCAAATGATGGACCTCGTTCATCCAAACGAGGTGCGCATCTACGGCGAGGAGAAGTTGTGAGTTTCTTTGGTGCTTTTGTTGGTTCTCTTCTTGGTGCTTTCAAGTTAGGTATTCACCGCTTTTTTGGAGTTGGGACTCGAGTTGTCCTTTTGCGGTGTGCCTCTAGGATCTAGTTTCTTGCATGGTCCATCAACCGCATCATGTAGACTTGCATACTTCTTGTATGAGTGACTGTGTGTCAAGTCTTGAATTCCCAAGTACATGTCTACTAACCCTTCGGGATCCAAGACTTGGGCACTTTGGTCTTGTCATTTGTAGGTATCCAGACGCTGGTTGGAGAACATGGGATTAATTGGGTTTTAGTCTTCTGCTTCACGTGACTAGAACATCCATTGGTTCTCCACTTCATGGTCTCCAAGAGGCATATGCTTTCACCGGTTGCGTCTCCACCTACTTTGTGAGCGATACTCTACCCTCATGCTTTTGTATTCATGATAATCATATTTAGCATGGTGTGTTTGTTCATGTGCTCACTTGTACCATACTAGCATGTCTTTCCTCTCAATGCTTTCATGTCATGCCTTTATGAGTATGTTGAAGTGAAGATGCTTGTCAAAACTCAAGTCATGGTGGAGCAGCAGGTTTGCTAAAAAAGATGGAATGTTTTGAATTTATATTCATCATGCATTTCTTAATAACCATGTTGAGCATTACAAATGAGTTATCACTTGCTTTGCAAAGGAAGCATCAAGATATTGTTGAAGCTATGGGCTTGTTACAGGATGTCAAACAACGATTTCAAGATATGAGGGATAATGGGTGGGAGCCATTGTTCAACCAAGTCAAAAGTTTTTGTGAAAAATATGAGATTGATGTGCCAAATATGGAAGATCCTATTGGAGTTATGGGTAAATCAGTACGTCGGAAGCATAAAGTGACTCAACATCATTATTACAAAGTTGACATTTTTAATGTTGCTATTGATGCAGTTATGAATGAGATGAATCATCGATTCAATGAAGTTTCCTCGGAGTTATTGGTATGCATGTCTTGTCTTGATCCAAGCAACTCCTTCTCTAAGTTTGATGTTGATAAACTTGTTCGACTTGCTGAGATTTATGCTGATGATTTCACGGATGTTGATCGGCTTTTGTTAAGAAGTCAGCTTCAAACTTTCATTCTCAACATTAGAAGAAATGAAGAATTTAATGAATGTCGTGATATATCAAAACTTGCTCAATTGATGGTTCAAACAAGAAAAGATAGAACCTTCCCGTTGGTATATCGCCTCATCGAGTTGACATTGATACTTCCAGTGGCAACGACATCTGTTGAGAGAATATTTTCAGCAATGAATATTATCAAAACAGATTTGCGCAATAAGGTAACAGATGAGTGGCTCAATGATTTGATGGTGTGCTACACTGAGCGAGAGATCTTTAAAACCATTGATGATGATAAAATTATAAACCGTTTCCAAGGCATGAAGTCGCGTAGAATGCATTTGCCCCGTGATTCAAATTTGGCTCATGCTTCAAATTAGCTTATTTGTGGTATGTTTCATAATTCATATGAACTAAATTTTCATTATTATTCACAATTTTCTATTATATAACTAATTTTCATATGTTTCATACACAGGTGATCTCTTCTACTCCGTACTCATAGCAGAATAATTATATATTATTGGGTATGCGCTTTCTATTGTCGAGGTATGTACTTTGTATTTCTCTGTTTTTCGTTGTTTGTCTCCAAAACTCGAACTGTATAATTTCTGTATGAATTTGAAATTCTATAAGAGTATAAGACTATATTTGTGTCAACTTAGTTTAATCCGACAAATACTTCAGCCCCCCCTTAATTTTAATCCTGGCTTCGCCACTGCGTTAGTGTATATCAGAAAAGTCAAGTTAAAACCTACTCGTTTGATGATGCATAGGTGCATTTGTGAAACACCAAGTATTGAGTTGGAGGCATGGCCTTGTTGATATAAGCTCACCAATTTAGGGCACACCCACTGCTCATACATCAGCTGTGTTTATAGCATGCCAACTAAAATTGATGATGATGTGGAGGGAAATTAAAGGAGAAAGAGGGAAGCAGTGTTTTATACAAGATATGACTTGGGGATACAAACCAACACAAGAGAAGGAACAAAAATTTGCATGGGGGAGAAGAGAGAATGTGGGTAGGTGAGGGAAGGAGAGAAATTAATAGAAAAATACACTGTTGATTTGGTAGGTCAGGTGATAGATATATGGGTGGGTTTTTTTTCGGGCTTATAGTTTGCCTTTTGATGTGACTAGCTTTCAAATGGAGTGTTTTTCAAAGCGGGGTGTACAAATCGATTGTAGTAAACACTGTCTCGACTTCATCTATATCGGTCAAAATCGCACGCGAATATCTCTCTCGGCACTCTCTCTAACAAACAACAAGAATTCAAAATTTTAAACTAAAACCATAAGTCACAGACCAAAAGAACTAACTCATAGTGCATTGGAGGGGTTGTGTTTAGTTTTATTTATACATGAGGTGGTAATATATAGACATGTGTGCGCGGTACATGCACTGGGAATGCCTTAGTGCTACCTTGTGCATGTCGCAGCCAAACTCATCATGTCCAAATTACTACGTCGCTACTCGTTGTGTTTTCTTATTTTGTCGTAATTACTACAGTATCCATAGCTGTTGTCCTTCGGGCTGGGGATCCTCTCTGATCCGCTTGTAATCAACTTCTATTTTTTTTCCTTTATAATGAAATGGCTGAGTCCGTACCATGTGTGCCGGGACAACAACTCTTCCTCTCATCGGCAAAACGATGAGCATGGCGAGGAGGACGACGGGGTAGTTCAGGCTGCCGTGTCATCCCTTTGCGTGTGACGGCATGTGACACATTGATCAGTTACGATGCTGAACTTGTACTTTGTTTTCGTGTTTGCGTCTTGGTAAAGAAAAGGAAGGAAAATCGCTTCTATGCTACACTACTGTGTGTTTGGCACTTAGCCAAAGTACCAAGAATTGTGTAGTCACGGGTGGTAATGGGTTGGGGTTTTTTCGGGTTGAACGGGTTGGGCTTGTGAGTGGGTTGGCTTTGGATGGGTTCAATAGGGTTGGCAAACGAAATAGGTTGGGTCGGAGTGGGGCAGATGATAAAGCGGGTTGCAACAGGTTGGGTTGGGTTCAGTTTTGAGAGGTTGCAACGGGTTGAAATCCAGGGGTTGTTTCGGGATCTCCACCATCTGTCCAACCCATGCACACGAGTCCAGTGGCGGAATCAGGATTTAGCTACGCCTCGAGCTGAACTCTAACAACCTAAAACTAACGTCAATTTATACCCATACCACGTTATAACAACAGTATATCATAATTGGCTAATTGCATTACAAATATGAAACTTGAGTTCAATACTAAACAAGTAAACATAAAGCATAATAAGAAAAACATAGCGTAATATCAAAATATAAAAAATGTAACATGACAGAGATAATTTGAGTACCTAAATTACGAAGATTTGCTCTCTATTCTATCCTGTCATTTCTTCATTGATAGTTGGACATGAACCAGAACTTGTAAAGATAACATATGTGAGTAAATCAAACATGTGTGTAAGTAAATACGAACAACACAATGAATATCATCAACAGGTTATCAAATGTTTGTCATTATGGTGAATATCATCCATTGCATATAGGAAACAGAGTGTTTGTCTATGTAACTAAAGCCCGATTTCAGGGCCTCAGAGGCATCCTTAGTTGTGCATACTGCATACATAACTAGTTGCAAGTTGAATTATACATTGAGCCACTAGCAACAAACAACAACCAGAAAATTTTAATCTCTAGTAACCATTCACGCTCTCTATCTCTTTGCTACTACACATCAGATCAAGCAATACTGAACTACAACCTACAGCTAAGCAGCTTTTACATAGTGCATCTCAGAAGTAGATAATTTCTCCGGTCATCCAGTACTCCAGTAGTAAATACTCATCTATCATCTATGCATAGCCAGCCTAATTCCATAATCAAATCAAATTAGATTATCAGAGTTTCAGTTGATTCTTGATTGTTAGACTTACGGGGCGGCAAGCCAGCAATGGGAGGCGGGACGGCGCCGGGAAGATCCGAAGAGGGGCAGCGCCAGGAGGCGGGGCGGGCCGGGAAGAGGGGCGGCGCCGGGAAGATAGGCGGCGCCGGGAGACGAGGCGGGCCGGGAAGAGGGGCGGCGACGGGAGGCGAGGCGGGCCGAGAAGATCCGAAGACGCCGGAACGAGGCGACGAGCGGCGGCGTCGGCGAGATGGCGAGGCGACGAACGGCGGCGTCGGCGTCGCCTTTTTTTTGGCTCTGCGCCTCTGCGGCTTTTTGCTTCGGGAGGGGTTAGGGTTCTGAGGCTCTGGCCTCTGAGCAAGTGAGCAGCGCAGGCGAGGGCGAGGCGAATGGGCCGAGCGTGTGAGTGCGTGAGGCGAATGGGCCGAGCAAGTGAGCGCGTGAGGCGCAGGCAGGGAGCGAGTGCGTATGGCGCAGGCAGGAGTGACAGAAGCCACGCCAGGCTGGGCTTTCTACCTAGGCTGAACCTCATAATTACACTTTGGGCTAGACTGGGCTATACACTACTAATATTTTCACGCCCCGGGCTGAAGCCCACCTTGCCATGGACCTAAATCCCCCCTGCACGAGTCCTCATCCATGTTTGCTCCTCCTCTCGCGTCGTCGTTCCCCCTCCTACGGTCCTACCTGATCGCCACCGCCGCCGACTGTCCCCTCTTCTTCTAGATCTATGCCGTCTCGCCATCGCCGCGTTCCCCACTTCTTCCCGATCTCCGTCCCGCCGCCGCCATCCGCCTCTTGATCTCCGCTAACATGGACTCCCAACTCTTGACTCACCACTCACGACAGCCACTCTGATCTCTCCTCAATGCCTCTCCCTCGTACCCTCCTGCCTCACGGGTAAGAAAGCTTTCTGATTTTTTTTCTCTCTCTTCTCTCAATTGTATCTTGTAGTTTGTTCTTGATCTGGATCATGATCAATCCGTGAACTTTTTTCTTGGTCTTGTATGTTTCTTTTTCTTGTGAGCATCAAGAAACGGTTACTCGGGTGTATAAGTGAATCTTCGTTTGGATCAAGAATTTTGCATCTGCTCGAGGGACTTGCTAATCGTCCTCCAGTTTTCCCTTTTCGGGTGTGTCTAGTCATCGGACCAAGAGGATGAGATCAGCGAATCCTTCATAGAAAACTTGGAGACTGCAAAAAAAGGAAGGGTTTTAATAAATATCATCTAGATATTTTCTTTCGAACAATTATTTAAATTTATGACCACTAGATTAAAGATCCAATGATCTCTTTTTTAGGGGACAAAATTCTTTTTGAAGGGAGGAATTCAAACGAATCTTCACACACATCCAAAGATAATTATTTAAAAGAAAATATCCGGTGATATTTATCAAAGCCCTTTCTTTTTGCAGCCTCCAAGTTTTCTACGAGGGATTTGCTGATCTGATCTTCTCTTGGTCCGCTATTCCCTTTCCATCAATTTTCGGTATCGACAGCCCAGGTGGCCTGTAGTTCATATGTGCTGAGGTCAAAGTTTTAATTATAAGCTGTCATGTTCATGCTTATGCTTTGATGCTCTCTCAGGGCAAGTTTAACAGAAGAGGTGGCTGCCACCTCTAGGACTAGCCAAATAAGCAAAAAAAGTACAAATGGCTCATGGTGGAGGTAGCTAATACAATAAGTTGAGTAGAGGTTACCTCTACTAAAGCACTCAAACATTTAATATTTCGCTAGAGGTGACCCTAACCCTTATTGTACTTGCTCTAAGAACTAGCATCGCCTCCAAGTCCTCGTATGATGTGCTAGAGGTCACCTCTTGCATGAGGGGCAGCTTGCTTCTCTCTCCTCTTGTCTCTCTCTTCCACTTAGGATTGTGCTGACGTGGATTTCGCTAGAGGCAACCTAGTCAGCATTATTGTACTTGCTCTCAGCATTCACAGCATTTACTCCAAGTAATTAGAGCAAGCAGCACAATTAGCCATGAACCAACATATAATCTGACGTTATCTTTCCCGTACCTTCAGTTGCTTAAGACATTTAGCATATTGCCAAGGAAATACATAAGCATGGAGATCAAAACATAGATTCTACATTGCTCAATTTCTCCTAGTGAAGATTTTTGTGAATTTTTTATTATTTATAAATAATATCATTTTACTTTTAAAAATCCAAACTTTCACTCAAATTTCCTTTGTATTTGGATATTGGAACTCATATTTTCTTCAATAAGGAAAGTATCAAAATATAATGATGTTGCTTGCAACCTTGCAGCTGTTTTGGGTTGGGAACCCTGCCGTCGGCATAAACACATAGGTTAGCCTAAGGCCCCGCTCAGTTGGGCTGAAAAGCTGTGGCTTATGGCTGAAATTGCACTGTAGCGATTGAAATTTCACTGTAGCTGAAGGTGGCTTATTTGGTGTAATTAAATTAAAAAAATTTAAAAATAGAAAAATTTGCTAGCTCATCACGGACAACGCAAACGAATACGGGAAAAAAAGAATCAGCAAAAAAGCTCAAAAAAGCCAAAAGTTCAGAAAAAGACGAAATTTATGAATAGTGAAAAATAAGCCAAAAGCTGAAGCTGAAGCTGAAATTTAGTGGTTGCGGTTTTCACATTTTGGCTGTTAGTTTTTGGCTGTTAACTTTTTTAAGTTATTCAATTTAAAAATAAAAATAAATTACTGTTTAATCTTCATGGACAACGCAAAAGAATAAGAAAAAATCAAAAACCAAAAAAAAGAGCAAAAAACTAAAATTTAAAAGTCCACACGTCCATTCCAGAGGCAAAGCCACTTGAAGCGAGCCCTAAATTGGCTTGGGAACAGGTTAATGAATTGAGTTGAAGCCTACAAATGTGAGAGACCATATGAAGGTGACTCCATATTTGTGATGAGTAATTGACCCTTGTTTTAGAAAGATTGAGTTCTGTTTTTTGAAGTTTATGCAGTTTCTGCAAAATCGCAAGCCCTAGCGAGTGGTCGGCAGACCAGTTTCGACCACATGGTCGAAGGTAGCCTTTACGACCATGTTGTCGGCTGTGCAGACAGATTTACGACCACGTTGTGTGTCATCGTCGGCTGGAAGATTTATGACCACGTTGTTGACTCGCTCTTTCAACCACGTTGTCGGCAGATGGGCTTTCGACCATGTTGTCTATGGTCGGTAGTCGAAAGCAAGTTTACGACCACGTTGTCGGCAGACGGGCTTTCGACCACGTTGTTCGTGGTTGGTAGTCGAAAGCGGGTTTTCAACCATGTTGGTTTCAACCACATTAGCGTGGTCGGTAGCTTCAATCGCTGTGGTCGGTGGTCGTAGCATCGACCGCTGCGGTCGGTGGTCGTAGCATCGACCGCTGCGGTCAGTGGTCGGTAGCTTCGATCGCTACGGTCGATGGTCGTAGCTTCGACCGCTGCGGTCGGTGGTCGGTAGCTTTGACCGCTACGGTCGGTGGCTGGTAGCTTCAACTGGTCGATGGTCGTAGATTCTGTTGACCGTGGTCGTGGTCGTAGCGATCTACCTGAGCGGTCGTAAGTCGTTGCGACTAGTTCCGATTTGGTCGTAACGACCAACTGTGTGGTCGAAAGTGATTGTGAACAGCTCGAGTAAGTCGTAGCGTCTGTCTTGGCGGTCGGAAGTCGTAGCGATTAGCTCGAGTAAGTCGTAGCTTGTGGTCTCGATGGTCGTAGCAGTCTTGGGTGTGATCGAATGCTATTAGCGATGGCCGTAGCTTTTGTTCTTGTGGTCGTACCAACCTCTGGGGTGGTCGTATCAACTTGTTAAGTGGTCGTAACTAGCTGAGAGTTACTATAGGGCTACGAGTACCTTTCATCCAGTGCTTTCGAGTAGTCGTAAGTGGTTTACAGCCAGCTGGGGTGATTTCCGAGTACATTCTTCTAATGCAGATTTATGATCTCAGTGTTTTGTGCGGTGCTATGTGATGTTTCGCTTGTTTGTGATGTTTGCAAGACCTTGGACCTAAGTCATGGTGAGGCGTGAAGGATCGGGACAAGACACAGGGAAGTGTTGAGGTCCAGAGCGGTCGGAGAAGCCAAAGATGACTGAGAGTCACCAGGTGGTTGCAAGCGTGGTTGGCAAGGAAATGGAAAGCTTCCGGGAAGGTGCCTAAAAGGCAATTTGGTGAATTGACTCAGGCCTGCAAAAGCAAGCAGTTTCTGTTAAAGCACTATGATATGACTGTGATAGCGGGTTGTCACGAGATTGTCCTGTGTGTAAAACCCAGTGTTAGTTGGGGTTAACATGTTACCCCCGCTTCCAGAGGCTACAAATAGGATGGTAGGCTACCAGTCCGGTTTGAGGTTTTTGGAGAAGCTCTGGGGTTTTGTTTTCTGTTCCTGCGTGAGTTGTTATGTGGTCGGAGCGCTTGCGCTTCTGGTCCTCCTGGTTGGAGTGGCTGTAGAAACCTCCATGAATGCAATACATCAATCTATTTGAGTTCTTTTGTCTGATTGATGTTGGGTAGTTTTGGTTTCTATTGTTTTTTGTTTCTGTGCTCTTCTCTTTTCTCTTCTGTTTGAGAGATTGTTCTTCTTCGAATTGCTCAAGTTCTGACTTGCTCTGTATTGGGAATCATTCTCAAAGCCATCTTGGCTGCTCTATTCCCGAGAGCAAGGTCTGGTTGTCTTTTCTTCCTCTCAAACATTGTCATAAGCCTTCTTCGCGATTTCTGGCAGAGATCTCGTTTTTGTTGCTAATCTTTCAATTAATCGTTAGTGCATCCTCTTGAGTTCCTCTTCTCTCTATGTGCAAAGTTTCGTGGCCAAATGATCTTTAAGTCGCAAGTTATTTGAAATCTTAGCCTTACGGGTGTGCACGTCCTGACCGTCGTCTGTTCTTCTCGGGTGTGTTAAGACCTCGCTCTTTCTTTCGGCCATGTTTAGAGTTCTCGGTCTTCTGTTTCCTTTATGGGCTTTTCTGGTCTAGAGCAGACGAACTCAGTGCAGTCGTGGTCTGGTATGTCGACCGACTTTACGAGTAAGTTGGTTTCGACCATGGTCAAGTACCAGACTACATATCACTGATTCCGACCACGCAGATCTTCTCGAGCAAAAGTCTAGTTTTGATCACGTCGGTCGTTCGACCACCTGTTGGCTTACGACCACGAGGTTTCGACCAGAGAGCCGTCTGTCCGCGACCGAGTTGTCCGATCGACCACTAGTTGGCATTCGACCACTCTGTATACAGACGGACGACCGCTCTGGACTGTCTTCGGTCATTTCGACTACGACATAGAGTCGTTCGACCACGCGGGAAGCTCTCGACCGCTCTGGTCTGTCTTCGGCCAGCGTCTGTTTCTTCTCTATTTCGGTTGTTTTTCTTGGCTTCCAGTAAGCATTCAATCCCTAACTTCATAGCTCAGTAGCTATTAGAGAAAGAGGGGTGTGGGAATACTTGGGAAGGTTTGAAGGCACCATTCACTTTTCTTCTGTTGGCTGTTGCCTATTTGGTCTAACAAAATGATATGGGTTGAGTCGGTTTGGGTGGAAAGTGCACGCGGATTGGTTCGATTTTGGTTCCACAACTTGATTTTTGGGTTACGAATTGGGCTTTGCATGGGTTAGGTTGGGGGTGAGGTGGTTTAAACCCGTTAGCTGACCTAATAGCAGGCATACGTACGTACGTACATGGCTACTTGCCCACCTCGACAAGGCGACCCGGCCATGACTTCGCGTTGACTAGACTAAGCCAGAGTCCATTAAATAAAACTGCACCGCCGTGAATGCCCCGTCCTTTGCCACGTGGATCATTATGACGTCTGCCTGCTCATTCATTTTATTCATTCATTGCACACCCACCATATATGTCGATATGCCAGCTGGCTTGGGTCACCGAGCTTGCTGATTTCTCTACCACTCCACCACTCCCTTGCCCCATCAAGGCTCGGAGATGGCCGACGTGCCAAGGTTTGGACTTTGGAGTGCTCCTTCGATTTGCATCTCTTCGTTTCTGCTCTGACGTTCTTCTCCACCTAGCTTGCTGCAGCTAGCTAGCACGCTCCGTTTCTGCTTTGACATTTTTCTCCACCTCGCAGCAGCCAGCTAGCGCGCCCAGTTTGTGGCGCTCACTACTTGCTGTGGTTGCCGCGGTTTGAGCGAGGCCTCTGTCTTCTTGCACTCTTTCTGGTCAAGTCTTCCGTCCTGCAGGTGAGAGATCAGGGAGTCCCTTCAATCCTTTGCATGGACGGGAACTGTCTTGTGATTAGTTTTTCTTTTTTGCACGTACGGATTGTGCGCAGCGAAGGTCTAGTAATGGGCTTCTTTATGGCTATAATTTATGATTTTTGGCTGAAATTTTTGAATTTTACCTGTTTATGATAGACTACGTAGAGAGATAATCGCTTGCAATTTTGGATAGTATAGATGTTAAGCTTTTAACGTGTACTATAATTAATTTGTACACTGTCTTAAAAAATACTCCGCTAAAAGTTAGGTACTGTAGCAGAAGCTAAAAGCTGATTTCAAAAGCCGAAAAGAACAGTCCCATTATCTTTTACTCCTGACATCAATAAGAGCATCTCCAAGAGAGGCTCAATATTTTGTCCTCTAAAATCTCATATTGGGAGTCTTCCTAAAAAAATCGTCCTCTAAATCTTTCCCCTCCTTCAGCAGCTCCTTTAAACTTGGATCCCTAAAATTACTATCTAGGCACTGTATATTTGATGGTGATCCACCTCAATTTTAGAGTACCAAAATTATTGAGTGTGTTTTAGAGTATCTGTTGGAGTTTGTTTTTAGTTTTCATACCCAATATTTTAAGATAGGGGGTGAGAAAGAGCATCTCTTGGAGATGCTCTAAGGGAGGAAAATACAGCAATAGTTTTAATAATAAGCACTATATTTCTATAACAAAAGCAAACTCTATTTTAAAAAATAAACAGTATTTGTACGATTGTGCGGAAAAGTAGGCTAGTTATGTTTGTAAAGCAAAATAACCGTGTTTGGCAAGCTGTTAAGACAGTTCAAACGATGTGACACCTAGGTTAAATGCTAGAGCCTGATTATTACTACATGTATTTAGTGTACATCTTGCATTATTTGATCACATGAATTCTCGGATAGGTTATTAATTTCTCCCGAAGTATCACTGTAATGAACTTAAATTCTCTGTCAACCGACTCCTACGTGTATCTGCACGTTACTAAGCCTATATAACATCGTGACCAAGATAATCTACTAATGTTCCCAGTAGATAAGAACCAACTGAACTTTGCGTGGTATGAACAAGATACTCTACTGCTCCCTCCGATCTTTTTTAATTAACCTTTTATTATCCGTACCATCAAACTTTAGATTTCAAACTATCTAGATTACTTATACAAAAATTATATCATTACACTTATCATTAAAATTATTTTTATAATATTACAATTTTATTAGTATATTTTAATGTAAAGTTATAAAAAGCAATAGCCAAAGTCGTATCTCAAAGATCTAAAAAATAAAAAGCGGCAAGTAAAAAAAAGCATGGAGTAACTTAAACTAGCATTCTAGTCTATATAACATCGTGATCGACAAGGTGGTGCGTATATGGTCATACAGAAATGGCAAGCTTTCCATACTTTTTTTTTGGTCCAACATTTATTTGAAAGAAATAAGCTGTCCGTCAAAAAAACAATAATCATTGACATTGGTAGCACTACTACAGAAAACCGTATTACAGACGGTTCAAAAACGTCATCACAGACGGTTTTCTGAACCGTCTGAATTTATGGATCAATGATAATCGAAGGTTATCACAGACGGTTTGCAAGTAAAAACCGTCTGTGATATATCAGCTATCACAGACGGTTTTTAGTTACAAACCGTCTGTGATATTTTTTCTACCCCTAAATCTATTTCTGTTTATTGGCTAGCCTCAGGAAATGCAAGCCATGCCTTCTGAAACAAGCAGATCAACATGTACATGTATACATACAATTCACATCTCAAATCATTTCACAAACATAGAACATTCAATTCACATCTCAATTCAATTCACAAACATAAAACATCTAATTCACATCGCACTTCATTTCACAAACATAAAACATCCATTTTGCAAATCAATTAATTGAAATGAAATAAAATATCCATTAACAAATACACAATTACAAAAGATCTACATTGCATTTGCACTTAGATGGTAACATTGGATTTTTTATTGCTCTATCACTCCGGAATCGAGATCTCGCGAAAGGAACAGATCCATAATCAACGAACTTGTCAGACTGCACAAGCAATACTTAGATAGTGCATGATTGCCATCCAAGTATTGCTTGTGCAGCCTGACAACTTTGTTGATTATAGATCTGTTCCTTTCGCGAGACCTCGATTCCGAAGTGATAAGAGCAATAAAAAATCATTGTACGTTGTGGAACTCTCCATCTGAGTTTATGACTCTAGCCACCAAAAAGTACGCCAACTCTCCTCGAATTTGTGAAAGGTCGGTCTGTTACAATGCAGTTGACGGGATGGACGCAGCCTGTCGATAGAAATATCAATGTGTGTATATATATAACCTGATAAGTATAAAGTAATTATGGGAAGATTGGCAAACCGTAGAATTGATGATCCTCGAGGAATCGAGGAGTAGGTTCATATGGTGGCAAACGTAGAATCCACACGTATTGCCCAGCGGCTACTGGTGGCACTGCAAAAAATGGAATATGTTAATTCAAGAGGCATTACTAACAACTGTTGCATAGGATTAATTAATGTGTAATAGCGAATACCTTAAATTTTTGAACATGTGTCAGGCCTTTGGCCCCTTGCGTCGAGACACCTACCTTTGCAATGTACATCGTGAACGCCCTACGTGATTCGAAAAAGTTGACCTTAGTCATTCGGAAGGAAAGAAAGAGTACAATATAGGTATGTATGGAGAAAATGTATTTACCTATCGATTACTTGGCTGACAACTGTGTAGTCTGTTTTATTCTTACTTAGGGAATCAAGGTATATTGCCTTGTTCCATTTTGGTACAATTACTATTAAAATCCAATGATAGTCCTGATTGTAGGGTATAAGTACATATTCTTTATCACGGTAAGCCACTAGTGCTGATGCAATGTACCTCTCGACGAAGGGTGTATCCTCGTTGATGGTATACATGGCGACCAAGTGTGGGTCCAAGAAACCAACCGATGATTTGGATGATCTAACTTTAGTCACCATGTGTCTATATAAATATACACACGAAAGCAACAAATTATCTCCGAGTCCTCCATCAAGCCCCAGAATTTAACATGCTCTCTCTTATCATAGTTCTCTTTTACATCGCGAAGCATCTGATCCAGATTGTCATCGTGCAACCTATCTGAATCCGAACAAAAATCGACATCATCCGGCTGCATGTCATTTACTTCACCGGCGATGCCATCCAGCGGCATATCATTCACTTCACCGGCGATGTCATCCGGCGGCATATGATCATTGACTTTGTTATGACTGGTCCAACACGTATAACCCTTTTTAAAACTCCTTCGAATCAAGTGCGCTTCAATTTGCCCTCGGTTCTTTAAACATCTTTAAATTCTCGCAGTCAGTGCATAGACAGTACATATATTCCACTCCCTTATTCAGCATATCCTCCTCAGCAACTCTTGTAAAAGCAGACATGCCATTAATGTACTCTTCACTCACATGGTTCACGGCATACATCCAGCTTCAGTCCTACGTTATGTATATATATAACAACTTAGTATTGAAAATTAAATTAATTAATTATTACTACATATATACCACATGCATTGAGGCTTTGCTAGCTTAATTCATATTATAAACCATCTTCAATAACACTCACCAAAACTTATATAACCAACAATTTTGACAAATTTGGCCTCCTACATGACGGGAACTGATCATGTATGGTCAAGTAGATGCAAACCATCTTCAATAACACTCACCAAAACTTAGATCCAAATTGTAATGCAAAGAAAAATAAATTTCGTTACTAACCATATCTAGAGCAACCAGGAACGTATGAATCTTCAAACCTCAATCTCTGCCTCCTCCCACCAAATTAATTGGCCTGAAATCGCCTAACTTACCTCCTGACCGAAAGAGTGCAGCACCGGCTAGATCTGGATTGAAATGAAGATAGATGTGGTTCTGAGCGGCGCAATAAATGTCTAGTGCCATTATCACAGACGATTTTTAATAAAAAATCGTTTGTGATAATTTCAAGTTATCATAGACGGCATTTAATAAAAACCATCGGTAAGAACCGTCTGTGATACTTGTTTTCTCCGATGCCACCAACACAGACGGTGTCCAAATTAAAACCGTCTGTGTTAGTTTCGGCCACAGACGGTTTTATCAAACCGTCTGTGATTTGCCGTCTAGTATTAGGCTTTCTGTAGTAGTGTACCAGATGCTAAGGCCGCATTGTCCAGCCTAGTTTTTCCAATTAATTGAGCAAATCTAAGAAATTTGTTTTAGCCAGCAAGTTGTGGTGATATGCTATTCGTATTAAGGACGTGCATCCTGGGCTCAGACCAACAAACTTACTAGTCCAATAATAAGTGCACATGACATCCTCTTCAGAGATAAAAAGTAAAATTGAAGTGGTTAGCTCCACGGCTTACAATAATTTTTGTTAACTCTTCTCGTCCTTGTACTGTTTGTTAGTTTTTATTTTCTTTGGAGGGAAAAATCAAATAACCTTCCACGAGCGCGTAGCATAGCTGGTTACCTTGATAGCGTGCTGAGTGCATTATCAACCAGGCCATGGAAATCTGGTTTGTCCACCATGGCAAACATAGAATCCCGACAAGCCCCAGGATGACATACGAATATAGCTCAAGTTTTCATTCGGAAAGACATCAAAGCCACGAACTAAAGAAGCAAAATTCTAGATATTCACTGTGCTACCAGTCTGACCTCTAGTAATTTTAGGTTAGACCTCTAGCAAATTTTGATCAGACCTCTAGCAATTTTTGATCACACCAGTGATCAGTAAAATCAACTCAATAAATAGTAAATTTAGTATGATTTTAAAACCAAAAGTCTATGTAACTTTTGTTCCATAAATTCAAATGGCTTGAAACTTGACATGCACCTTCTCTAAATGTTACGAACCTATTCCAATTAACAATCGAGAGAATCATTACCAAAATTGTGACCTTATTTCATTTGACAAATGATTGCACCAAAACCGGCAAAAGAGGAAAACCTCGATTTACTCTTACTCATGAGTCCTAGATGATCTAGGTAATATTAGATTGGTTCTCGTATATTATAGCAAGCTAGATCATGCCACAAATTCGTCCCAAATCACTCCCAAGACCAAAACCTGAAAATCACCCATTTCTTTAGGGAAACCGAGCAAACTCAAGAACTTCCTCTATATCATGCCTAGATAGATGGGATCTTATCTCCAGGAGATATCTCCACATCTTACATGTTCTTAGCACCAGAAAAGATAAAAAAAAAAGAAATCCAAACAAGAAAGCCAAGTAAATCAAAAGTGTAAGAGGGGATTTATGGCACAACTCACTTGAGTAAACATTGGATGTTTATTTCATTTGGACATGAATATTTTATAGCTAATCCCTCAGGATAGTAGAGCTCTTAGCCTAAAGCACGAATACAAAAGGCTCTAACATAAGAAAACCATAACCCTAATTTTAGAGTCTCACATGACTCAACTCAACACAAGGATTATACAGAGGTGGCTCATCATCTATCACTTAACCTTAACAACCAACCACTCCTTAGTGGATCATGCCACTTACAATTGGGGGACCCAGTGACCCACACATAAATAGATTTGCATTATACACACTTGCACGCTTTTCAAAGCACGACTTACCAAAGGATCAAATAGCCCGATAAGACTTCCATACACAAACATGACCGAAACCACTTAGATCAATGATGTGATTTTGTAAACTGTCACTCCACCGATATTGAACAATTTCTATATTACCACCCACCGATCTTCATGACGATACGATGTCCATGACTTATTGTCAAGATTGTACTTCTGCACCGAGACTGACACCACTTAAAATTCCTAAATTTCATGGTACACTAACATCACACCATAACCTGTGATACCTAATGCTTGTCGCTAAGATTATACGCTTACTTTGAGAACCACCACCACTTAAAACGCACAAGACCAATTAGCATACCACATGCACATGTTAACTCCTCACGATCCTTATCTTTCTTCCATACATTTGGTTTGAGATGATGCTCTACTCGAACTTACACAACACTCCCTAACCACCAAGTTTCAGTCTTGCCGCTGGTTGCAATCCATCATCAAATCACTTACACATCAAAAATAAAACAATTGATTCGAACATAAATGATATACACTTGATTTTTAATTAGTAAACCATATGTATGGACCTACGCCATGACTAACACATACATAGAAATCCTATGACTAACATTGCATGAATATACTATGACTAACACCGTATAGATATACTGTGACTAACACTGCATGGTTTGAATGGGTTTAACCTATTAGTAGACCTAACCGTGGGCGTACGTACGTACATGGTTGCCTGGCCACCTCGACAAGACGACCAAACCATAACTGCACACCGCCGTGAGCCATGCTCCCCGTCCTTTGTCACGTGGATATTGTACACCTATGTGTCCAGTTGGCTTGGATCACCGAGCTTGCTAATTTCTCTACTACTTCACTCTCTTCCCCCTTTCTTCCCTCCTCAAGGCTCGGAGATGGCCGACATGCCAAGGTTTGGAGTGCTGCATTGATTTGATTCTCTTCGTTTCTGCTTTGACATTCTTCTACACCTTGCTGCAGCTAGCTAGCGCGCCCAGTTTCTGGTCCACGCTCCGTGCCGTGTTTGCCATGGAGGCAGGGGCGTATCTAATGTAGGGCATGAGTGTTCAGCTGAACACCCAAATCTTTTGATCAAAAACTTAGTATATATAAGGTATAATACATATATATATATATTTAATTGTGCCATAATAACTATTTCTAGTCTTTAGTCCATCACTATTCAACCAGCCGGCCGGCCTGACCGGAAACGCTCCACGGCCTGCGGCCCAGCCCATTAATTCACGCAATAGAAACGGCGTCCCCGTCTCCCCGATGACTCGGTCCATCCGATCCCCATCCTGCCCAATCCCTAACCCTAGCCACGCTGCCCGAGCAAGCGAGCAGTAGCCCGTGACCCCGAGTTGACCGCCATCTAGGCTCTGGCTCTCCGCGCCGCACGATCGGTGACCGCGCCTTCGGCCATCCGCTCCGCCGGCTCTGCGCCACATGATCGGCCGACCGACCGCTGACTGGACCGCACGACCGCGCCTCCGCCCTCCGACACCTCCACTCCACCTGCGGCCACATGATTTTCCAAAAATAAATATTGGAGGTATGCGTCGCTTCTTAGCTAGTTGGTTTGACCAATATAATTGGCTTGAATATAGTGTGGAATGAGATGCTGTTTTCTGCTTCGTTTGTTATATGTTCAAGGATAAAACTAATTATGCTGGTGGAGATAGTTTTGTAAATGGGGTATTTAGATATTGGAACCATAAAAATAGGTTTGACAAATATGTTGGAGCAATTACTAGTGCCCACAATGAAGCTCAAGAGAAATACAATTTATTCATTAAACTTAAAGCATCAATTGAGGAATCTTTTGCTTCAAACTCAAAACAACAAAAGGCATGAAGCATCGCTGAGTTAATTTGTGAACTTTTGCAATTGTTTTGCAATTTCTTTATATTATTTGATATATTATCCATAGTACGAACAATTGTATGTTAACTATTGCTACTGTAGATCTTTATGTTTTGTACTGAAAATTTTTTGTACAACTTCGAATACTCATTCTAAAATTTCTGCGTCCGCCACTGCCCGGAGGCCTCGTCTTCTTGCACTCTTCTTCGTCAACGCTTCCGTCCTGCAGGTGAGAGATCAGGGAATCCCTTCAATCCATTGCATGGGCGGGAATTGTCTTGTGATTAGTTTTTTTTTGCACGTACGGATTGTGCTCAGCGAAGGTCTAGTATTATCTTTTACTTTAATCAAACATATAGCGCCGTTTCAGTTGTATAAGAAATACAACAATAATTTCAATAACAAACACTAGATCTATATAACAAAAGCAAACTCTATTTTGAAAACAAACACTATTTGTGCGATTGTGCGGAAAAGTGGGCTAGTTATATTTGTAAAGCAAAATAACCGTGTTAGGCAAACCGTTAGATGGTTCAAACGATGTGACACACCTAGGTTGTCTCACTAAATGCTAGAGCCTGATCATTACTACATGTATTTAGTGAGTTATTTGTACATATTGCATTATTTGATCACATGACTTCTCGGGTAGGTTATTAATTTCTCCCGAAGTATCACTGTATTTAAATGCTCTTTCAACCGACTCCTATGTGCATTTGCACGTTACACCAACTGGAGTAAAAGGTCTGGTCTATGTAACATGGTGACCAAGATACTCTACTAACGTTAGCGTAAACATCGACTGTTAAGAGTGCTGAACTTTGCGTGGTATGAACATCGCGACAAGGTGGTGCGTATATGGTACTACATAAATGGCAAGCTCTCCATACTTTTTTTTTGGTCAAACATTTATTTGAAAGAAATAAGCTGTCCGTCAAAAAACAATTATCATTGACATTGGTAGAGAGAGATTACCGATCAGTCGTATGTACCATCTTGCAGATATAACAGATGCCAAGGCCGCATTGTCCAGCCTAGTTTTTCCAATTAATTAAGCAAATCTAAGAAATTTGCTTTAGTCAGCTCGATCTTAAGTTCATCGATCGGCACGTTGTGGTGATATGCTATTCGAATTAAGGACCCCCATCTTGGGCTCAGACCAACAAGCTTAACTAGTCCAATAATAAGTGCGCATGACATCCTCTTCAGAGGTAAAAAATAAAATTGAAGTGGTTAGATCACGGCTTACAATCATTTTTGTTAACTCTTCTCGTTCTTGTACTGTTTGTTAGTTTTATTTTCTTTGGAGGAAAAAATCTAATAACATTCCACAAGTCGGTAGCATAGCTGGTTAACTTCATAGCGTGCCGAGTGCAGTATCAACCAGACAACCAGGCCACGGGAATCTAGTTTGTCACCATGGCAAACATAGAATTTGGATCCGGATTTAACTAATCCAGGATCCTCTGTGAAACTACTATACTATTTCCTAAACTAGTAGATAATACTCACATAATACATCACTGAATCATTTCATATATGATGTAAACCATACCATACAATAATATTACAATTATTAGAGTTCAAATAGACCGCATTGGGTTAACAATAGGGACCAAATAGGCTAAATGTATTCAATACATAAATACGGAAGCGGCAGTAAAAGGAGAAGGTACATCTTGCCATAGACAAGCAACTAGGGTACGTTGTGTGCAACCAATACTAGCCAAAAACTTGGACAATATTGGTGCATGCAAACACCGACCATCAAGACTAGGGTGAGACTTAGACTACTAGAGACTAATATACTCTCCTTCATCTTCTTTACCATCGGCTCCTAAGGTGTCATAGTAGGCATAATGTCCTATGTCCTTTGTCTACAGGTTCCTGGGGTGTTAGTAGGCATAATGTCCTTAGTCTACAGGCATAATGTGCGGATTTCATCTACTGGTTACATGGTTTTATTCACCATATGCTAGTTTTTTATTACTAGGGTTACATCCACCCAATTATCAACACTAAGTTACATTCACCCAAGGAAATGTCAAAATTAGGGTTACATTTACCGACAAGTTTTCATCCCAACCATTAAGGTTTTTGAAAAAAAACCAATTCAAGTAAGTTCTCATGTCCATCTTTGACTGTGGATACGGCTATTTGAACAATTTATACTCTGCAGAACTATACACTTTACCCACTAGATGGGAGAACTATACACCTAAAAACTAGCCATAATCTCTATGTTCTTCCCACTAGATGGGAGACTATGATTCGTATGATCTACTTGACTCTGAAATGTCTTCGATCTTCTTGAATATATGTTGATTCCATTATCCTTCTGTCTTCTTTCATCATCCTTTAAATAGCATTAAAGGGACACCAATTATCTACCAGGGAAGATAGCTCATTGAACCAGTGCGTCCGATCGGGAGGTAGTTATTGTCAGAGAGATAACACCTGATTGTTTGTTCCTGTCAGTGAGAGTTGAACATGTGGCATACGTGCAGGGTGGTTGTTGTTAGAGACTCATGGCTGAAGCGTCACGTTGTTTCAAGTGGATAAGGTATGAAACTTATCCACTGCATAGAATGAATCTTCTAGGAGCGGACCCATTTACTAGTTCATAAATTTTCTGAGCGGTCACTCGGTCATGTGAAATGTACTATGTATCTCCAACCAGGGTGTCAAGAGGTGCAACCTCTAAAGGCTTACAATCACAGGATCTTCTGGCCTTAATTAAATATCTCATCACTTACTAACTGAAGATGGTTCAATGCATGGGAATCGAACAGAGGCTCATGGGACTGCGAGGAAGAGCAGGAATGGCGGCGATCGTTTAAGTTGGGGGTGATGACTCAAATTCGACGGAAGGCTTCCATCAAACCAAAACTGGATGAGGACTCGAGCATAAAGGCCAAGAAGTGAACTCGGACGCAGCAGCGAGCAGAGGAAACTCACCGGCGGTGGGGTAGCCATGGAGCATGTTTGCTAGCGCCAAGAAAGACAACGCCGTTCATAGCAAGCTTCAAGGACTCAAGCTTCGAGTCTTGAAGGGGAGACCGGAAATGGAAGCCAGGGAAGAAGACCTACCTAGCTCGGCTTATAAAGGAGGGTGAAGGACAGGAGTCACTCGTGGTTTCTCGTGAGAGCGGCGCAATAAGGCGAGCAGCACAGGCTCCAGTGTTCCCACTTGGTGTGCGAGGCCGGTTGTGGCAGGAAAAAGGAGCGCTGCGATGGAACATGACGGGTATGGGCCGGTGAGCCTGCGAGTGCAAAGATCTCAGTCAGAGTGGGGAGATTTGGTCGGGGCGGCGACTACAACACTGGCACACGCGTACTCGTGCGGTGGCAAGCTGAGGTGACCGAAGGCGATTGCGGCATGGTTCTGGAGTCCACTGGGCAGTAGCTCGACTGGGGAACGTGAGCTTGGAGTTTCTCTGCACGGGCGAACGCGCGAGTGACTGACCACTGAGGCGAATGGGTGGGCGCGAGCTGGACGAAGAGGTCCGGCAGGTGGGCCCTGGGCGTTCGGTGAGAGAGGAAAACGAGGGAGAGACGGCCATAGCTGATCTGCAGCGGTCTTCTGTCCCAAGATGAGGCGGGGGCGGGGGAGAAAAAGAGACTTTTACCAGTCTTAAAACATTTTTAGATATTCATTTTTAATTGTTGAAAATATTGAAAAGCACTTTAGAATTTTCCAAAAGTTTTGAAACCG
Organism: Dendrocalamus latiflorus; assembly: GCA_017311315.1. Taxonomy (NCBI): domain Eukaryota; kingdom Viridiplantae; phylum Streptophyta; class Magnoliopsida; order Poales; family Poaceae; genus Dendrocalamus; species Dendrocalamus latiflorus. The sequence continues at coordinate 19,250,836 of CM029649.1, read as the reverse complement.
CACAAAAGAGATTTTCTTCTTAATATAAAATAGGTTTTGAAATTTTGGGACGTTACAATAATAGATACCGAGTTTGGTAAAGATAACACGCATCACCAAACTGAACATTATGGTTGCAGATAGTGGCGAATTTAGAATCAAAAATAAGGGTGGACCAAAAAAATTATATATTTTTCTACAAGATCATAAGCTTTTCCTAAAATTGTTGGCCTTACACCTCGATTGACTAAACTAATTTATAAGAAACATAGTTTTGTATTCTTGTGCAATCAAATTCATAGTTTCATACATGAATAAAAGCAAAGAAAAAAGAAAGATACAATGGAGGTACCTCGCTAATGGCAAGTGAATCCCTAAAATATGTAAGTATGGTTCCGGTAGGTAACAATCTGTACATCAAAATTAAAAAAATTAGTAATATAATACAATATAACAGTTGCTAATTTCTAATAAATTGCTAATCAAATAAGCTCAGCAGTATAACAGTAATTGAGATAATGAGCTTGAGTTCGGCAGTAACAGTATAACCTTCGGCAGTTCGGCCTTCAGCTCTTCACAAATCACAACTCACAACGCAAGTCACAACCAGTCCAAGGCTCCAAGCCAAATAAAAACAGGCAGCAGCTGTAGCGACGGCTTCACACGACGGCGACGCAATCATTTGCCCTTGCCTGCGCCGGCCGCCGCCGTGTCCCGCCTCCCGGCTCCCGCCTCCCCGCGTCCCGGCTCCCCGCGAGGCCGCGACAGCGTGACCCAGCCCCCGGCAGCCCAGCTCTGCGCCTCCGTCGCTCAGGCCCAGCCAGCAGCTGCCCAGGCGTCCCCGCTACGGTGCGACCCCGCCTCGGCCCTTCCCCGACGTCCCCCCTCCAGATCCGACGACCGGCCTTCCCGCTAATCTCGTCGTCACTCATCGGCACGCGGCACGGGTGAGCAATTGATCGGGGATTTGGGCATTTGGGGGAACAGGATCTCCGAGCTCGGGAAGGGAATGGGGATTTTGGTCTTTCGAATTTGGGGAAATTTGGGAGCACGAGAATGAGAACAGCTAATTGGGGATGTACAGGATGTGTGGGCGGTGGGCCTGCATTTCTACTTCTTCGGTCGGTCTTGTTTCTTCCCCTGGCTCCGTGCTCTTTCTTCTCGTCGGCGTCGTCGCCAGTGAATGGCCGCAGGAGGGCGCGGGGGTGGGGGGTTCGGCAAACCAGTGGAGGGTAGGCTTCAGCCTGTTGAAGCCTACCCCATGGATTCGCCCCTGGTTGTAGACTGGCGATATTGGTGAAGTCTGGTATCTTAATCGGACAAGTCGACAGAACATCTCAACGAGTTTGTTGGGCTGCCAGCTCCAGTCAGTTAATTGGGCTGTTTGTTCATATATTTTTTTAGATGGCTTGTTCATACTTTAACTATAGTACTGCATTCCCTAATTTATAAGATGACTTGGAACGGGTCAGTCTTTGTATGTGTTAGGAAATCTGGATCTGGGCTTAGAGCCTTAGTCTATGATGGGCACATCTTCACTAGGAGTGCAAACGGGTCAGATTCGGACGGATATTATTATTACCATATCCTAACCCATATTTTTTCTCCGGATTCGGTACCATCGGATTCGGTGCCGGATCGGTCAGGATTAACCCGTTTGCACCCCTACTTGTTTGTAAGGAATGCATGCAGTACAGCAAATGGAGTACTATCAAGAACTTGATATTACTACTTAATAGCTGATGTGTAAGATTTTATTTTACCATTGCAAAAGAAAATGAAACGTCAAATAGTAGCACTAACCTGAAATCAAACTTGAAGACGTATCGGATTCGGATGGATATTGCTGTTACCATATCCTAACCCATATTTTTTCTCCGGATTTGGTACCAATCGGATTCAGTGCCGGATAGGTCAGGATTAACCCGACCCGTTTGCACCCCTAATCTTCACGGGGATATAAATAGGGAGTACTATTGGCTATTTTATATGAGAAATCAGAAGAAAGCAATAAAGAAAAAGACCAGGAGTTCTCTCTACCTCTCTGTGTTTTCAATCTACTATTTTATCTTATGTGATTGATCTGAATGTTTGCGATAATCAGAGGAATCGATTGAACTGGTCACCAGTGAATATCCCAAATAAGATTATCATAGTTCACCACAATTTCCAAACGGAACCTAGCTAGGTGTAATCCCTTCGTGGTTCACAACTTTCGTCGCTGAGTGGCCACACAACATCTCAACGAGTTAGTTGGGCTGCCAGCTCCAGTCAGTTAATTGGGCTGCCTGTTCATATTTTTTTTTAGATGGCCTGTTCATACTTTAACTATAGTACTGCGTTCCCTAATTTATAAGATGACTTGCGACGGGTCAGCCTTTGCATGAATGAAATATCCAATGTACGTACGTTGCTCGAGGTGCGATCTCGTTCATTCAGGGGCAGTTTCAGTGCTCCACGTAGGATAGTATCTATGATATTAATTAGATTGCCGTGTAGAAGTTTTAGATGATATGACGCTATATTAAATAAGAGAGAAGAAAAAGAGGAAGAAACTGAGTCTCATACAAGACCTAGTTTCTATGAGAAAACCAATTCAATAGACACTACCAAATTTTGCATTGGAGAGATAGTGGTATCTTCATGATAGATGGAGAAAAATTATGATTGGTGGAGAGGAGAGAGAGATTTTGATGCTTAATTAATTGCTTGGGTTATAAATAGACATGGTGCATTAGAGACAATAGTGTTTAAAGTAGTATCTATATGATATGACATAGATAGAAACTACTTAAGTAGTTTCTGCATTGGCACTGCCCTCATGGAGTGCTTCGGTACACAACACATGGAAAATAAAGATGCTAGTATTAAATTGCGCGTCCAAAGTTCGGATAGATTAAAGGAGCTTGATTGCTTAGACTTTTCTTAATTAATTGGAAAAGCTATGCTGGACAGCGCTGCCTTAGGTCAGTTTCAGTGGGGTTTTATGGAGTTTCATGAGCATTAAATACGCTGATATAGCACTGTATTGATGAAGAGAGATGATAAAAGTTTCATGGGAGTAGAGAGAGTTTCATGGGGATGAAACTCTTCTGCACTGTTTCTAAAATATGGGTGTATTAGAAACTGAGATATGAAACCTCTACTGAGACTGGCCTTAGCATTATTTACAGATGCAAGTTGTTCCATAGTTACATGTGACAAGTCCGTGATTAGTCTCTCCCTGCCAATGCCAATCAAGTACTCTCTCCGTTCAAAAAATTATTTAGGCCCCGTTTGGATTGGAGGAAAAATGGAGGAAAAGCAAAGGAAATGCATTCCTAAGGAAATGTCTTCTCTCTCACCGTTTGGATTGGAGGAATGATCCACAGTAAAACAAAGGAAAGTTCCCTGTTTCCATCGCTTTCACTGGAAATCAAACATCCATTCCTAGCTCTTGTTTTGCATAGGACCGAGGCAACAACATTGACACAGAGGAGAGAGGATTTCCTGTGTTCCAAACGCCTCTTTCTACGTTTTTCTTATGTTTTTTAATCCTCTATTTTACCATTGCATTCCTATGACTTTACTATGTTTTTCCCTATTTCTTTGTTTTCCATTCCCACGTTCCAAACAGGGTCTTACATGTGACTAGTCCGTGATTAGTCTCTCCCTACCAATGCCAATCAAGTACTCTCTGCGGTCAAAATATTATTTTAGATTACATGCAGTTAAATATTATAAATTTTAATTATTAATATTTTTAAGACATTAGATTTGACATAGGCATATGTGTAGACGCACATGGGCTGAGGTCAACGAGGTCGCTAGGACATATGTGTTGGCGGTACGCTCGTGCGTGGAAAAGGTTACCGCTGAAACAATGGGCTGGTAGACGCCTATCCCATCTAGGCTTTACTCGGTTGAACTAAAAAGTTATGATTTATAACTGAATTGTACTGTAGCAGTTAAAATTTTACTGCAGCTGAATGTAACTTACTTAACGTAATTAAATTTAAAAAATTTAAAAATAGAAAAAATATGTTAGCTCATTACGGACAACGTAAACGAATACGGAAAAAAACGAACCAGCAAAAAAAACTCAAAAAAGCCAAAAGTTCAGAAAAAGACAAAATTTATAAATAGTAAAAAAATAAACCAGAAACCAGAAGTTGAAGCTGAAATGAGCGGGGCCTAATCATATGGCTGCTACTACCCCGATAGGTGTCAGTTCTGATAGAGTACCCTTTGGTAGCTTCGTTCAAACATATATTAAATTGCAAAATTATTTAGGTTTTTGGCAAAATGGCCGTTTTCGTACGGCATTAATAAAAATAACATATTTGGAGCAAAGTAATTGTACTCACACCGGTGATCGAACCAATGGGGTCGCCAGTTCATCGGTCCGACCGGCAGTTCAATCAGTGAGTCGTCGGTTCGTTCAGCTCTGCGGTGCCAACTGTCTCAACCTCTCATCCTTGGGCTCTCAGCAGAGCAGAGTGCATACTACAGAGTGTAGATTTAAAAGCATAAATTCCTAGTTGCCAGGGAGGAAATATGGCTCTTATACTAGCAAGCAAAGTTCATAAGATAAAAAAAGAACATGTAATTCTGGTATAAAGCTTGCAAAAGGGAGTAAAAACTTTGTTCTCATCTCCACTTGTCAAGTTAGATTAACAAATATTGGAAGAACTCTTGCAAGGCAGAAATTATATAACTAAGTTTACAGTCAGTATAAGGAATCAGACATATATCCCGATCAAACTAAAATTGCATATTGATAATGACAAGTGTAGGCACCAATTATATGGGAATAGTACTAAAGTGAAAAAAATATCCCTTCAACATTCATTTGATGCTATGTTGTATTCAGCACAACGTCTAAACTAACCAATGGGTTGATGGCTGTTCTGCAGTTGTTTAGTAGCAAAGGACAGAGAATGACTAACTATTACATAATGACATAAGTGCTGATTTAACTAAGAACCTAAATCTAACCTAAATACACATAGAACGGGATCAATTGACAGTGAGTTTTCTCTACCTGAACTTCTTATTATGCATTATGTATTTTTTTTGTAGGCCTCAACCTACAGACTGGTCTGAAACTATGAAAACAAATATTATTCACATTTCACAACAATGATATGACCAACTACGAGAAAACAATAGCCAACACAATCATGAAACAAGGATAATATGTATACCTCATAAATTTGTCTTGTCCTTGGAACATCAAACAGTTCAGCGTCGGCAGCCCATGCTATGTATATTTCATACATACTCATCTTTTTAGTTTTCACTGTTAGGATTAGGCCAGAATAACCAGCAACAGTCACAAAAGGTTCCACAAGGAAATACAAAAGCAAGTGTAAATGGTAATAACTACTATAAAATGTGGTGATGCTAGATATCATGATCTAAATCTCCAAATAATAATAAATCAGACAGAAGCAACAGCAACAATTTAAGCGAAATCTCACCGTTCTAGAATGCACCTTCAGAATTTCCAAACGCTCATCCCATCGAGGAAAATCACAAAAGACAAGATGATCAAACCTTCCAGACACTAGAGTGCAGCATCAATTAACTGTTGTTTGCTGCACATAATAAAATAACTGGGATCATTAAAAAATGAAATGCAATTAAGCAAGCTATTTGAGCTACAAATTGTTATCCTTGTTAGTAAATGTTCAACTTCAATATCTCATCCTATGCTGACTGAAATTCTTCAGAAGAACATATTGTGACTGGTCAATATACTGATATAGTTCATAGAAACAACATTCCAATTCAAGTTGATATCCAAAATCTTAAGATATATTATTTTAGTTGCATAAAGATTATTATGAGTTTATGTCCAGCACCGGTGTGAACATGACTGGACACATTCAAGTTGATATCCAAAATCTTCAGATTTATTGGATGATATTTTTTTTCAAAGATGAACCCAAGAAGTAAAGTTTCAAAATATCAAGGAAAATACAACTACCAGCCAGCAAACAGAAGCTTAGATCTAATCATCTAAATGTGGAAGAAAGCATTTACCTTAATTATTGGAGATCTAGTCGTCTGGAGCTGAGCTACGATGACAAGGGCCAACTGGGCACCGACGACAAGGGGCAGCGGCGTCAAGGGGCCGGCTTGGCGACAGCGACTAGGGCGACCGGCGATTTGCTTCCTCACCCGCTCAGGCCCGGTGGTGGCGAGTAGGGGGACCGGCCAGGGGCGGAGCCAGGAATTAGACATAGGGGGGGCAACATGGACAACAAGTAGAGTAGAACCAATGAACCATGCCGGATTTACCGATACAATAGTCACATATCAGAGTAATATGTTTTGCAAATTACAATGCAAAGAAAATTACATCTCTATTAACTTAAACTTAGCTCTACGACTAAAACATGGTCTAAGCCGATTAAAACAGGGTCTCTAGATGTGATGTGAGAGCAACTACTGAAGTGTGTACTTATGGTTTTTGTTTACGTTTTTTGATACCACAGTGAACGGTAAAGATATTGACGTAGACGCCTCATATATTTTTAAACTCGAGAAGTCATTTAAAAAACTGCTTTAAAAACACTCTATTTATTTTGATTTTCGAAAAAATCAAAAGACAAATCCACGAGAACATGTCCATTGTATTGCCGTAGAAATTCGGCCAAAACATTTTCTTGGCTTTTAATTAAAGGTTCCTAGCGTTATGTACTCCACCACCTAGTAGTGCTTGAGTGATTTTCAATCACACCTATGACTAGCTACAACAACTTCTAGTCAACTCACCAGCCTGCATTAACCATCCTAAGATTAAGAACACAAATATGCATATCCTACAGATCACGGTACACACCACCTTGTAACCCGCATTTACAAAGATCAGTAGATACAAAGCTAAAACAAGAAACAAAAAAGAGAGGATTTTGGCTGCATATGACTGGGCTTTAAACATATTTTACATTTGGACTAAATTGGGAGGGGCCAAACCACTAATTAAACACATGTGATTAACTATATAATAAATGATTAGTAGAAGGTTGGGGGTGCCAGGCCCCCCTCTCTCCGCCACTGGGACCGACGCGACAAGGCAGCGACTAGGGCAGCTGGCAATATGTTGCCTTAGCCGCTCAGGCCTAGTGGCAACAAGTAGGGCGACCGGCGAGGGATGCGGCGGCACACATCGACGACAAGGGCCAAGGGGGCGGCTGACAGTGACGACAAGAGCCAAGGGGGTGGCCGACGGCGGCAACAAGGGCCAAGGGGTGGCCGACAGCGGCGAGACTGAGTGAGGACCGGGGGGATAAAAAATGGGATAGTCGAATGGGCTCAACACTCAGCCGCTCGGGTACGCTTGGCCACTCGGGTGGTCAATGGCCGGCCGATGCAGCATATTCACATATTTCCAATCTTAGCTCGGAACCCTAAGCAAGAAAATATGAAGACTGAGGGTATTTTTGTCCTTAACAAAAACCGCCCGGTTCAGCTAAAACCACCCGGTTCAACAGTTCTATAAAAAAAGCCGGTTCATTCGGTTTTTTCGGTCCAATTACATGAGTGGTCTTTGAAGCAAACCAAGCCGGTTAGTTTCTGGTTCTATTTTTCCGGTTCAACTGGCGGTCCGGTCTAATTTTCTTAACTATGCTTTGAAGTGATATTTGCAAGAATAACACTTCTACCGTACGGTCACCGTGCGACACTCTGCCTCAGACCAACACGTAGCGATGCTGCATGGTCACCATGCGGCATTAGCCACGGCCCGACACGTGGTAGGCTAATTTCGCATGGTGATCGTGCAGAATCGCCACATGTCGGCCCGAGGCGGAGTGCCGCACGGTAACTATGCGGCAGAAGTGTCACTTTGTAAATACCACTTTGAGTGTGCTATTTTTGCTAATGCCGTATGAAAAACAGCTATTTCTGCCAATGCTTCAAATTATTTTTAGTCAGTATAGACAAAATAATCATCATTGTATTTAAGAAATTGCAAAATATTAAAACACATCCATGAGAGTTCATAGATTTTTATACTTGTTAGGCACTGATTTGTCAACTGAATGTCTTATACCGATCCTATTTTAATAGAAAAGGACTGTTTTTCTGAACTTGACATAGAAATATTCAATTCTAATGATTTATCAGTGTACAAAGATTTAGATATTATTCCAATGTATCTCTGTAATTTCATTTGTTATTTGAGAAAGGATGAGAAAAATTGTTTAGTGTACTGCCACGCACTGACCGCTAGAGATTCCGCGCTTCAGAGAGGACCACCAGAAACGTAAAAATTACCCGTAAGAAATCAGATATGTAAAAAAGAGCCACATAGGGGCCACAACAGTAAAAACTTCTTGGGCATTTACACGTCCGTACCATTATCGGCATTCAAATTATTTAAGATATATAAAAGAAAGTAATTAAGACCTAGCTAGCTTGCTTGCTGCTGAACTAAACAGGCTGGATATTTGAATTAACAATGACCTCGCTTGCTGTAGGTCAAGAGCTGTTCTCGTTCACGGCGTGCTTATTTAGGGGACAGCCAGAGGAGTGAGCATGCATGCTAGTATATTGGCTTGCTGAGGTGCAATACACATCAACTCTTTAGGGGAAGAATGGCTAGCGTGATTGACGACTCCGAGTGGCATGAAGTAGACAAGATCAACACCTATGCCCTGTTTATGGGGTACCTGTCCATGGCCGTCAGGGGCATGGGTTTCCTTGTGGTTCTGTGGACCACCGTCGTCCTCCTTGGTGGCTTCGTCTCCATGCTGGGGAAGAAGGACTTTTGGTCTCTCACAATGATTACCCTCGTCCAGACAGCTGGGTTAGACTCCTCGGCCTCGGTATTTAATTCATGCATCTTTACTTCTTAATTTATTGCCTTTCTTTTTGCAATTTGGGGCTTGATTTGGATGAGTTTGGACTGGAAAGATTTGGGCATCCGGTCTACCAAGTCTGCATCGAGGCCAGGGATTAAATTTTTTAGCCGAAATTTGGAAATTTTGCCCAAATTCGGTTTTCTGAGTCCACCCCAAAAGACCTTAAACACATCATTACCCCACGACAGTGTAAGATGATAGCTGTTGGTCAACTGATCCTAGCAAAAGATAGGATTCTACGAGTGGGAGTAGGAACGCCATGCGATGCCGCGTCTTCTGCTGGTCTTTCGCCATGATTTAGGACTCTAGGTGTGCGCCAACCATGTCCTCTACCGTCCATTGCTAGGGCCCTTGCTAGAAAACATTGCAGGGCACGTCGCCGCAACTTCTTCACATCCTTTATCGCTGTCAAAGCCATTTGTGCCTAGGACACCAAACTCCTCTGTGGTGGTGCTTTGTTCCAACCGCGTCTGTGTCTTACTGACTTCGCTACAATTACCAGAGGCCGATAGCAGGGTCAAAATAGAGATGACGCTATTTTAGGGCAGCAAAGTTGACTGGCGCCACGACAGGATGGTAGGCAACGGGTGGTGGCGGTTGCACCCAATTCATGGAGGAAACAATGGCAAGGTCGAGTCGAAGTGTAAACAGCCGCATTATACGATGGCAAGCTTGACTAGTGCCATGGTGAGATGGCAAGTTATAGGTTGGTTGTGGCGGTTATGCCAAATCGGATGGAGGTGATGACGACAAGTCGAGTCGATCTCAATTCTCTCTCTTTCCTTGGTTGATTGCACCTCGGAATTCGTTGGTAATGAGCCTCCCGACAGCTCCTCCCTTTGTTGTCTTGTTCTTCTTTGCTAGGGCTGCCCTTCTCTCTCGTCTAGCCTCTCCTTCAGATCTGCCACCCCTCCCTGTTTCCTCTTCGGCCAGTTAGAGGGAGGGGTCGCACTCCTACAAAGCTATTATCTCTGTTTACAAATATCTAGCACTTTTAACTTTTTGCGGTCTTGAAAGTTAAAATTTGACAGTTAATTTTACACTAATATATTTATAAAATATTATGGAAGTATAATACTGAGAAAGCATTTCTTATAACAATTCTAAAAATAGCATTTTAATATAATAAATCTAAATATTAAGAAAACAATTATTGGTTGAAGATAACGAAGTTTGACTCGTCTTGCCAAGTAAACATGTAGGACCGAAGATAACGAATAGAGGGGGTGAATAGAATCCAACAAGATTACAATACTTTTACAAATCTTTTCTCAAAATAGAAGCATTACAAATTTTTTCTCAAAACAGAAGCACGACTCCAAATTCTTCACTCTAACAACTATAAGAAGTTCTGAAGTTCGGAAACCAATCACCCATATGAAAAGACCCAAACAATACTAGGCAAAATAGGTAGTACTACTACAGAAACTACGATATTACAGCTATAGTAAACCAGTAGTACCGCGGTGGCCGAGGCGCGGGGGCTGCCGGCGCCGGGCCTTAACTTGGAGACTGCCCGACTCCCAAGCCCGGCGCCGTCCGAGGGGGCTGGCACCCCTGCTATCCCATCCGAGGGTGGGGGGACAGCCCAACGAAGTCTGCCATCCGCCACTGAGGGTAGACCTCATTAACATGCCTTAGTATAAACTGGCGTAGCTTTGCAGTGCTCTGCGAGGCTGACCGGTGCGTCTTCTTGTAGTGGCACTCATCCCGGAGGAAGAGCGATCCCCGGGACGTGGGGGTGTCCCTTTGGGAGGTGGGTCCGACGCTCCCGATGCCGGCGGTGTAAACGTCGTGCGCCCAAGCCCAGCAGACTTCCTCCCTCCCTTGAAGGCACTGAGGGCGTGGCACGGGATTGCGGATGACGCGGCCACCAGTATTGGCAGCGAGCATTGCTGACCTACGGGACGGAGCGTCTTGGGGACGCGCTAGAGGTATCGGGAGTGAGGGTAAGTACCTGACCTTAGGACCACCTATGGTCGTATGAAACTTGTTGACCCCTTTGTCTCGCAAACACTCGTGTTGGCCCAGGCGCTGCAAGGGGCTTACGCTCGCGAGCAAGGGGTGCTACAAGGTAGGCTGCAGGCCGCCGAAGGGGCGCTGCGCAAAGCTGCGGGGGCGCACTCTGCCCAGGCCCCTGTATCCGCCACTTGGAAGCAGAGTGCGCGGAGATGAAATCGCACGTTGAGGAGCTCAACGCCGCGGCACGGGTGTCGGCCGCAGAGGCAGCGTGGCAGGAAGCTATGGAGGAGCGAAGCAGCTTACTGCAACAAGTCGTTGCGCTAGAGAAGGAGAAGAGCGAGCTTGCTGCGTCTCTAGCGGAGCGGGACCGAGCTCTGGGCGATGCTTCGATGGCTACGTGGGACGCCATGCTGGCCCTGGAAAACACCCTTGAGGGGCTTATCGCTGAAGTGCCGGCCCGCTCCTTCGGGCCCGAGGAGCTGTCGCGAACGCTCGGTGGATCGGAGACGTAGCCAACATTGCGCGCGGCGCCGCGACGACCTTCGGCAATCATTGCTCTTACATGACGTCATGTCTAATGTGCGCTCTCCTGTGACTCCGTGGCTGCCGACATGTCGACGGGCTAGCCGACCCTCGACTGGAGATGCCGGGCGGGGCCGGAGTGATGTCCGATGCCGTGCGCGCCGTTCGTCGCGCCGTGCGGTTCTTCCATGAGCGCATCTGGGAGTACATCGGGGAGGCTGCAGCACTAGTCGAGCTTCGGCGTTCCATGCACAACGAGGGGAGCCTCAGCCAGTTTCTGGACGAGGTCCCGTGACGTGACGCGGGTGGCACTGAGGCCCCGGAGGGCACTGCGAACCCACAGGTGTGACACCGAGGTTGTCGCGTATTGGCGTGCATTGTAACAGAAATGCCTTTCCTTTTTGAATACAGTAGGGCTGCTTCACCGATGTTCTGACTTTTGCCCCCGTGTCCCAAGCAGCTACCCAGCCGGGGCCGGCTGCTAATTTCCAACCTTGTGACCCGACGGCGTCTTCGACGTTGGCGGAGGGCCGAGGAGTCACTGGTTTTTGGGCGAGCTGGGCTTCTTCGAGCAAAGTCCCGGCACAGACACGTGTTAAGGACGAGCTTGCCGAGTAGCGGCTTCGAGCGCCGAAGATGTTTGTGCACCTTTGTTGCTCACCCTTGTAAGCATCTTCTGATGAATACAGAAGAGATGGTTTTAGCTGAAACGTGCGGAGTACGTCTCCGCCCTTCTGGCTACGTTGTGCCAAGGTAGATTCGGGACTATACTGCGCTCGCCCGTACACGACGGTTCATGCCTAGCGGAGGTAAGGTAGCCGAGGTAGACGCGCGAGCACTCCGTCCCCTACCCTTCGAAGTGGTGGCAGCGGAGCTGAAGCCTAGTCAGGGTAGACGCACGAGCGCTCCGTCCCCTACCCTTCGAAGTGGTGGCAGCGAAGCTGGCGCCTTGTCGAGGTAGACGCGCGACGCTCCGTCTCCTACCCTTCAAAGTGGTGGCAGCGGAGTTGGCGCCTAAGTCGAAGTAGACGCGCGAGCGCTCCGTCTCCTTCCCTTCGAAGTGGTGGCAGCTGAGCTGTCGCCTAGTCGAGGTAGACGCGCGAATGCTCCGTCCCCTACCCTTCGAAGTGGTGGCAGCGGAGCTGACGCCTAGTCGAGGTAGACGCGCGAGCGCTCCGTCCCCTACCCTTCGAAGTGGTGGCAGCGGAGCTGGTGCCTATTCGAGGTAGACGCGCGAGCGCTCCATCTCCTACCCTTCGAAGTGGTGGCAGCGGAGCTGGTGCCTAAGTCGAGGTAGACACGCGAGCGCTCCGTCTTCGAAGTGGTGGCAGCGGAGTTGTCACCTAGTCGAGGTAGACGCGCGAGCGCTCCGTCCCCTACCCTTCGAAGTGGTGGCAGCGGAGCTGACGCCTAGTCGAGGTAGACGCGCACTACGCCTTATTTAGAGTTTGGAGAGTACGCACAGGGGGGATATCCATGCATGCGCGGGGTTCGCGTTGTGTTTATACTCCGTAGAGTGCGCAGGGACAACATCCACGTCTTATTTATACTCCGTAGAGTGCATGCGTGGGATCAACATCCATGTCTTGTTTATACTTCGGGAAGTACACATAAGGGTAATATCCATGCGTGCGCGGGATTCGCGTCTTGTTTATACTCCGTAGAGTGCGTGCGGAGGTGAACCTCAACGCTACGCCTTATTTAGAGTCCATAGACTGGCTGCCCTCCGAAGCCCTGCAGTGGGATTCTCGAGGGCCCAAACGGCTTCAGGGGATCCCTATCTGGTCGAAGGCTGCTGCGAACAAGATGTTCACGGAGCTACCGCCGTCGACCAGGACACGCCTAACGTCGCACCCCGCGGTGGCAACCCGGACAACCAGGGGATCTTGATGAGGGAATTCAACGCCCTGAGCATCGGCGGGCGTGAAAGTGACCTCGTGTTGCGCCTAGTCTGGTGTTGCCTGTGCCGGGTACGTCGCCACGTGGTGTAGCCTCCTCACGTAGGCCTTCCGCTGCCGTGCTGGGGCGAACTCGAGCAAAGAGCCTCCGGAGATGACATTGATGACCCTGCGTTGGGCTCCCTCCAGGCCTTACAGCTGCAAGAGGCCCTCCTGGGGTTGCTGCACATGAGCCTGAATCCGCAGGGGGCCCTCCTGGGGCTGCGCCCCTGGTCCTGGATTCGCATGGGTGCTTCCAAGGGCTGCTGGACGTGGGCCACGACGGGTGGACGCGTCTCAAGGTTCCTGTCCCTGGCGACACTTTGCCGGAGTGCTGCGATGGTGGTACATGCACGTGTGTCATGGGTACCACGGCCGTGGACCTCGCACCACTACTCGTAGTGCTGGTCATCGTATTCTCCGCGGCCTCTATCATCGCGACCCCGACCGCGGTCGTGCCCTCGGCCCCGGCATCCTCTACTGCCGCGGCCAGCGGGGGCGTTGTCTTCGGAGCCACCCTCGATGTCAAAGACATAACGGGATCTCCGCGACCTCTGCTGGCCACGTTTGGACTTGTCGACTGACGACTCCTTGTGCTGGGTATCCTTGCGCTCGGAGACATCCTTCGACGGCTCCTGCTTGCGCTTACCTTTCGAAGAGCCGTCCTTCGGCGGGTCTTCGTTTTTCGCTGAGCCCTCGGCCTGATTGGTGTCGGAGTCGTCACCTTGTCTCCGCCGTGTGTCCTCTTCCGCTCTGGTGTACTCCTCCATTTTGTCGTCGCGGCGGTAGCGACAGGGTCGGTCGTCGCGGCGGTGATGGCGGGGTCGGTCGTCGCGCCGCGAACGTCGATGCCTGCAAAAGCCGACGCCGAAGCCTGGGTGTTGACGCGACGCTCCACCACGCCCACCTTCTTCCCCTTTGCTGCCGACGATGAAGCCTTTTTCGGTGCCATCCCTCTTCGGATCTTGAGGCTTGCTCCTGTCCTCCCCACGGACGGCGCCAACTATTGTGGTTACAGACCAAACAGAGAGAGATGTGCGGTAGAGGAGAGTTAGGTGAGCAATGGCTTAGGGTTCCCCCATGGCCTGTAGCATATATACGCATGGAGAGTGCTTTTACAGTTATGCCCTTACAACTATACATCCCCTTCAAGGGCATTTAAGTCATTACACATGTCCCATTTTGGGCCTTACAACCCTCTAATAGGCCTATTGGGCTTAGGTGGGGGCCACCCCTACAACAAATTCAATCCAAAACCCTCAAAAATCAAAACCCCAAAATCACCTCTCTCTTGAGAAAAACAGAGCAAACTTAAGAACATTCCACAGAAAGTGCCTAAATGGATGGGATCTGATCTCTAAGAGATATCTACACCTCTTACACATCCTTCGCACCAGAAAAGATCAAAAGAAGAGAAATCCAAACAATAAATCTAAGAAAATAAAAAACACAAGAGCGGATCTATGGCACAACTCACTTAGCAAACTTTAGATGTTCATTTTACTTGAAGAGAAACTTTTTATAGCTACTCCCTCAGGATATCAGAGCTATTAAGCTTAGAGCATACACAGAAAAGGATTCAACACAAGGAAACCTAACCCCAATGTCTCAAGTCTCTCCTCAAGTCACGTAAGACTCAACTCAACACAAGGCTTATATAGTGGAGGCTAGCACCTCACATCAAATCAGCCACTTCTTAGTGAATCACATCACTTACATATAGAAAAACCCGATAACCCACACACAAATAGGTTTTACACTCTCACAAACTTGCATACTTTTCAAAAGCGCAACTTCCCAAAGGCTCCACAAGCCCGATAAGACACTCTAACCATAAAGACGTGATATAAACTACTTAGGCTAGCGCCGCGGTCTTACAAACTACCACTCTACCTAGTTTTGGATAATTTTCTCAATTACCACCCACTGATCTTAATGAATGATATGATGCCCATGACTTGTTGCCAAGATCATATGCTTGCACCAAGACTGTCACCACTTGAAATGCTCAAGTCCTATGCAACACCATATTACATCATAGTCCGTGATGTCCAACGCCTTGCCGCTAAGATCGTATGTTTGCTCCAAAGAACATCGCCACTTGAAACGTACAAGTCCAATTGGTACACCATATGCACTCATTGCCTCTTCACGACCCTTCTCTTTCTCCCGTGCTCCCGGTTTGAGATGATTCTTCACCCAGACTTACATGACACTCCATAGCCACAATCCATCATCAAAGTACCTGCACCCCAAGGACAAAGCAATCGACACGAGCATAAATGGCATACACTTGACTCTCAATTAGTAAAATATATGCATGGACACACCATGACTCACACATACATGGACTCCTCATGACTAACATTTGCATGGACTCCCGCCATGAATAACACCACCAAAACCAACACTCAAAACCAACTCAGCACGTAGGCTGATCTGACAGTGGCACCCATGTCGGTCATACCACCCAACACCACATTGGTCATACCATGATTACAACAATGGCACTACCACACTAGGTCTTAGCCTAAAAACTCTAAAAATACCTCCTTTGGGAAATAGCTACCGGCAGCTACAGGCCAGTACTACCACTTCAGCTGGTCATACTAGGCACAGGCTGGTACTACCACTTCTTCCGATCATACCATGACACCTTTGCCAGTATGACCGCTAGCTTCAGACAGCAGCAACTTAGAATGCAAATTCTCAAAATCAACTCAAACGACAAAAGTAAGGCACAAGTAGTGTCAGATACTCATCACTCTCATGGCCTAACACCACATGGCCTTACAATCTCCCTCTTGATGAGTAATTTGACAAACACCAAATTTTGCCTTGATCACTCTCTCCCTTTTGGCAAAATAGTCATCAAGGGCAAGGAAGCAATGCAACCTCACAAATACTTATTCTTCCCCTAAAATGATACATGATACTACTTGTAATCAATAAGGGAGTAAGAAGGAGCATGTATGCGTGAATGAAAATACACAACCTAAGAGAGCTTTGAGAATGATCCAAATTGAGGTTAAAGATAAAAGATACCACTTGAAACCATAAAATGCATACAAAGCTATCTAGATCATGATAAAGTATATATAACCAATCTAACCAAAATAGCACAATTTAGAGCATTCAATTTAGTTTCAACTTAAGCAAGACTTCAAAATTGACAAGTTCAACTAAAGATATCCATGTATGAGCTAAGCCATGTTAATAAGGTTAAATGAAACCAAGAAGCTCAAGTTGAATCAATTAAAGTGTTAGAAGTTCAATTTTAGCCAATTATGCTCAAATACCAGATAAAAGCCAATCTTAAAATTTAGAAATCATTTAGGCCTTATCTTAGTAAAGCAAGTTCTAGACTAGGAGTTATCCACAACTACTTCCTAAGCTTTAGCCTTTTTTATATATTTGTTTTCTTAACCAAGTGCTACATCTCAAGTCTTACTATGACCATCCCAAGCAAGAAGCTTAAAAAGTGGTCTTGGTTATTCAAAACTCTCATAAGTTCATACCTAGTGCAATAGAAAATCATCTCATGAGAAAGAATTGGTGAGATCAGTTTTTTCGCACAGAAGATATCATTTGTAGCAAGTTAGGCACTAGTTCAATGAGCAAGATATGATTTCCAAAGAATTAGTAAAGCACTAAATAAAGATTAATATAAGATTCAATAGAGCATTTTTTATATGGCACATATCATAAAAGGATCACTAGAGAGCAATTAGTCAAAAAATCCATCTTTGCAAACTTAAAAGATAACACTTGCAAAAATTGATGCCACTTGTGAAATTTAGTTCAGGTTGGCAAGTTAAACTAGCATGATAAAGATTTAATCATACATATAAAAGCATAGCAAAGCTGGCTAAGTAGGCATAGCATGACAATGAGCAATATCAAGTCAAGATTACATCACAAATGATTAATAGTCAAAACTCATATCTAAAATGTGTAATTTATAATGTAATGTCATGTATGCATGATAAAAAAAGAAAGCAAGAATTAAAACTCTCCCTATCTGTAAGAACCACTTGCAAAAGAAAAACAAGGGCTAAAAAGCAAGAAAAAGAAAAAACTCTTGCAAGAAGGAAAAAACTCTCCACCACATGGTCTCTAGCACAAGAAACACAATGCTAAGGATCGAATATACCACACTAGCCACCCCACTACTAGATGCTACTGAAAAAAGAGGCAAGCTCAACCTTGACTAAGAGATTCTAGAGAACCTAGTAGGGAAAAAGTATCTAGGAAAGACACAAGACAGAAAAGTGTGACTCACAACACCCTGAAGACCTAAAAACCCTAACACTTCTAAATGCTATGTAATGCTAAATATGGAAGAAGGAATTGACAAAGCTCAAGTAAAAACCTACATCACATCGCTTGGCAGTGCGATATAGTCAAAGCTAAGCAAGCTACATCCTAAAAAGTGAAAGCCATCACCAGATGCCCAAAGGTAGAAGACCCAAAGAAGTTGACATGATCCACGTGGTCTTCTCCTCACGATAAAGCCTACATCAAAAATACAAAAGAAGCATGTGCCTCGGTATTGGGGATAGTGATATAAGAACAAGGAATCTAGCATTGAGACACATGATCGGCAAGAAAAGCTCCAAAATGTGGGTTAGCATGGTATGCAATAAAATGCAACCTAGAGCTATCAAAACCCCTCTCAAATCCTCGCCAAAACCTCTATTGGCTTTGCAAATCTTAGATTGATTTAGAATCAGGTTTAAGTTTATTTCCTACTAGAGACTTCTCAAGGGTTTCCTGCAAATAATCATTCTCCTTGGCTAGCGTGACACAAGATTCACAAGCTTGGCTCTTAATTTCTCTAGTGTATCTCTCTTTATGCACAACCACATCTAGATTCAAAGCCTCACAAGACACAAAAGATGCATTCTTGACTCTATGCAACTACTCATCAAATTTAACTATAAAAGACTCATTCATGACATCCAAATCTTGTCCAATTTCAGCAGAAAATGCATAAGCAATGGGAGTAATAGAATCAATATTTGAAGCACAAGCAGGAGCAAGAGATTCTTTATCATATTCGTCTTGCAAAATCTTAGTGAGAACTTCAATTTCAAAATTGAGCTTAAAGAAAGTATCACAAGGTTCAAATCTAGCAAGATTAAACTTGTTAGTTAACTCTTTTAATTTTTCTGCTCTAAAATCACAATGAGCACAAGAATATTCAGGACTAAATTGGATCAATTTTTTAGTTTGCATGGCAATTTTCTTTTCCAATTCATAATAGTTCGAGCATGGCAAAGCACTAGCTCTAGAAATATTCCTAGCTCCTAAGCAACTACAACATGAACTAGGCTTGATATCAATAATTCCACCTCTAGCATTTTCTAATTGTCTTAGCAAAGATGACTAAGAAGATCTCAATCTTTCAATTGTAGCATGCAAAGTAAGATAAGTATCATAATTATTAAGATCAAGAATAGTAGTTCTAAGCCGATCTATTTGCAAGACTATGAGCTCATTTTTAGTTTTAAGTTTATCATTTCTTTTCACAAATCATTTCAAGTGCTTAATTTGCTTTGCATGGTCACCTACCAATTTATCATATTTGAGCATGAGAGAGTCAAAGGAATCTACCTCATCATCATCCTCAGTGTACGGATCATCCTTGTTATGTGTGATGTTGGAATCAACATCACTAGCAGCCACGAGGCATAGTCTGATGGAGCCAACAGACTTCTTCTTCTCCTTCCTTTGCTCCTCCTCATTGTTTGAGGTTGTAGGATCAATATTGCTCATGTCTCGACCATTGAGGGCTCCAAGTAATGACATGGTTACCTCTCTAATTGCATCGTGTTTCTTGAAAGGTCGATGAGGCTTCTTGTTGTAACCCTTCTTGTGATCCTTCTTGTAGTCCTTCCTCCCACGATCATCTCCATCTCTGTTCACAAGGTTAGGACAACGAGCATTAAAATATCCTATCTCACTACACTCAAAACAAACAATTGAACCACATGTCCTATGCTATCTTGCTTTGTGGTAGGTACGAATGAATCGGTTAGTGATGAGGATTAGATCATCTATGGGAAGACTCAAATTGCTCATCACTCTTGAAAACAGGACAATGTAAAGCTAGAAGAAATATTCTCACAAGAAGTGTTATTTTTTATAGGATCAGTCACAAGAGCCATTGTCTATAGACTTTTGGACTTATTGTCTATGACACCCATCTCATGGCTCTTAAAGCGTGAATATAGCTTATCCACAGTCATAGGTGCCAAGTCCTCCTTGTCACTAATTGATGTAGTTTTTATCTCCCAAACACTCATGTCAAGAGGCACTCAAAACATAAGTCGCATTGTCGTTATTTGAATAGGTCACACCAACATACCTCATGTCACTCAGGATTATGTAGAATCTACCAAATAAGGAATCGATGGACTCTCCACATTCCATCTCGAGCTTCTAGTAGTCCCCCTTGAACTGAGTCTCACACACTTTCTTAATTTTCGACATTCCCTCATAGTAATCAAAGAGGGTCATCCAGATCTCATGTACGGATGCAAGATAAGCTACTTGATTGAACTTAGATCTCCCTAGGCTTTGGATCAAAAAGATACGTACCTTAGAATTTGTCTCAACCTTAACTAACTGAACAGCATTTAGGACCACATCATTGGTAGGGACAACAAATGGACTTCTCACTTTATTCCAAATGGCTAAATCTTGAGCCTTGATATACATCGCCATTCTAGTCTACCAATAAGGATAACCAGCCATATCAAAGGCAAGAGGCTTGTTGTCATACCTCTTTAACACCATTGCTCAAGATCAATTAAGATCAATGAAGGCTTCATGTACATATCTCTATGGGGAATCATGCTTTAATTTTTCATTGCATTAAAAATTTGCTCTGATAGAGTATGACCTGACCATCTTGGGCCACCCAAGTGAAATTAGGATAAAAGCAGGGATATGTGGAGAGGTGGATAACTAGATTGGCATGTACTTAAAAAAGGACTTACTTTATTTTAGGATTCTACAATGAAATCCTATATTTTCTAGCAATTCTACTACTACAAAAAAAGAACCCTCAAATTCTTTTTTGAAATTAAACTAAGCTTTCTATTCTAAATCAAACAAAAGTCAAACTTTCTAGTGCTTAAAAATTATTATATTATGGCTTTATCCCATTCATAGAAAGGAGATAAAATGAGAAATCTTTGCCATCCAATCTGATTAGAATATCATTAAGTGGCAGAATTTTTTCTAGGAATGTTTTATCAATTCATTTTCATTCGATTTGTACCCCTGGCAAATTCGAACTTTCCTTGAAATTGTCTCTATTCATATGTATGAAATACATATATGAAATATGTGTGTGGAGTTCCCTAGAATTTCATGTGATTCAGTAAACAAAATATAGATTCCATGATTACTAGATCGATCCATAGGGATTGATGAAGACTGAGCTGATAATGTAACTTTTCTTCGATAAAAAGGAAACTTAAGATTAAGATGCTCAGGAATGGAAATGAGGGAATGTCCACAACACCCAGATTTAGTCAGATCCAATTCGAGGGATTTTTTAGGTTCATTAATCAAGGCTTGGCAGAAGAACTTGAGAAGTTTCCAACAATTAAAGATCCAGATCATGAAATTGCATTTCAATTATTTGCGAAAGGATATCAATTGCTAGAACCCTTAATAAAAGAAAGGGATGTTGTGTATGAATCACTCACCTATTCTTCCGACTTATATGTATCTGCGAGATTAATTTTTGGTTTCGATGTGCAAAAGCAAACCATTTCTATTGGAAACATTCCTATAATGAATTCCTTAGGAACCTTTATAATAAATGGAATATACCGAATTGTGATCAATCAAATATTGCTAAGCACTGGTATTTAC
The DNA here is from genome assembly GCA_017311315.1 of Dendrocalamus latiflorus. Taxonomy (NCBI): domain Eukaryota; kingdom Viridiplantae; phylum Streptophyta; class Magnoliopsida; order Poales; family Poaceae; genus Dendrocalamus; species Dendrocalamus latiflorus. The sequence goes on along the minus strand of CM029649.1, from coordinate 19,229,694 downwards.
TACCGCTCGAAATTAGACCATAAGGGAATTTCTATCTACACCAGGACTATAATATCAGATTGGGGAGGAAGATCAGAATTAGCAATTGATAAAAAAGAAAGGATATGGGCTCACATAAGTAGAAAACAAAAGATATCTATTCTAGTTCTATCATCAGATATGGGTTCGAAACTAAGAGAACTTCTAGATAATATTTCCTACCCTGAAATTCTCTTGTCTTTCCCGAATGCTAAGGAGAAGAAGAGGATTGAGTCAAAAGAAAAAGCTATTTTGGAGTTTTATCAATAATTTGCTTGTGTAGGTGGGGACCTGGTATTTTTAGAGTCCTTATGTGAGGAATCACAAAAGAAAATTTTTCAACAAAAATGTGAATTAGGAAGGATTGGTCAACAAAGTATGAATTGGAGACTGAATCTTGATATACCTCAGAACAATACATTCTTGTTACCACGAGATGTATTGGCCGCTACGGATCATTTGATTGGAATGAAATTTGGGACGGGTATACTTGACGATGAAGATATGAATCACTTGAAAAATAAACATATTCGTTCGTTTGCGGATCTATTACAAGATCAATTCGGACTGGCTCTTGATCATTTACAACATGCGGTTCAAAAAACTATCCGTAGAGTATTCATACGTCAATCGAAACCGACTCCACAAACTTTGGTAACTCCAACTTCAACTTCGATTTTATTAATAACTACTTATGAGACCTTTTTTGGCACATACCCCTTATCTCAAGTTTTTGATCAAACTAATCCATTGACACAAACTGTTCATGGGCGAAAAGTGAGTTGTTTGGGTCCTGGAGGATTGATGGGGAGGATTGCAAGTTTTCAGAGCCGAGATATTCATCCGAGTCACTATGGGTGTATTTGTCCAATTGACACATCCGAAGGAATCAATGTTGGACTTACTGGATCCTTAGCTATTCATGCAAGAATTGATCACTGGTGGGGATCCATAGAGAGTCCATTTTATGAAATATCTGAGAAAGCAAAAGAAAAAAAAGAGAACAGGTGGTTTATTTATCACCAAATAGAGATGAATATTATATGATAGCAGTAGGAAATTCTTTGTCTTTGAATCAGGGTATTCAGGAAGAACAGGTTGTTCCAGCTAGGTACCGTCAAGAATTCCTGACTATTGCATGGGAATAGATTCATGTTAGAAGTATTTTTCTTTTCCAATATTTTTCTATTGGAGGTTCTCTCATTCCTTTTATTGAGCATAATGATGCGAATCGGGCTTTAATGAGTTCTAATATGCAGCGCCAAGCAGTTCCGCTTTCTCAGTCTGAGAAGTGCATTTTTGGAACTAGATTGGAACGCCAAACAGCTCTACATTCGAGGGTTTCCGTTATAGCCGAATGCGAGGGAAAGATCATTTCTACTGATAGTCACAAGATCCTTTTATCAAGTAGTGGGAAGACTATAAGTATTCCTTTAGTTACCCATCGGCGCTCTAACAAAAATACTTGTATGCACCAAAAACCTCGGGTTCCATGGGGTAAATCCATTAAAAAAGGACAAATTTTAGCAGAGGGAGCTGCTACAGTTGGTGGGGAACTTGCTTTAGGAAAAAATGTATTAGTAGCTTATATGCCATGGGAAGGTTACAATTTTGAAGACGCAATACTAATTAGCGCCAAAGCCTTTGTATGCTCTCCATTGCTTGTGTGTATAAGGCCTATGTTATAGACTATATAACTTCGATCATAGGGATCAATTTCTAGTCGCGTAGCTTCATAATAATTCTGCAAAGCTTCCGCATAATTTCCTTTGGATTGAGCCAACATCCGTTACGGTCGTTCATTCTATTCAAAAAATCTCCGTTCCAAAACCGTACATGCGGTTTTCATCTCATACGGCTCCTCCCTTCTGTACATAGTACTAAGCGAAATAATCTATAGAATAAAAATAGAATCAGTCCCATCTCATTATGGACCGAAAGGGGCTGGTATTTTTCCAAGAAATCTCTAGCCAACCTTCTTGCAAGAGGTTTTTCTTAACACCAATGAATTCTATTAATGCTAGAGGAAAACGATACCTCCAAGAATTTCTTTGTTCTCAACACCTCCTATTTAGAGGAATTAGCCACTTCAACGATCTTTGATGGTTATAGGGGTATCCAAAGTACAAACCTGATGGTTGTTTGTTATCCCAACCATTCTTACCAGCCCTGATACCAATCAGGAAAGGGCTAATTTCTAACAAAGTTTTTCTCTTGTTGATTCCTATTTCTAGGTGCAGTGCTTTTCTCCCCTATGCTACCTATTGGTACTAGTAGAGTAGGATTGGCCTGTAATACAGAACCTATCCTGTAGGTGTAAACTTTCGCTCAATACTCAAATCTACAATTGAAGCATCTGAGGCCGCATCAATCGAGGATACACGACAGAAGGAACTGTTAGTTCACCTTACCTTCTCCAAGCGTGGGTTTCCTTTACTAAATTTGTTCTCTCTATGCGAACCCCCTCTCTTTCTCGTAAGACTGGGGTGTAGGTAAGGCTAAAAAAAGAGTCAAATCGCACCCACTCTATAATAAGTAAATGCCCTTTTTTCCACTGAGGTTGTCGGAATTATTCGCAATAAAATATTGGCTACAATTGAGGAGGTCTTATCAATGAAATTTCCATTTATACGGGATCTAGGCATAATTCCCAACCCATTCTATATAGAATTGTTTTTATTCCTTCACAAAATACCATAAAAACAAACACATTCGATTCTTATAAATCGATCGATCCATATATATGCTATAAATGGATAAGGGAGGTACGGATTTTTTGCTTAGCTCAAATTGTGTCCTTTTCCTTCTGTTTGGACAAGAAGAGATATGAAATATTTGACTAAGATTGGATTTCATTCCACTTTTCTATTTCTCAACAATAACTTCTCTCATCAGCTATTTCGCGTTTTCAAAGTCAGTAATTGTCTCATACCCTTTTTTAGATTCCAATTGTATGGCGTAGCGTACCTTATGCAAATAGAATTTTAGGGTTCCTTTATTTTATTATGGAATAAGAAGAATTCTTCCATTCTCTTTTTCTTTGGTTTGGGGAAAACCCAAACTAAAACTTTTCGAGGGAGCGGAATTCCTAGTAAAAAAATCCTGGATCCTTCCACTTAGATGAAAAGGAATTCTTCCAATAGAAACAAGGAACCCCCGAGCGGTTGTGGTTGTATCTGTACTGCAGGAATAGGAAAACTCGCTATTCACTTAGTTTATTTTCCATAATAAGATTATGTAGGAGAGATGGCCGAGCGGTTCAAGGCGTAGCATTGGAACTGCTATGTAGACTTTTGTTTACCGAGGGTTCGAATCCCCCTCTTTCCATTTCTCTTAATTCATCAACATTAACGATCACAATGTATCAAATCAAATAACAATTTATTCCAGCAATAACACCTTTATTTAATAGAAATTCTCTATAGTAAATTATTGTGGTATGTAAAATACACATAGAGGAAAGAACAAAAAAAAAGGATCCTAGGGTTAATCCATTTCTGCTAGTTGAATGGAAAATACCAATTAAGGGCTTTAGGTCGATTTAGTTCGGGGAAAAGGGAAGAGGAAGAAAACTCTATGAACCTTTCCTTTTTTCATTAAGTTCAAGTCTTACGAGAGTAATATTCTACAACTAACAACTCATTTATTTTGAGACCGACCCACTTCCTATCTAGGATTTTCTTTAACTAGCCCTTTATATTGCAATGTGTCAATCGTCAAATGCTTTGGCAATTTCCCCGGGTCGGATGAAGCAATAGAATTTTGAACCAGACATTTTGATCTTTGGTTATCCTTCGTAGTAATAATATCTCGGGGTTTGCAACGAAAACTTGGTATATCGACTATACGACGATTAACTAAAATATGTCTATGGTTAACTAATTGCCGGGCCTCAGGAATGGTTGAAGCCATACCCAATCAAAAAAGGATATTATCCAAACGCATTTCAAGTAATTGTAGTAAAACCTGACCTGTTGACCTTTTTGCTTTTCCAGCGATATGTACATATCTAAGTAATTGTTGTTCTGTCAGACCATAATGAAAACACAATTTTTGTTTTTCTTGAAGATGAATATGATATTGCTCTTTTTTCCCAGAATGGAATTTCTTTTTCAGATTACTTCTGGATTTAGGTGTTTTTCTAGTGAGTCCTGGTAAAGCTCTCAGATGGCGTATTTTTTAAAAAACGAGGTCCTCGATAACGGGACATGAAGACTCCTTTTTTATTTTATTGAAATTTCATTTTACACAATGAATTTCATTGTATTTACATTAAAGAATACAGTGAAATTAAAACTGAATTAAACTAAAGGATAAACATAGTACAATCTACTAAAGTACCACAAAAAATGGAATTTCATCAACATCTAGATTTTTTGTATATATATTATTTATTTTATTGTTTTGTATCTAGCAAAATTGTAAAGTAGAACCACAGAATAGATCTTGGATTCTCCATTTAATTAAGGGAAAAAGAGAGATTCTTGTTCATGGAACATCGATGTAGAAAAAAGCCGACTATCGGATTTGAATCGATGACCCTCACATTACAAATGCGATGCTCTAACCTCTGAGCTAAGTGGGCTTACATAACAGAAACAGTGTAACAAATAGAAATATGTATAGTATAGGAAATCTGTAAAATGTCAGATCTTAATTATTAATCTTAGCTATTAACTAGTTCTAAATTTGAAGTTCTACTTAGAAAAAAAATACTAGAACTTCATAAAAATCAAGTTAGCTTGATATGCTTAACTAGAGGATATCCTTAAAACAGGATTATAGAATTTATTGAACTTTCTTTTTATTTCTCTAATTCGCAAATTGATTTTTCTAATAGAATAAAATCTATTCCAATTTCTATATTGAATTTGATTTTAGATATTTTCAATTTGATATGGTTCGGACAAGTAAGCTAATACATAGAAAAGAATAATATATATGAAAGATATAATAAAGAGAAAATGCGACTTTCTTGGCATTTTCATTCGATCATTATAGACATTTTTTTGAGATTTTTTTGTTTTTTTTGTTATTTCTTAATAATTTAATGATTAATATTTCACTAAGGAGAACATAGAATCATAGCAAATTAAATTGCTAATTCTGATTAGAAAAAAATGAATATCAAGCGTTAGAATATGATTTTGAATACTCTAAAAAAGATGGGTGGGGAGAGAAAAACTTTGGGATATATTGATTCGGATTGAATTGCAAATACATCAACGATAGAATCAATTCAATTCTGAATTGCAACAAGCAGGGTCTCTCAAATAGAGACGAACTGCTAGACTACGTCGAGTAATGAATTCAACAATTCCAAAAAAACTAAGAGATGGACGAAATTACACAAGGAATCTAGGTCTCAATCAAAGAAAAGGAAAATGGGGATATGGTGAAATCGGTAGACGCTACGGACTTGATTGTATTGAGCCTTGGTATGGAAACCTGCTAAGTGGTAACTTCCAAAGTCAGAGAAACCCTGGAACTAAAAGAGGGCAATCCTGAGCCAAATCTGTGTTTTGAGAAAACAAGTGGTTCTCGAACTAGAATCCAAAGGAAAAGGATAGGTGCAGAGACTCAATGGAAGCTGTTCAAACGAATCGAGTTGATTACGTTGTGTTGGTAGTGGAACTCCCTCTAAATTAGAGAAAGTATGGGGTTTATACATCTAATACACACATATGGATACTGACATAGCAAACGATTAATCACAGAACCCATATCATAATATAGGTTCTTTATTCTTTTTTAGAATGAAATCAGGAATGATTATGAAATAGAAAATTCAGAATTTTTTTAGAATTATTGTGAATCCATTCCAATAGAATATTGAGTAATCAAATCCTTCAATTCATAGTTTTCGAGATCTTTTAAAAAGTGGATTAATCGGACGAGGATAAAGAGAGAGTCCCATTCTACATGTCAATACTGACAACAATGAAATTTCTAGTAAAAGGAAAATCCGTCAACTTTATAAGTCGTGAGGGTTCAAGTCCCTCTATCCCCAAACCCTCTTTTATTCCCTAACTCTAACTATACTATAGTATTTATCCTCTTTTTTTCTTTTTATCAATCGGTTTAAGATTCATTAACTTTTTCATTCTACTCTTTCACAAAGGAGTGCGAAGAGAACTCAATGGATCTTATGCTATTCACTGAATAGATTTCTTTTTTATTATAGTATAGGCAAGGAACTTTGATTATTAACTCTATTTTAAGTATTATTAAGTAAGCCATGCACAATGCATAGGACTCCCCCCCCCACATTTCCAAATTTGGAATACTTTATTGATTTTTTAGTCCCTTTAATTGACATAGATACAAATACTCTACTAGGATGATGCACAAGAAAAGGTCAGGATAGCTCAGTTGGTAGAGTAGAGGACTGAAAATCCTCGTGTCACCAGTTCAAATCTAGTTCCTGGCACAAAAAAAAAGGATCTACTGAATAAGTATTTATACAAATACCTCTAGATAGGTTGGAATACATATTCGTTAATAATATAGATAGAGTATGATTTATTCATCTAAGTAGATAAATCTCTAAATAGAGGCACTTCTTTTTCTTTTTAGAAAAGGGTAAAAATCTCTGGTTCTTTTCTTTATGGTACAGAAGGAGGTGGAGATTAGGTTCCCTTTTCTTCATTTTTGCATTTCTTAATTTAGTATTCCGCTATTCCGATGAATATTTATTTATTATTGCTTATCTTATCTTACTTTCCTAGTTGTTCTAAGTAATGCGCGCGGTACAAAGTTCAAGGTAGGGAACTTCTTTGAGTCATTGTATTTTTCTGTTCATACAAAAGAAATGAATATGTGATTTTCCAAATTGAAGAATCGAAATGAAGCCCTTTTTGCTCAGTCTATCTGGACCCTTTTTGTATAATAGGAATTCATTAGAATATAATAGGTATTCCGTTTCATCTAGGAACAGAACGTAAAAATATTCCTTGACTTGAATAAAATCTGGTGTTGTGTTGTATAAGTGAGCATGAATTTCTTATCATTCAATGAGCATCTTGTATTTCATAGAAATTGGGGGTTATATAGTCCTTACGTAAGGGCTAGCCTATCCAACTTTCAGGCATTAGGATACGTTTAAGGCGTGGATGATTATCATAAGAGATTCCCACCATATCATAAGATTCACGTTCTTGAAAATCAGCACTTTTCCGAATCCAGAAGACAGATGGGATTCCAGGATTATCCTTTTGGGCAAAGACTTTTATGCATATTTCTTCTGGGTTATCTATACCATACTGTATTCTCATAAGATGATACACGCTAGCTAAAGATCCACCGGGTGCTACATCATAAGCACATTGGGAACGTAAATAATTGTAACCATATACATATAAAATGACAGCAATGGAATCCCAATCCCCTGCTTTTATTTGTAAAGTCTCTATTCCTCGTTGATCGAAGCCCAAAGATATATGAACCACCTCATGTTTGACTAGCCAATTAGATAACCAACCCAGCTGCATTGTCTTGATCTCTCCCCCTTTGTATAAATATTTGACATTTCGAATGCAAGTTTGAAAGATTGCCCTGCTCTTTCTTTTTCTACACAAAAGAGCCCTTCCTAATTCACTAATTTGTAAGAAGATACTGGACTTTTGGATTTGAAAAAAGTTTCAAAAGATATGTCTAAAGTAGATGGTGATTGATAGAGCAATTCTTGCTCGTAAGTTCCAGTATGAGTACTGCGCCTTACATTAAGCTTGTGACTGGTAGTAAAACATCGATTTTTCTTTTGAGATAGAGTTCGATCCTCAACTATTTCTCACGATATCTTCTTACGAAGTTTTGTTAGGGCATCTATAACTGCCCCTAGTTTAGGTGGGCAGGCTGGCAAGTAGACATCCACAGGATTAACTTATCAACTCCCCGAACAGTACTATAGGAATCCGTACAGAACATTCCCCCTGTAATAGTACAGGCTCCCATAGCAATGACATATTTTGGTTCAGGCATTTGCTCGTATAATCTCACTAAAGAGGGAGCCATTTTCATTGTTACCATACCGGCTGTTAAAATTAGGTCTGCTTGCCTAGGACTTGATCTTGGTACCAATCCATAACGATCAAAGTTGAATCGTGAGCCTATTAATGAAGCAAATTCAATGAAACAACAACTGGTATCATATAGAAGGGGCCATAAACTGGAGAGTCTTGACCAATTCGAAAGATCATTTGGTGTAGTTGAAATAACGAAATTGGAACTTGTTTGGTCAAGTAAGGGAAACTCAATCAAACTCATAATTGTCTCAATGGAATCTTTTCCTTCCTTTTTTGTCTGAATATTCAGTTAAGACCATTCCAAGGCTCCTTTTCACCATGCATAAACTGAACCAACAAATGGGATAAGCACGAAAATGAAAGCTTAAAAAAACGGATACACCTAATACGTCGAAACTCATTACCCAAGGGTAGAGAAAGATTGTTTCCACATCAAAAACAACAAAAACTAGCACAAACATGTAATAGCGTAATAATAGACTCTCCATATTCCATCTCGAGCTTCTGCTAGTCCCCCTTGAACTGAGTCTCACACACTTTCTTAATTTTCGACGTTCCCTCATAGTAATCAAAGAGGGTCATCCAGATCTCATGTACGGACGCAAGATAAGCTACTTGATTGAACTTAGATTTCCCTAGGCTTTGGATGAAAAAGATACGTACCTTAGAATTTGTCTCAACCTTAGCTAACTAAACAACATTGAGGATCACATCATTGGTAGGGACAACAAAAGGACTTCTCACTTTATTCCAAATGGCTAAACCTTGAGCCTTGATATACATCGCCATTCTAGTCTACCAATAAGGATAATCAGCCATATCAAAGGCAAGAGCCTTGTTGTCATACCTCTTTAACACCATTGCTCAAGATCAAACAAAGAGCAACCTTGCCCTAATACTACTTGTAGGACCGAAGATAGCAACTAGAGGGGGTGAATAGGAGCCAACAAGATTACAAGACTTTTACAAATCTTTTTTCAAAGCGAAAGCATGACTCTAAATTCTTCACTCTAATAACTATGAGAAGTTTTGAAGTTCATAGGCCAATCACCCAAACGAAATAGGGCAACATTAATAGTACCGCTACAGTAACTTCGATGGTAACACACAGTAGCTATAGTTTAGTACCGCTACAGTGCTGCAGCAAAAGTCAATTGAACCACTATAGTACAGGTAGTGCAGCTGCTACAGTAGAATCAACATAGGAATAGTACAATCAACATGATCTTAAAATCAAAAATCGATGGAACTTTTAATCTGTTGGCCCAAATGACTTGAAACTTGGCTTGCACCTTCATTAAGATGTTAGGAATATATTCCAATCAATGATCAATAGAATCATTTCTAAATTCATGAGTTGTTTTCCATTTGAGTGAAGGGAGCACCAAACTGAACAAAAACGAGAAATCTCAATCTGTTCTTACTCATGAGTTCTAGATTATCTAAGTAACTTAGGATAGACTCTCACATATCATAGTAAGCTAAATCATAGTACGTATTCAACCAACCCCCCTAGATCAAAACCCCAAAATCACTTCTCTCTTGAGGAAAACTGAGCAACTCAAGAACTTTTCATAGAAAATGACTAGATGGATGGGATCTGATCTCCAAGAGATATCTTCATCTCTTATATATCCTTGGCACTAAAAAAGATAAAGCGAAGAGAAATCTAAATAAAAAAGGCAAGAAAATTAAAAGCACAAGAGAGAATCTATGGCACAACCCACTTGGCAAACTTTGGATGTTCATTTTACTTGGAGGGAAATTTTTTTATAGCCACTCACTTAGGATATCAGAGCTCTAATTCTAGAGCACACACAAAAAAGGCTACAACACAAGAAAAACCTAACCCTAATGTCTCAAGTGTCTCCTCATGTCATACAAGACTCAACTCAACACAAGGCTTATATAGTAGAGGCTATCACCCCACATCAAACCAGCCACTCTTTAGTGGATCACACCACTTACATATATCAAAACCTAATAACTTGCACATAAATAGATTTTACACTCTAACACACTTGCATGCTTTTCAAAGCACAACTTTCCAAAGGCTCTACAAGTCCGATAAGACACTTCAACCACAAAACATGACCTAAACCACTTAGGGCAATGCTGCAATTTTGCAAACCACCAAACCATCCAGTATTAGACAATTTTCCAAATTGCCATCCACTATTCTGCATGAACGATGCAATGCCCATGACTTGTCGTCAAGATCGTACACCTGTGCCGAGGCTATCAACACTTGAAATGCCCAAGTCCCATAGCACATCAACATCACACATAGTCTGTGATGCCTAATGCTTGCCGCCAAGATAGTACGCTTACTCCGAGGAATGTCACCACTTGAAACGCACAAGACTAATGGGCACACCACATGCATATATTACCCCTTCACAAGCCTTGTCTCTCTCCCATGCTCTCAGCTTGAGATGGTGCTCCACCTGGACTTACACGACATTCCATGGCCATCAAGCCTTGGTCTTACCACTGGCCGCAATCCATCATCAAAGCACTACAAGAAAGCAATCAATCCAAGCACAAATGACATGAATTTGACTCTTAATTCACAAAATATATGCATAGACACACCATGACTGACACATGTCTAGAATCCCCATGACTAACATTTGCACGGACTCCCGCCGTGACTAACACCAACAAAACTATTACTCAAAACCAACTCCGCACAAGGGCCGGTCTGACCGCGACACCCATGCCAGTCATACCACCCAACACCACACCGGTCATATCGCGATTACAACATTGGTACTACCGCACTAGGTCTCAGCCCAAAAACTCCCAGAAGATATCATTTGAAAAATAGCTACTGGCAACCACAGGCTGTTACTAGCACTTCGACCAGTCATACCATGGCACATGCCAGTACTACCGCTTCGATCAGTCATACCATGGCACCCTTGCTGGTATGGCCACCAGCTTCAGATAGCAACAACTCAAAATCAAACTCAAACGATAAAAACAAGGTACAAGCAGTATCAAATACTCATCACTCTCATAACTTGCCACCATATGGTCTTACAAAACAAAAATAGAGGGAGTATTAGGTAGGTTTTCTTTTAGTTTTCTACAAATCTAAGAGTTTCTACTGGACACTGTATCGCCATTCGGTGGTGGTTTGTTTCCAATGATTCCTAGCTTCGCCTTCCCCGGGTCTTCTTTCCTTTGGGTTCCTTCCAGATTGTCACCATCAAGCAGTCCCCCCTTCTCCTGGTTTTTAAGTCAAGCTCTCAATCCCTAGCAAGTTCCCTTACATACCCCTCCAATTCTGGCCGAATTAGGGCCTACTTAACAAGAATTTGGCACCAACAGCTTGCATTCACCACCCTATCCATTAGTGGCTCCTTTCGCTGCTACCTCCTATGTAGGCTTGTCCTATGGAGGAGGCAACACCTCATACGAGGGCTTCATCAAATCAGCATCGATGACCACCAAAATTTCGATGAGGATTTCAACATGTATGCGTTAGTTGTCACCAATACATTTGGTAGGATTTTCTTAGTTTCTTACTGGCACCGTCTTCAATATCACATGTGATCTCTGCTTCGACTACGATGGCTCATGGAATCTACCTCTTGCGATTTGTTCCAAGTTTTAGAGGGGTAAGTCCTGAGGAATTATTTGCAATTTTATCCTTTTTAAGGGTTTTATGTAATGCGTGGGGCTTTGTAATATTTGTTCTCATAATATAACAAGAATGTTTAACTCTTAAAAAACAACCACACTAAAATAACACAAGCAGCTAATGTGGGCCAACTGCTTCATGAAAGTTTTTGCTATGGTCAAACCCACATAGTCCACTAGGCTTGTTGGCAAGCCCACAAGCAATGCTACAACATGTGTTGCCCCAAATCACACAAGAGGTCTATCCACTCCAACGCCATCTCCTTCTCCCCTCCAGATTGTGTGTTCCTTCTCCCCTTCGATCTTGACCCACCCCCTCCGCATCCATTGCGATTTAGGGGTGTTCGTGTCATCTTCTACTGATAGTTTTTGCTATGGCTGATGGCTTTTAGCTGAAAATAAATAGCAGCGGCTGAAAGAAGTGGCTTGTAGAAGAAGGGGTAAGTAATGCAAAAAAAATAAGGGAGAGATATGTGTGCGAGACATGAACGAGAGGAATAGGGTGCGTGATGAGTCCGTGACCTCCTATCTTATCCTCCAAACGAGACGGGAACAAGAGGAGTGTGAAGAAGCCATTTCAAGAAGGCATGTGTTTGTATTGGCTTCTGATTTCTTCAAACAGAAGCTAATACGAACACTCTTTAGTGGGGAAGATTTTTTATCTTTGTTCTATACTACTCAAATGGGCTATGCTGCCAAGCCCACTAACCACATCAGGCCCACAATATTGTGGTCTTGGCTGCAGCATAGCCCACAAAAAATTGTTAGTATACATAATTTTGATTGCTCTATTCATTCAATTTGATTATCTTGTTGGGACTCGAATTGATTGGCTAGTATAAAGTGAAATTTTATTTAGTCCATCTTAATGCAAAATGAAAGTATGTGTTAACTTTGATGCAAAGTGAAACAAATGATAAGTTACCTGAGGCAAAATACAATTTACTCTTTCAATTATCTGTTGTTTTATGGCGAAATGTTTAGGCCATTCTTACCTTAGGGCGTGTTTGGACCTCTTTATTTGCCTCGCCTCACCAAGCAAGGATAGTTGTTTGGTAGAGCAGCTTTTGCCAGGGAATCATACTCGCAATGGCAAGTGTTTTCTTGCCCACAACGGAGAGCCAATTTGCCAGGGAATCATACTCGCAATGGCAAGGCTAGCTAGCTAGCTGAGGATGCAAACAAGTCCTTATTTGCCACGTACTAAAACACCTGGGCTTCCTGCAACTTGTGTCACTATTACATATGGCATCGTGTGATTTTATGTTTATATTGTTTTACTAGATAACGTAGTACGCCAACTTTGCCTCGTCACTTATCTTGTACTGGTCTAACTGGAACGTACTACAGGGCCTTCGATGTCGTTCTGAATGAAAAGTTAAGCTATATTTGGTATTCGGGAGCTGGCTTGATAAGTACTATAGAAGCCATGGGATTCGGAAAATCTGCTGACTTGCCACGCGCCCTGATAGCATTGGTTGTACTGTTTATTCAACTACTGGTGTTCGCCGTTATACTGTGCCCTCTAGCGGCCCTCTACATGTGTGGGTTGTTGATCACCACCGGGCTTTCGCTGTGGCGTCTAATAGAGCACGATTACGGGGGCACCGCGGATGCAGCAAACCTGAAGCCGGCACTGAATGTCCTCTATTCGCTAGCTCTGTTCCAGGGTGTGCTCTTCTGCTACAGGTTCGTCTCGTCTCTTGCGAGGTGGAGGCTAGCGAGTGACGTGGCCGAAGGTTACAAGTTCGGGGATCCGGGACGCAAATCGGTTGAGGACTACTTGCGCGAAACCAGGATCGAGTGCGCCAAGGACCCATCATTCGCCAAAGGAAGGAACCTGGTAACGTACGCCGTGGGCCTGATGAAGTCCGACGAATCATCTGCGAGCAGCTTCCTTTCCGGGGCACGGATTCTGGACAAGCTCCTGGAGCAGCCACAGCTCTCGGGGCAGCACTTGCTGATAAGGCAGATGATTGGGTCGGCGTCCTCTATCCAAGTACTCCAGAAACTGCTGCAAGCGCTGGACTCAAGAAGTCAACATGACAAAGACATCAGGGAGCTCGCCGCGAGGGTAGTGGCGCACCTTGCCGACGAGATCCGTTTGAACCAGTTCCCGCAAGGAATCCAGTGCATATCTTCGCTGCTCGAGACCACCTCTGAGCAACAAGACGATGACAGTGCCCCCTCCGCTCACTACAAAGAGCTGGTGGTGCAAGGCCTTCTCATCCTCGAGAAGCTCGCCGCCGACGAGCACAACCGCAGAGTCATAAGCAATGCCCAGGGTCTGCTCTCCAGGGCCATGGCGCCTGTAAGCTTTGACCTACTCCACCGCATCGATCACGAAGCATGGTCCAGCATCGTAGCCGCATCACTGCAAGTGATGTGCCGGCTTGTGACTGCTCCTGGAGAGACTGGCACCAAGCTGCGTCTTCAAATCTTAAGCAACAAGGAAGCAATTAACAGCATGGAGGGGATTCTCGGGTGTGAGAAATGTGATGAACAGCTCTGCATACTAGCCATTAAGATTCTCACACAACTACCCGAGGATGCATCTTCGCATATGAGCACTGCAAGCAGAGAAAAATTCACTAAGCTGCTGGTAGGCATCTTCACTGATAATAACAAGGACAGCTCCATCAGAAAATTGGCAGGTGAAGCATTGGCCATGCTGTCTGACCAAAGCGAAAGCAACGCCACAATCATCTTGAAGGCAAATGATACTGTTGTCCATGATCTCAGTAAAATGCTTTTAGATGTTGAAAGCAGCACATACAGAATAAGTGCAGCGGAAATCCTGGGGCATCTATACATTCGTTACACACAGGATGATGACCATCTCAAGAAACTCAAGGAAGCCATGAAAGATGTGATGCCAAAGGTGAGCAACGTGAAATAAATATCATAAGTTTTATTTCGATGAACACACACATAAATATCTTGAATCTTTACCCTTGCTAAATTAAACGTACTCTTGACGTTGCAGGTGCTCAGAGAAATACTTCCTTGTGGGTCAACAGGGAAAGGAAAACAAACCGAAAAAACAGAAAAGCAAGCAGATGAAGACAAGTTTTCCGCACCAAATACTGACATAGAAGGCCAAGACGGTGGTGTTTCACAAGATAATGACCGGAACAATAATAACACTTCCTCTTGTCAGCAAAACGATGACGTCGGTGAGCAACATGTGGACAGGAAGTTGCAGGCAGCATTATTATCTCTTAGTGCGGCAATATTTGACAAATTAATCAGTGAAGATGAAGATTTGACTCAACTGGTTGATACAATTGCCCCTGGAGATTCTGCATTTAGCTTTGCCGGGAAGCTCAAGGAGATGGTGGAAAGAAACAGTGAACCCACAGCCAATTGCCTGAGAATAATGAAGATTACTGGTAGGATGGTCATATCATTGATAAAACACAACGGAAGCTACGTCAAAGCAGACCTGGAGATCTTGGTGCAGTCTCTATCGGTTGCTTCGAAAAACATGTTGGGTCTCGAGGGCTTCATGATTTTCTCTAGCAGCGATCATGGTGCATTGAAGCCTGTCAGCATTCTCGCTTCCCTTGTGAAAGAAGCACAGGAGCTTCTGGACAGAAAGAAGCAGGAACAAATGACAATTACACTAGCTAGCTCTGTCAAAGGAAACCGGCTCATTGAGTAGGCTATCTACTCATCTGCAGTATGCAGACTACATGCACTCTGTGTTAATCCGTACTATCGTTGGAAAATTGTGTGTCGTAACGATGTTATGTGTGTCGTGATTCGTGAAACCTAGCTATCTTGTGTCATGTATTTCTGAAACTTCTAAGTTCAACGTCTGCTGGTACAAATGTTCCAGCGTGCCCCTGAGCCGCTTCTCTTATGCTGCATTTCATCAATGTCTTCCCGGAGGAAGGAGACCACATTACGCTGAACTTGTACTCTGCTTTTGTTCGTGTGCCTTAATAAACGAGGACATCAAATGCACATGCTGTTATGGGATGTGGGCCAATAGGGATCAAGTCAGAAAGATGATGAAAGACAGGGGTCAGAAAGGAACCGTGCCGTAGCCGGGCTTGGTGATCGGTTAAACCCATTGACTGACCAGATATTCAAATTTTTGGCTGGCCTAGATGACAGGATATAGCCGAAGAGAATATGGTACAAACAATAGAATTATTATCTCTTCCATAACACGATTTTAGATCAGGTTTGCCTACCTATAGCGTGCTATTATGTTTCAGTCATTGTGGTCGTAGGTCTTTAATGAACCACTGTAATTCTTTCTTACAATGCTCTTTGGAAGACCACGTGGAGATCACCCCATATTTTGTAATGAGTAATTGACTTTGGTTTGTAAGTGTGTCAAAGTTTGAATTTAGTTTTTAGAGAGCTTACTGATTTCTTGTTGTTGTCAACTTGGTGTGGTATGACCGCCATTGAAGGTGAGGTCATATCACAGGGTGCATTTGGACTGGCCAATAATTGATGGTTGCAATTTTTCAGAGAAGATGTCTCTAAAGTCAAGTGCGGTATGACCGCTACAATATGAACACTGTGTGGTATGACCGCTGCTTGGTTGGTAGTATGACTCTTTGGTATAACTATTGTCCTGTTTCTAGTAGGCTGAAATTTAAGAATTGGTTTTAGGTGTTCAAGATTGATAAATGTGGGTTGCATATTACATTCATGGACTAATGTGGGTTAAGTTATAAAGAACTTGTGCCTAGAAATAGTTGCTTGCTCTATTTGTGCGCAGGAGTCTCGAGTTCAAGGATTGTTGATGTGAGGTGCTCGATCTTCTCGACATATGATCGTTGATAACTTATGAGCAAACGTGACAAATTGTAGTTGATTCCCCACTGCCAACGCAATGGGCTTGCAACTCTTTAGTTTGCCTAATCGCACGTGTGGTGTTCTCCACCGACCACCAAGTGAAGAATATCGATCTCTCAATTTTCAGCAGAAAAGGCAAAACAATCTTTGGAAGAAAAATACCCAATTTCCCTCAAGTGTTGGATGTGCCAAAACTAATTGGAAGAACAAGAGAAAACGCTATCTAGTAGATGCAATCTAAAAATATTATTAAACGTGGTCTACCTTTTGGTGTACATATCCTTTACATTATATAGTTGACCTGAAGGCCCTAAAATTGACAAAAAAAAAAAGAAGCAAAGGACTCTTTACTTCTATCTTTAGTACAACTTGGACTCTATTCATTACTTTCTAATTATAATACAATCCGATCCAATTTTAATTTGGCCAAGCTTCACACATAAGTCTCCAATTTCCTTTAGACTCATGCATCCCTACCTCCCTTGCTTCCCACAGGTCACATGGCCTTGGATAGAAACTCTGCTCTTACTAAAGTCTGGTCGATACCGAACCCTAGTTGTTATCGAGTTATGGTCGACATTGCGTCCTGTCCGACTTTGAATATGGTCGTTGTTGAGTTCTAGTCAGACTTCGAGTGCTTGTTCATTGGTCGGCAAAAAATTGATCAGATTGGTTGAAAGGATTCGAGTCAAAAGAATTTCTAGCTCACCTTGTGTGTTCTTTGTAGCAGTGTTGGCCATGTCCTCCTTCACCTCCTGCTCGGTTTCAACTTGAAGTGTATGCATGATCAAAGAAAACGCATCATTTGTACTTTGGTCGCCTTCTAGAACTTCGCAAGTTGTGTACCTAACAAAACACAAAGTATGTGTATTAGATAGCAACCAGTTATTATTTAAATCAAATTTAAACTTAGTTAGGAGAAGATTCATCTGTTGTTGAAGTAAGTTAGGACATGCTCATGTGATCAGGCCAGTCAGAGCATTGTTTTCTTCTATTCGAATAACTGGTCCATCCATAGTGGTCAGAGCATTTGTAGATGTTGTTAGAGCAGTTGGTTGATCGCTAGTGATTGAAGCAACTGATCTATCACTAGTGGTTGAAGGAACAATGCTCGGAGTACTTAGGGAAAGAGTGCTTGGAGTACTCAGCGAAATAGTGCCTGGGGTACTCAGCGGAATAGTGATCAATGTACTTGAAGGAATAATGGCTGGAGAACAAGAAATAGTGGTCGGAGCAGAAGCGGTCGGAGTGTCCTCATCATCCCCCCTAAAAAGGATTTGTTCTCGACTATGATGTTTCTGGTTGAAAGAATGGTGATAAATTAGCGACATTGAATGTAGTACTTACCACATAATCATTGCTGGTAGTTTTATCTTGTATGCATTATCATTAATCATCTCAAGAATTTTGAATGGACCATAACCATGAGGTATCAACTTGGACTTTCGTTTCTCTGGAAAATGCTTCTAACGTAGATGCACCCAAACCAAGTCATCTGGTTCAAATAGCATCTTCTTTCTCATCTTGTTTACCTTCTCAGCATAATAATGCACCTTCTTCACAATCTCCTCCTTTTGTCTTGACATGAATTTTCTCCATGAATTCACCACACTTAAATGCTTCCATATTAGCACATTCTTGAAGTGGAAGTGGTAGCAAATCAAGTGTTGTGATTGGTTTGAAGCCATACACCACCTCGAATGGATATAACTAAGTTGTAGAGCGTACCGCCCTTTTATACGAAAGTTCTACATGCATCAGACAGTGTATGATACACTACCTTTGTTTGACTATCTGTTTGTAGGTGACAAGTTATTGAAAATAACAACTTCATTCCAAGTTTAGCCCACAAAGTCTTTCAAAAATAGCTCATGAATTTGACTTTGCAGTCTGACACAATAGTTCTTAGCATGCTATGCAATTTGACAATCTCCCTGAAAAATAAATCAACCACGTGCAACGCATCGTCACTTTTGTGATAGGGAATAAAATATGTCATCTTAGAAAACCTATCCCCCGCTTAGTCATAGCCAATCCTACAACAAAAACCATACTAATATCTTCTCAAGGTGCACTAGGAACAAGAAGTGGGTATAAACACCATATGGATTAAGTTTAGATTTAACTTTATGGCATGTTAAACAACACTATAAAAACCTTTCATCATCACGCATCATCATAGGCCAATAAAAGTGATCGCTCAACATCAAAAAAGTCTTTTCTCTACCTAAATGTCCCATCAATCCACCTACATGTGATTCCTACAGCAAAAGCAAATGCACAGATGATTCTGGAATACATAACTTGTTAGCACGAAATAAGATTCCAACATGAGCACGAAATAAGATTCCAACATGAGCATGACACTTATCTCATCCTTTTCCATCTATGCACTTAGAATATTGTTTAGAAAAATCACGATTAGTAGCGTACAATTATCTAATATTCTCTAAACTAGGAACTTTCACTTCTAATTGTGTCAAAAGAACTATTTTCCTAGACAAAGCATCAGTAACAACATTCTCTTTACATTTGTTGTATTTCACAACATATGCAAAAAATTCAATTAATTCAACCTACTTTGTATACCTATGATTTAAATTAGCCTATCCTATAACATACTTCAAAGATTCATGATCAGAATGAGTGACAAATTCTTTAGGCCATAAATAATGTTGCCATGTCTCCATAACAGCACGAAGAGCATACAGTTACTTATCATAAACATGATAATTTAATTGAGCACCACTAAGTTTCTCACTAAAGTATGCTACAGTGTTCCTTTTTGCATTAAAACACCTCCAATACCTATTCCACTAGCATCTTATTCAATCTCAAAAGTTTTAGTGAAATTAGGTAAAACAACTAAATGTGTTTCAGTTAAACACTTTTTCAATTTAGCAAAAGCTTTCTCTTGTGCTACCCCCCACACAAATTCAACACTTTTCTTGGTCAATTCATACAATGGGGAAGTAATAGTGCTAAAATCTTTCACAAATCAATGATAAAAATCAGCAAGATCGTGAAATCTTCTAACTTGACACACATTGATAGAAGTAGGACAATTCTCAATAGCTTCAATTCAACCTTAGATTCATCAACTTCTACTCCCTTTCTAGAAATGACATATCCTAAGAATGCAAATTCTCTTGGCAAAAAGTGCACTTCTCGAAATTGACAAACAATTTTTCAGCTCTAAGCACTTCTAACACTTATCTAATATGATCAATGTGTTCTTTCATTGTACGACTATAAATCAGAATATTATCAAAGAAAACTACCATAAATTTCCTAATGAAAGCCCTTAAAACATGGTTCTTCAATTTCATGAATTTACTAGGTGCATTAGTTAATACAAAATGCATTGCTCATCATTCATACAATCCAAATTTCATTTTAAAGGTAGTTTTCACTCATCACCCCCTTCATCCTAATTTGATTATATCCACTACGCAAATCAATTTTAGAAAAAAATAACAACACCACTTAACTCATATAACATATCATGTAAAATGGAAATAGGATGATAATATCTAACAGTGATATTGTTTATTGCTCTACAATCAACACACATGTGCCATGTATCATCTATTTTAGGAACTAGAATAGCAGGAACAACACAAGGAATTAAACTTTCACATACGTACCTTTTGTTTTGAAGTTCTTGCACTTGTTTCTGAATTTTCTTTGTTTCTTCGGGATTGGTACGATATAGTGAATGATTAGGAAGGAATGCTCTTGGAATTAAATTGATTTGATGCTCTATACCCTGAATTGGTGGCAAACCAGCTGGTATTTCTTTTGGAAACGTGTCTTTAAGCATGCAAAATTATAGAAACAACACTAGAAAGAGATTTTAAGTCGCTAATAGAAAGCAATGTATCTTTATATGGCAACACAAAGTGCGTCAAATGGGGATCATCTCTCTTAATTCATATTTTGTGGTTATCATGACTAACTTATCCTCTCTCTCACTATGTAGGATCGGAAATAGCAACAGAGGGGAGTGAATGGTGCCTTCAAAAATCGCCCCAAAGTATCCACATACTTCCTCTCCGATAGCTATATAAGCTACGAAGAAGAAGGTTCATGCTCATTGGAAAATCAAATCAGACCGAAAGAAACATCACTGGTGAAACGACAATAATATAATCAAAAGATCTAAAACAAACTTGGACAAAGAGCTAAGAAATAGAAATGCTAACTGAAGAGCCAAAACTGACCAACTGAACCAAAACAAACAGAGAGAAAGCCGATCGTGTGCTGCTCTTCTTAGGCCGGATAAATCAAAGACTTAAAACAAACTAGCTGACCTATATCTGCAGAACGGATCAGCAGAGAACAGAGAGCTGCAGTCTGAAAACAGAAGCAGCAGAAAACCGAAAACAAAAACTGAAAACCAGAGTCACAGTAAATACTACTTGCTGAACCGAAAACAGAAAAGGACTATTAATGGCTGCTCTTCTCAGGTCGATACAATATAACTACAAACTTAATACCAAATTGACCTCAGGAGAAGGAAATGCAAACAAGGAACAACAAGAAACAATGATTATTGAGGTTTGTCGAGAGGAGTACAGCAGAAAGAGGCGAAATCCAAAATATTCAAGATTTTCAGATTCTTTGCTCATGAGATTTTGCATTTCAGTAGGAAATGTTCTCACAACAAGAAAGCACAAGAGTCTGATACAAACTTTCTCCCAAACCAACAGGAGCAAGAATCCCCTGCCATCAAACCCTAGCTTTGACAAAACATAGGAAGTTTAAGCTACCAAATCTCTGAAGAAAAACTGCAATAAAAGAAGGTTTGCTCTCAGGAATGGCTAGCCAAATGGCTTTGCAGTATCTCCCAGTTCAGAGCAACCCATTTTTCAGCTTCTCAATCAAGATTCACTCAAAAACAAAAAGAAGCAGAGAGACAACTGAGAGCAACAAATAGCAAGCACACAAAGAAATACTGGGAATCAAGACATCTCAAGCACAAGATTACTCAAATGGATACAATGAGATGAATGATTAGACAAGGGTTATAACCATATCACTACATGCTTCTCCCCTCAGAGAAGAACACACGCTCACACACAGCCCACACAGCCCCTAAGCTTGCTACTTCCAGCCAGACTCTCCTCACCACATATAAGAAGGTAGGAGCTCACACCCCATATGGAATATCAAGAAGTGGCAGCTCCCTTCCACTCCCAAACTCACACACAAAAGTGGCAAATAGCCAAAACTCTCAACAGGATTGGAGGGAAACAAGCATACATCCTCCAAACCCTAACTTCCTCTCTTCCAGTTATCTTCAACCGAACCCGCTTCCTGAGGCCTGAGTCAATTTTACCGAATTGCCCCTCACGCGCCTTTCTGGAAGCATCCTCTTTTCTCGCTATCGACGCCTCGCGACCACTTCGAGTCCTCGTTGTCTTTGGCATATCCCAACCACTTTGACCTCAGCACCGCCCGTGCCTAGTCCGGCCATCCATGCCTCCCACGACCTCGCCTCAAAGTCCTACAGCCATCACAGACAAGAAACCATCACATAGCACCGTTCAAAACAGTATAATCAATATTAGCATCAATGAAACATACTCAAACACAAAATAGCCCGAACGACCGATCGAGAAAAGAACAAGCGTCCTAAGCATGTTTGACCGCGTTCGACCAAGTCCAACCGAACTGGACTGCGCCAAGCACCGACTTGGTACGAACCAACCAAATCAAACTCAAACTTTCCAGAACACGAGTCAATTACTCATCACAAATATAGGGACATCTCCGCATGGTCTCTCAATCTCCCCCTTGATGAGTATATTGACAAACACAGAAAAAGTATAAGATGGAGTTTGTTTTGAAAATCATACAGGGTCTAAAAGAAGAACTAGGAGACTCAAGACCATGTTGACAAAAAGAGCAAAAACAGAAAGAGCAAGTTTTCCTCAAAAGCTTCCAGTTTTTCCCTTGAAATGGCTTTTTCTCCGATATTCTCCCCCTTTTGGCAATAAAATCATCAAGATGCAAAAGAGAGAATAAATCATAGTGAGAGTGAAATGACTTGTTGGACCGAAATGGCGACAGAGGGGGGGTGAATGGCGCTCAATTAAAAATTATACTCCTCCCCAATTCAAAAACAAACTTCTCCGATAACAATGAGTGCTATGAAGAAGTAAGAATCAGCTGTCAACTGGAACCAACTCACAGGAGAAAAACACCTTCAATAGCTATTGGAAGCTATGAACAAAAACTCTCCTTCACAAGCAAAGAGGCTATGAAACTAATGCTAGCACACTTGAAAAACCCTTCACTACAGAGGAGGAACCCTAACACTAAATACCAGAAAGAACCACAACCATCTGAGCCAAAATAAAATGGGCCGGCCTTCGGGTTCAGACAGCAGACTTGCTGATTTTCAGTTTTCAGATTTTGGAGCTTCCCTTTACTTGCCCAAAACAAGAGAAAAGGATGAATAAATTAAATCCCTTCAAGGCAAGACTTCAGAGACCTATTCCAAATACTTTTGAGGGACCAAATAACCTGAAAAACCAACTGAACACATGGAATTTCAGATTATGCCCAAAACCTGAAAAATACAGGGAGCTGAACTAAAAACTCAAAAATCTCCCAAACCCTTGATCCTTTGGCACTGAAACTCTAGGGATATGAGAGCAATAGCAAGGGGAACTCCCAGGCCAAAAATCACCTCAAGCCAAGAAAGGAATCAAGGAAATAACCCAAACCCTAGAAATGACAGAAACTGGAATCTTCAGAGAAGAGCTTCAAACAAAAACAAATTACTCCTTCCACAGAGATCTTTTGCACATGAGATTTTAGGGATATAAGAGCAATACCTAGATGATCCCTCAGACCAAATCTCAAGTCAGATTGAGGAGTAAAAACATTTTTCCCTGAAACCCTAGAACTGGCTGAAACTTAAACAGAGAGGGCCAAAATCAAGAAACTGGAATTAAACTCAGTTTGCTATGGGGATTGACTAGCCAAATGGCTTTTAGGCTTCACCCATGTCATAGCAACCCATTTTGGCCAAAACCAGCAAGCAAGAACTCGAAAATCACAAAATCAAGAAATCCACAAAAGAAGGCATCGTAGAACAGAGAGCAAGAAAAAGATGAAACTTCAGATTTTCATTGATTTCAACAAGGGGAAATGCGAGGAATCACGATACGCATGTACATTAGAACGAGGAATGATTACATGACTCTCACACACTCTCCAACCTCTCAAACATCAACCATGAATGCTTAGAGGAGGATGAACACACTCTGTTCTCTCAAGAACTCTACGTAGGGGACAGAGGGAGCACTGACTCTGCCTCTCCAACCACTAAAGACTAAAGAAGAAACCAACTCCTAAAGCCTCTTTTGACTAGAGCTAACCCTAATTCCCTCCAAAATGCTCAAGTGGGCATGCAGCCCCTCAATCCTATTTATAGCCTTGGCTAACGGGTCTCCGCCCCGTTACGCCTGCTAAATCCAACAGCGCCCGCTCCCGCTTGTGCAGCCTCGCGAATTTCCCGATTCGCCCCTCCTGCACCTTCCGGGAAGCTTCCGCGCTCCTTGCCTCGCACGCCTCGCAACCACCTCGAGTCTACGTCGTCTTCGACACATCCCGACCGTTCTGACCTCAGCGCCACCTGCGCCTAGTCCGGTCCACGTGTCTCGCCACGACTCCACCCGATGTCCTGCAGCCACACAGACAAAGAACACATCAAATAGCACCGCTCGATACATGAAAGCGTAAATACCATAATACTTACCATAATGAAGTCCAAACCTGTCGAATCATCGAAATATGAACATAAACCCATACGACCAGGAATGACCAAGTCCGACCGAGCCCGACTGCGCCATGCAACGACTCGACTCCGAACTACGCAAACCAAACTCGACTCACTTAGACCAACGTCAAATACTCATCATTCACATGGAGTCACGACCGCATGGTCTCTCAATCTCCCCCTTGATGAGTATATTGACAAACTCCGAAAAAGCATGAAGTAGAGTTTGATTTGCAAAGTCCAACATGGTCCAAAGACGGGAATGAAACTAATGACCATGTCGACCGAAGGAAGCACTAGAGCAGCAAGCTGAAAGAGCAAATTTTTCTCCAACGCTCTAAAAAGCTCCCAAATGACTTTTTCTTCTCTATTCTCCCCCTTTTGGCAATAAACACATCAAGATGCAAACGAGAGAATATGATCACAAGGATGGATGAAATATGGCTGAAGTTTGATTATTTCTAAGCATTTTGAGCCATGAGAATTATCCATAATGACCATAATGTAATGCACCAAGCCATAACTCAATAGAACGCTATCTAGATCATGACAACATATATATAAGCCAGCTAGAGCACATAGATGACAATCTGAAATGTAATGCATTTTGTGAGCAAGTCAAGTCATCAATGAGTAAAGTTTAGCTAGAGACATCCAAGGATGATGCAGGCCATGTCAATAAGCTAAGCGGAACAAAGAAGCTAACATTGAGTCCAAATAGAGTGCTATAAGCTCAAGATTGAAACATTGGTTAAAGTACTTGGTTCTGATTGTAGATTAAGCAAATTGAGCACATTAAACATTGTCTTTTGAAAGCATATGGTTGTTTTCAACCCAATTTTTTTGTTTATGTGCTAGATCTCAAGCCTTATGCGACTACTCCAAGCAAAAGCTTAAGAAGATAGTCTAGGTCATCCAAAACTCCCCCTGAGTTCATGCCTAGTGCAATGGCAAGCTGTCTCATGAGAAAGAATTGGTGAAATCAGTTTTTTCGCACAAATATGGTGGTTGACAACCAACATTTTGTTTTATCATGTGCTAGATCTCAAGCCTTATGCGACTACTCCAAGCAAGAAGCTTAAGAAGATAGTCTAGGTCATCCAAAACTCCCCCTAAGTTCATGCCAAGTGCAATGGCAAGCCGTCTCATGGGAAAGAATTGGTGAGATCAGTTTTTTCGCACAAAAGAGATCTTTTTGTTTTTTTTAACACATTGTACTAACTCATGTATCAACAGGAGACTAAAACAGCTCAAACTAAGGCTCAATATAGATTCAACGCTCTACTCAGCCTATTTGACATGGCATGAATCATAAAAGGATAGCTCAAGAAAGACTAAACTCAAATGCTAGCATGACAAGTTTAATTTAAGTTGATCAATTTTACTTAACTTATCATGGCAAACGCTAGTCTACACATATGAAGTCATGATAAATTTAGCAAGCTCAGCACAAGTCATGGCAAGGTGTAAAGCACTGAAGCATGTCATAACAGGATAATAATCAAGGCTCAATGCAGATTGATTATAATACTAGAATGCTGAAAATGCACGAAAGACCAGTTCCCCCTCAACATTAGATGCAACTTTTAGTTCAAGTTGAGTTAAGTCAATATTAAGCTCCAGAAGCTCCCAAATGAACTCCCCCTGAACCAAAGCATTAAATTCGAGAAGCTGGCAAAGAAAATCCAAACGGGTAGTCCTTAAAGCATAGATAAGATATAGAAGATACTATGGCTCAGACTGACTCTCATCTACCCCATGTGACTCCAGGGCTAATAGCTTGACCGTAAAACACACACTAGAGAGCAAACACGTACCCTGTCTACCCGAGGGTGGCCCAACCTTCGCTAGAACCTACAAGAAGTGAGTGAGCTCAATCTAGTGAGATAAGAAGCAGCTAATAAGAAGCATCCTGGAAGCACAAGATAAGAGTAGGAAGTCTAAGCAACTAGGCAAGAGAAGCACTCTAACCTATGCTAGAAGGACTAAACCCAATGCACCCAAATGCAAAGAGACAGAAATGAGACAGAAGCATAATCAATATAGTAGAGCAGTAAAGCCCAAAACTCCCCCTCACTACAGTCCATAAGGACAAACCACCCCAAGCTCTCCCCGTAGAGCTGAAAACCTCGAACTATCCAATGGCTTGGTGAAGATGTCAGCCAACTGGTGGTCACTCTCCACAAACTGGAGCACTATATCGCCCTTCTCTACATGGTCTCTAAGGAAGTGAAAACGGATATCGATGTGCTTGGTCCGAGAGTGTTGCACTGGGTTCTTAGCAATGTTAATCGCAGAAGTGTTATCACAAAAGAGTGGAACACTGTCGATAACTAACCCAAAGTCCCGCAGGGTCGAAGCCATCCAGAGTACCTGACTGCAGCAGCTGGCTGCAGCAACATACTCGGCCTCTGCGGTGGACTGCGCAACACCGGACTGCTTCCTCGAAGACCAAGAAACGAGAGAAGTGCCAATGAATTGGCAAGTGCCAGAAGTGCTCTTCCTATCTATCCTACAGCCGGCAAAGTCTGCATCCGAGAAGGCTCTCAAGGAAAGACAGGATGAGGAAGAGTACCAGATACCATAGTCAATGGTAGCTCGAAGGTACCGAAAGATACGCTTCACCGCCTGGCGGTGAGATACGCGAGGAGAAGCCTGAAACCGAGCACACAGACACACTGAGAAGTGTATGTCTGGTCTCGAGGCAGTGAGGTAAAGAAGGGAGCCGATCATACTTCTGAACTCTTTTTGATCAACTGGCTCGCCATCCTCATCTGGGTCAAGATAGGCTGTAGAAGCCATGGGAGTCGACACAGGCTTACCATCGCTCATGTCGAAGCGTCTCAGGAGGTCACGAGTGTACTTTCCTTGATGAAGAAATGTACCCTCCCGAGACTGCTTGATTTGGAAGCCAAGGAAGAAGGTCAACTCCCCCATCATACTCATTTCAAATTCGGTGCTCATGACATCCGAGAACTGTGAAACCAGAGTATGGGAAGAGCCGCCAAAGATAATGTCATCGACATAGATTTGGACGAGCAGAAGGTCATTGCCATGACGGCGGATGAACAAGGTCTTGTCTACTTTACCCATGTCAAACCCATGACTCAACAAGTAGGACTTAAGCCTCTCATACCAAGCTCTGGGGGCCTGCTTAAGTCCATACAACGCTTTGGAAAGCTTGAAGACATGATGTGGGTATTTGGGGTTCTCGAAACCTGGAGGCTGTCTGACGTAAACTTCTTCCTCAATGACTCCATTAAGGAAGGCACTCTTGACGTCCATCTGGTAGAGCTTGAAACCCTTAGAAGCTGCAAAGGCAAGCAGGATTCTAATGGCCTCAAGTCGAGCTACAGGGGCAAAGGTCTCCTCGAAGTCTAGACCCTCAACCTGGGAAAACCCCTAAGCTACCAGTCTAGCCTTGTTTCGAATAACCACTCCATCCTCGCTCTGCTTGTTCTTGAACACCCACTTAGTCCCAATAATATTGTGACCTCGCGGGGGCTCGACAAGCGACCAGACCTTGTTCCTCTCGAAATTTTCTAACTCCTCATGCATGGCATTGACCCAAGACTCATCGGAAAGAGCATGAGAAACATCTTTGGGCTCAAAGGAGGCAATGAAAGCAGAATGGAGACAGAATTGAGATAAGCCAGATTTTGAGCGGGTAACACGCTCGAAGAGGTCTCCAATCATCTGCTCAGAAGGATGCCTTTTCTGGATATGTCTGGGAGGTCCTGGATGAGATGAAGAAGTGGCCTCTACCTCGTGAGCTGACGAGATAGGAACAGAGCCACTAGCTCCAGAGGAAGCAGAAGGCATGGGCTGATCACCTAGAGGTGCGGTAGAAGACGGCACCTCAAGGGGTGGATAAGGGACTGGATCGGGTAGACAACCCTCATCTCCATCGTCCTCGTCATCCACGAAGATGGTCTCGGACTGCTCTAAAGAACCTGAGATATCAGGCCTAGTCCCCGGACTGGCCTCGTCAAAGGTCACCTCACAGGTCTCTACCATTTTGCTAGACTCGCAGTTCCAGACCCTATAAGCCCGCGAAGAAGGCGAGTAACCTAGAAAGATCCCATCACAAGAACGTGACTCGAACTTATCTAGGTTCCCGGACTTCAGAATAAAGCACTTGCAACCAAACACACGAAAATGAGAGACGCTGGGCTTTCGCCCGTATCTCAACTCATAAGAAGTGCGGTGCAAGTGTGCCCGAAGAAAAACTCGATTTGAGACATGGCACGCGGTGGCTATAGCCTCAGCCCAAAACTTCCGCGGTGTAGAGTACTCATCAAGCATCGTCCTGGCCATCTCGACCAAGGTACGGTTCTTCCTCTCCACAACGCCATTTTGTTGTGGGACGTGCGGAGAAGAGAACTGGTGCTCTACACCTGTCTCACCACAGAAACTCTCGAAGTAGGAATTCTTAAACTCCGTGCCATTGTCACTGCGGATCGCTCGTAAGGCACCAGGGAGCTCAACAGAAAGCCTACTAAAAAGACCTCGAAAATGTGAAAACGTCTCATCCTTCGAGGCTAAGCAAAACACCCAAGAATACCTCGAGAAGTCATCGACCACGACAAGGACATACCACTTCCCTCCTGCTGACTGCACTCGAGCTGGTCCCACTGTATCCATGTGGAGCAGCTGTCCCGGTGCATCGGTCATAGTCACAGTGACCGGAGGATGTGAAGCGGCTACCATCTTGCCGTGCCGGCATGGAGCGCAAACAAGATCTTTGACCATTTTGAGTTTCGGCAGACCACGAATGAGGTCGTGGCCGCTAACTCGGGTCAAATGGTCAAATCCAATATGACCAAGTCTCCTATGCCAGAAAGAGAGGTCGCGGGACTCTGAAGCAACTAAACACCTGAGAGGATCACCAGAAGACTCAGAAAAATCAGCACGAAAGATCCTCCCATAACGAGAAATCCCGCAGACCAGACTACCCGAAGAATCAAGAATTTTACAAGCATTTTTCTTGAAACTCACCTCGAAACCGTCATCGGTAAGCTGAGAAACGGAAAGCAAATTGTACTGCAGCTTACTAACCAAGGCAACATCCTTAAGAATAAAAGAAGCATTAACATGCACAGTACCTTTGGCGATGACACGCCCAGACGAAGCGTCTCCGAAGGTGATCGTCTCATCACCTGGAGCGCGGGCAAGGGAAGAAAACCAACGGGAGTCTCCGGTCATGTGTCGTGAACACCCGGAGTCTACAAGCCAAACCTTTCCCTTCCCTGCCCGGCGAACCTGAGTCAAACAGAGAGTAAAGTCTCAGTACTGGGGTAAATCAAGAGTGATTTTGGCACCCAATACTGAACAACACGTCGAGCAGATGAAGTAGTCAAGCACGACTGACCTCTATCTACCCTACGCTCTCTGTCACTCACAGCAGAAGGTCTGTGAGCAGACCTGAAGCTGTTGCGGGGTCCGACTGCTACGGGAGAGCGAGTCGGAACACCGGCAACACGCTGAACACGCCGCGGGTAACTGTCTCGACGGGGGAAACGAGATGTACCCTCAGGACGGCGGAAGTCATGAGCAGGAGCAGCATGAGGACGAAAAACAGAAGACTCAGAAAAACCAAGTCCTCGATGCTGCCCAAACCCATCAACAGCAGTAAACCTAGACCTCGTGCTGGTCCTAGGTGCACTCAGGATCTGGGGCTAACCCTGAATACGCCTAGGAGACTCAACACGGTCTCTACGCGCGATCTTGGCGCGCCTGAAGCATCGATCAACCGTGTGTCCATCCTTCTGACAGAAGGTGCAGTGATACTTCATCCTCTGAGAGGTAGAAGTAGCACGGTCAGGCTTCGCCTTCTGAGAGGCCGAAGCAGCAGGTGCAATCACCTTGCTGTCAGAAATCCCCTGGACATAGCCCGCTGACTTAAATTGGACTTTCTCGGTCCTGGGCTCGGTCTCGATCACACCTGGTGCTATGGGTCTGAGCACAACAGGTGGATGCTTCCTCATATCCTCATAATAGTCATATCCTAGACCCTGATTAAATCTGCAAATCTTGGACTGGTCTAGAATAAGATTAAGCTTCTTCTTGCCGCCTACAAATCTCTCGAGAGTGTTCATAAGGTACTGACACTCCCGAAAGAGAGAGGTGCAAGAAGAGCAGGGGGAAGAGGGAACAGCAGGAGGTAAGGGAGCAGATGAAGAACCAACAGCAGAGGGAAGAATGGCTTGTGCACGCACAGCCGACTCTGAATGGACAGTCCTACTGCTAGTCAGTTGGTTCACGTTCCTAGGCGTCTCCACCTTACCCTGGGGCTTCTCCCCCTTCTCAGCACAGACAATACAAGCAGAAGGTTGCTTCTCTAGTAGGTCCTTAGTCAGCTTCACACATTTCTCATCCAATGTAATCAAATCAGATTTTAGTTTGTTACAGTTAATACATGGTGAGCTAACAGGGTCCTTAGAAGCATACTGAGCTATTTTCCTATCATGATCAATCATTTCTTGAAACTGTTTGGAGACAGCTTCAAGTTCAGCAGTTAACTTGGGACAGTTCAAGCATGAATCAATTGGCTCAAGCAAAGAAGCTTGTAGTTCAGCAATTTTATGATCTGCCCGTTTTAGATTCATCTTCAAGTTATTGCAATTTTCACAAGACTCGGGCAGATCAAGGAGCATGGCATAAGGTCCTCTAGCAGCAATGTCCTTAACCTCACATGAGGTGGGAGAAGTAGTCTCGTCAGTAGTAAGTAGGGTAACAGCCATCCTACTCAACTCTAACTCAGCAAGCAGACTAACATTCTCCACCTTAACAATATCAAGCTCGGAGGACACACTATCATGCGAGGTCCTTAGTTTCTCCATGTCACCCAACAGAGCACAGCAAGTATCACAATCATCACGGGAGGGAGCAGATGTAAGTGAAGTAAGCTCCCGTGATAGTCTATCTACTTCCTTCTCTAACTCGGTACACCTAGCCCTAGCTCTAGCATGAAAACCACCTAGCTTAAGAAAAGCATGATTGAGCTGGTCGTAGGTGGGGCATACCTCGTCCGAGTCGGAGTACAGCTCGCTGTCGCTCAGTTCGCCCTCGAGGGCCATGAAGCACATGCCGGAGAAGTCGTCGCCGCCATCCTTGGGCTCTTGGTCACCCGTCCCGTCGTCGTCGCTCCATCCCTCCACCTCGCTGAGGTCGAGGTCGTCGAAGGCGGTGAGGACGCGGTGGAAGAGCTTCTTGGCCTTCCCGAAGTTGCGGAACTTCTTCTTTCCCGGCGTCTGAGCTGGAGGCTTCTTGTTGCGGTTCTTGTCGGTGTAGTCGATCTTGCCCGAACCGCCGTAGTCGTTCTTGCCTTTCTCCAGCTTGGGGCAGTTTGCCCGAATGTGGTTGGGGCCACCACACTCGAAGCAAATCACGGGTCCTCCTCTCTTTCTGTCCCTCCTCCCCTTGTAAGCATGGGAGAATCTTCGAGCAAGGAGGGCCAGCTGATCATCCGCAAGCTGCTCTAACTGATCATCAGTTATGTCACAGAGAGCAGCAAGGGAGAAACCGCAAAGAGAACCAGAAGAAGAGGAACCAGAAGCCAACGTGGGATCAGTGACCAAAGCCATCGACTGTGACTTCGACCTACGAGAGACAACGTCAATCTCGTGAGTCTTGAGGCGTGAGTACAGCGCGTCAAGAGTCAGGGTCGAGAGGTCTGTCGTACCGCCCTTTTATACGAAAGTTCTACATGCATCAGACAGTGTATGATACACTACCTTTGTTTGACTATCTGTTTGTAGGTGACAAGTTATTGAAAATAACAACTTCATTCCAAGTTTAGCCCACAAAGTCTTTCAAAAATAGCTCATGAATTTGACTTTGCAGTCTGACACAATAGTTCTTAGCATGCTATGCAATTTGACAATCTCCCTGAAAAATAAATCAACCACGTGCAACGCATCGTCACTTTTGTGATAGGGAATAAAATATGTCATCTTAGAAAACCTATCCCCCGCTTAGTCATAGCCAATCCTACAACAAAAACCATACTAATATCTTCTCAAGGTGCACTAGGAACAAGAAGTGGGTATAAACACCATATGGATTAAGTTTAGATTTAACTTTATGGCATGTTAAACAACACTATAAAAACCTTTCATCATCACGCATCATCATAGGCCAATAAAAGTGATCGCTCAACATCAAAAAAGTCTTTTCTCTACCTAAATGTCCCATCAATCCACCTACATGTGATTCCTACAGCAAAAGCAAATGCACAGATGATTCTGGAATACATAACTTGTTAGCACGAAATAAGATTCCAACATGAGCACGAAATAAGATTCCAACATGAGCATGACACTTATCTCATCCTTTTCCATCTATGCACTTAGAATATTGTTTAGAAAAATCACGATTAGTAGCGTACAATTATCTAATATTCTCTAAACTAGGAACTTTCACTTCTAATTGTGTCAAAAGAACTATTTTCCTAGACAAAGCATCAGTAACAACATTCTCTTTACATTTGTTGTATTTCACAACATATGCAAAAAATTCAATTAATTCAACCTACTTTGTATACCTATGATTTAAATTAGCCTATCCTATAACATACTTCAAAGATTCATGATCAGAATGAGTGACAAATTCTTTAGGCCATAAATAATGTTGCCATGTCTCCATAACAGCACGAAGAGCATACAGTTACTTATCATAAACATGATAATTTAATTGAGCACCACTAAGTTTCTCACTAAAGTATGCTACAGTGTTCCTTTTTGCATTAAAACACCTCCAATACCTATTCCACTAGCATCTTATTCAATCTCAAAAGTTTTAGTGAAATTAGGTAAAACAACTAAATGTGTTTCAGTTAAACACTTTTTCAATTTAGCAAAAGCTTTCTCTTGTGCTACCCCCCACACAAATTCAACACTTTTCTTGGTCAATTCATACAATGGGGAAGTAATAGTGCTAAAATCTTTCACAAATCAATGATAAAAATCAGCAAGATCGTGAAATCTTCTAACTTGACACACATTGATAGAAGTAGGACAATTCTCAATAGCTTCAATTCAACCTTAGATTCATCAACTTCTACTCCCTTTCTAGAAATGACATATCCTAAGAATGCAAATTCTCTTGGCAAAAAGTGCACTTCTCGAAATTGACAAACAATTTTTCAGCTCTAAGCACTTCTAACACTTATCTAATATGATCAATGTGTTCTTTCATTGTACGACTATAAATCAGAATATTATCAAAGAAAACTACCATAAATTTCCTAATGAAAGCCCTTAAAACATGGTTCTTCAATTTCATGAATTTACTAGGTGCATTAGTTAATACAAAATGCATTGCTCATCATTCATACAATCCAAATTTCATTTTAAAGGTAGTTTTCACTCATCACCCCCTTCATCCTAATTTGATTATATCCACTACGCAAATCAATTTTAGAAAAAAATAACAACACCACTTAACTCATATAACATATCATGTAAAATGGAAATAGGATGATAATATCTAACAGTGATATTGTTTATTGCTCTACAATCAACACACATGTGCCATGTATCATCTATTTTAGGAACTAGAATAGCAGGAACAACACAAGGAATTAAACTTTCACATACGTACCTTTTGTTTTGAAGTTCTTGCACTTGTTTCTGAATTTTCTTTGTTTCTTCGGGATTGGTACGATATAGTGAATGATTAGGAAGGAATGCTCTTGGAATTAAATTGATTTGATGCTCTATACCCTGAATTGGTGGCAAACCAGCTGGTATTTCTTTTGGAAACGTGTCTTTAAGCATGCAAAATTATAGAAACAACACTAGAAAGAGATTTTAAGTCGCTAATAGAAAGCAATGTATCTTTATATGGCAACACAAAGTGCGTCAAATGGGGATCATCTCTCTTAATTCATATTTTGTGGTTATCATGACTAACTTATCCTCTCTCTCACTATGTAGGATCGGAAATAGCAACAGAGGGGAGTGAATGGTGCCTTCAAAAATCGCCCCAAAGTATCCACATACTTCCTCTCCGATAGCTATATAAGCTACGAAGAAGAAGGTTCATGCTCATTGGAAAATCAAATCAGACCGAAAGAAACATCACTGGTGAAACGACAATAATATAATCAAAAGATCTAAAACAAACTTGGACAAAGAGCTAAGAAATAGAAATGCTAACTGAAGAGCCAAAACTGACCAACTGAACCAAAACAAACAGAGAGAAAGCCGATCGTGTGCTGCTCTTCTTAGGCCGGATAAATCAAAGACTTAAAACAAACTAGCTGACCTATATCTGCAGAACGGATCAGCAGAGAACAGAGAGCTGCAGTCTGAAAACAGAAGCAGCAGAAAACCGAAAACAAAAACTGAAAACCAGAGTCACAGTAAATACTACTTGCTGAACCGAAAACAGAAAAGGACTATTAATGGCTGCTCTTCTCAGGTCGATACAATATAACTACAAACTTAATACCAAATTGACCTCAGGAGAAGGAAATGCAAACAAGGAACAACAAGAAACAATGATTATTGAGGTTTGTCGAGAGGAGTACAGCAGAAAGAGGCGAAATCCAAAATATTCAAGATTTTCAGATTCTTTGCTCATGAGATTTTGCATTTCAGTAGGAAATGTTCTCACAACAAGAAAGCACAAGAGTCTGATACAAACTTTCTCCCAAACCAACAGGAGCAAGAATCCCCTGCCATCAAACCCTAGCTTTGACAAAACATAGCAAGTTTAAGCTACCAAATCTCTGAAGAAAAACTGCAATAAAAGAAGGTTTGCTCTCAGGAATGGCTAGCCAAATGGCTTTGCAGTATCTCCCAGTTCAGAGCAACCCATTTTTCAGCTTCTCAATCAAGATTCACTCAAAAACAAAAAGAAGCAGAGAGACAACTGAGAGCAACAAATAGCAAGCACACAAAGAAATACTGGGAATCAAGACATCTCAAGCACAAGATTACTCAAATGGATACAATGAGATGAATGATTAGACAAGGGTTATAACCATATCACTACATGCTTCTCCCCTCAGAGAAGAACACACGCTCACACACAGCCCACACAGCCCCTAAGCTTGCTACTTCCAGCCAGACTCTCCTCACCACATATAAGAAGGTAGGAGCTCACACCCCATATGGAATATCAAGAAGTGGCAGCTCCCTTCCACTCCCAAACTCACACACAAAAGTGGCAAATAGCCAAAACTCTCAACAGGATTGGAGGGAAACAAGCATACATCCTCCAAACCCTAACTTCCTCTCTTCCAGTTATCTTCAACCGAACCCGCTTCCTGAGGCCTGAGTCAATTTTACCGAATTGCCCCTCACGCGCCTTTCTGGAAGCATCCTCTTTTCTCGCTATCGACGCCTCGCGACCACTTCGAGTCCTCGTTGTCTTTGGCATATCCCAACCACTTTGACCTCAGCACCGCCCGTGCCTAGTCCGGCCATCCATGCCTCCCACGACCTCGCCTCAAAGTCCTACAGCCATCACAGACAAGAAACCATCACATAGCACCGTTCAAAACAGTATAATCAATATTAGCATCAATGAAACATACTCAAACACAAAATAGCCCGAACGACCGATCGAGAAAAGAACAAGCGTCCTAAGCACGTTTGACCGCGTTCGACCAAGTCCAACCGAACTGGACTGCGCCAAGCACCGACTTGGTACGAACCAACCAAATCAAACTCAAACTTTCCAGAACACGAGTCAATTACTCATCACAAATATAGGGACATCTCCGCATGGTCTCTCAATCTCCCCCTTGATGAGTATATTGACAAACACAGAAAAAGTATAAGATGGAGTTTGTTTTGAAAATCATACAGGGTCTAAAAGAAGAACTAGGAGACTCAAGACCATGTTAACAAAAAGAGCAAAAACAGAAAGAGCAAGTTTTCCTCAAAAGCTTCCAGTTTTTCCCTTGAAATGGCTTTTTCTCCGATATTCTCCCCCTTTTGGCAATAAAATCATCAAGATGCAAAAGAGAGAATAAATCATAGTGAGAGTGAAATGACTTGTTGGACCGAAATGGCGACAGAGGGGGGGTGAATGGTGCTCAATTAAAAATTATACTCCTCCCCAATTCAAAAACAAACTTCTCCGATAACAATGAGTGCTATGAAGAAGTAAGAATCAGCTGTCAACTGGAACCAACTCACAGGAGAAAAACACCTTCAATAGCTATTGGAAGCTATGAACAAAAACTCTCCTTCACAAGCAAAGAGGCTATGAAACTAATGCTAGCACACTTGAAAAACCCTTCACTACAGAGGAGGAACCCTAACACTAAATACCAGAAAGAACCACAACCATCTGAGCCAAAATAAAATGGGCCGGCCTTCGGGTTCAGACAGCAGACTTGCTGATTTTCAGTTTTCAGATTTTGGAGCTTCCCTTTACTTGCCCAAAACAAGAGAAAAGGATGAATAAATTAAATCCCTTCAAGGCAAGACTTCAGAGACCTATTCCAAATACTTTTGAGGGACCAAATAACCTGAAAAACCAACTGAACACATGGAATTTCAGATTATGCCCAAAACCTGAAAAATACAGGGAGCTGAACTAAAAACTCAAAAATCTCCCAAACCCTTGATCCTTTGGCACTGAAACTCTAGGGATATGAGAGCAATAGCAAGGGGAACTCCCAGGCCAAAAATCACCTCAAGCCAAGAAAGGAATCAAGGAAATAACCCAAACCCTAGAAATGACAGAAACTGGAATCTTCAGAGAAGAGCTTCAAACAAAAACAAATTACTCCTTCCACAGAGATCTTTTGCACATGAGATTTTAGGGATATAAGAGCAATACCTAGATGATCCCTCAGACCAAATCTCAAGTCAGATTGAGGAGTAAAAACATTTTTCCCTGAAACCCTAGAACTGGCTGAAACTTAAACAGAGAGGGCCAAAATCAAGAAACTGGAATTAAACTCAGTTTGCTATGGGGATTGACTAGCCAAATGGCTTTTAGGCTTCACCCATGTCATAGCAACCCATTTTGGCCAAAACCAGCAAGCAAGAACTCGAAAATCACAAAATCAAGAAATCCACAAAAGAAGGCATCGTAGAACAGAGAGCAAGAAAAAGATGAAACTTCAGATTTTCATTGATTTCAACAAGGGGAAATGCGAGGAATCACGATACGCATGTACATTAGAACGAGGAATGATTACATGACTCTCACACACTCTCCAACCTCTCAAACATCAACCATGAATGCTTAGAGGAGGATGAACACACTCTGTTCTCTCAAGAACTCTACGTAGGGGACAGAGGGAGCACTGACTCTGCCTCTCCAACCACTAAAGACTAAAGAAGAAACCAACTCCTAAAGCCTCTTTTGACTAGAGCTAACCCTAATTCCCTCCAAAATGCTCAAGTGGGCATGCAGCCCCTCAATCCTATTTATAGCCTTGGCTAACGGGTCTCCGCCCCGTTACGCCTGCTAAATCCAACGGCGCCCGCTCCCGCTTGTGCAGCCTCGCGAATTTCCCGATTCGCCCCTCCTGCACCTTCCGGGAAGCTTCCGCGCTCCTTGCCTCGCACGCCTCGCAACCACCTCGAGTCTACGTCGTCTTCGACACATCCCGACCGTTCTGACCTCAGCGCCACCTGCGCCTAGTCCGGTCCACGTGTCTCGCCACGACTCCACCCGATGTCCTGCAGCCACACAGACAAAGAACACATCAAATAGCACCGCTCGATACATGAAAGCGTAAATACCATAATACTTACCATAATGAAGTCCAAACCTGTCGAATCATCGAAATATGAACATAAACCCATACGACCAGGAATGACCAAGTCCGACCGAGCCCGACTGCGCCATGCAACGACTCGACTCCGAACTACGCAAACCAAACTCGACTCACTTAGACCAACGTCAAATACTCATCATTCACATGGAGTCACGACCGCATGGTCTCTCATGACTAAATCTTATTTAGTCTAAGCATTGGAGCCATGAAGATTATCCAAAATGACCTTTTGAGTATTACACCAAGCCATAACGTATATGAATGCTATCAAGATCATGACAAGATATGTATAATCAAGCTAAACCAAATAAGTCATAATCTGATAATTAATCGAATTTCTTAGCATGTCAAGTTATCCAGGAGTATAGTCTAGCTAAAGGTATCCAAGAATGATGCATACCATGTCAATAATTTAAGTGGAACCAAGAAACTAGTATTGAGCCAGTTTACAGTTCTACAAGTTCAAGAATGAATCACTTGTTCAAATACTTGGTCTTTTTGTGTAATTAAGCAAATTTAGCACAATTGAAATGTTTTTCCTTATAAAATCTCATGGTTGTTTCCAACCAAATTGTTTTGTTTAGTCATGTGCTAGATCTCAAGCCTTATGCGACCACTCCAAACTAGAAGCTTAAGAAGGTGATCTTGGTCATCCAAAACTCCCCCTGAGTTCATGCCTAGTGCAATGGCAAGTAGTCTCATGAGAAAGAATTGGTGAGATCAATTCTTTCGCACAAAAGAGATCCTTTTGCTTTTACTAAATTTAGTGCAAGAACAAGAAGTTAAAAATAACTCATGCTTCATAAGAACTAGCATAGCTCAATCTAAAACTCAATAAAGATTCAAGACTCAACTCAGCCTCTTTGACATGGCATGAATCATAAAAGGATAACTAAAGATAGACTGATCTCAAGAGCTAACATGACATGATTTAATTCAACTTGTACATTGTTAATCGACCTATCATGGCAAAGACTTGACTACACATATAAAGTCATGATAAATCTAGCAATTTAGTACAGATCATGGCAAGATGTAAAGCAGTTGATTCATGTCACATAAGGATAATAAACAAGGCTCCATGCAGAATGACAGAAATGCAAGAGAATCCAGCTCCCCTTAGCAATGATGCACTTTTAGTTCAAGTTGAGTTATGTCAATATTAAGATCTAGAAAATCTCAAATGAACTCCCCCTGAACCAAAGCTATAAAATGAGAAGCTGGCAAGAAAATCAGAAAAGGCAGTCCTTAAAGTATAGATAAGATATAAAGGATACTATGGCTCAGACTAACTCTCATCTACCCCATATGACACTAGGACTATCAGCTGGTCATCTAACACACTAAGGAGCAAACATGTTCCCTGTCTACCCAAGGGTGGCCCAACCCTTGCTAGAACCTATAAGAAGTGAGTGAGCTCAACCTAGTGAGAAGAGAAACAGCTAATAAGCAGCATCCTAGAATCACAAGATGAGACGAAGAAGTCTAACCAACTAGACAAGAGAACCACTCTAGTTTATGCTAGAAGGACTAACACAAATGCACCCACATGCAATGCAACAAAAGGAGATAGAAGCATATAAACAGGATAAAACATAAAGCACAAAGCTCCCCCTCACAACAATCCATAAGGACAAACCACCCCAAACTCTCCCCGCAAGGCTGAAAACCTAGAACTATCCAAAGGCTTGGTAAAGATATCAGCCAACTGGTGGTCACTTTCCACAAACTAGAGCAATATGTCACCCTTCTCCACATGGTCTCTAAGGAAGTGATATATGATATCAATATGCTTGGTCCAAGAGTGTTGCACTGGGTTCTTGGCAATATTAATGGCAGAAGTGTTATCACAAAAGAGTGGAACACTATCTATGTTTAACCCAAAGTCCTGCAAGGTCGAAACCATCCAAAGTACCTGGCTGCAGCAACTGGCGACAGCAACATACTCGGCCTCTACGGTGGACTGTGCAACACCAGACTGCATAGTAGAAGACCAAGAAACAAGAGAAGTGCTAATGAATTGGTAGGTGCCAGAAGTGCTCTTCCTATCTATCCTACAGCCAGCAAAGTCTGCGTCGGAGTAGGTTCTAAGAGAAAGACAGGACGAGGAAGAGTACCAAATACCATAGTCAATGGTGGCTTGAAGGTACCGAAGGACGCGCTTCACCGCCTGGTGGTGAGATATGCAAGGAGAAGCCTGAAATTGAGCACATAGACACACAGAGAAGTGTATGTCTGGTCTCGAGGCCGTGAGGTATAAGAGAGAGCCAATCATGCTTCTGTACTCTTTTTGATCAACTGGCTCGCCATCCTCATCTGGATCAAGTGAAGTTGATGATGCCATCGGAGTTGATACCGGCTTGCCATCACTCATATCAAAGCATCTCAGGAGGTCTCGTGTGTACTTATCTTGATGCAAGAATATACCCTCCCGAGTCTTCTTGATCTGGAAGCCAAGGAAGAATGTCAACTCGCCCATCATGCTCATCTCAAACTCTGTGCTCATGACATCAGAGAACTGTGAAACAAGAGCATGAGAGGAGCTACCAAAGATGATGTCATCCACATAAATCTGGACGAGTAGAAGGTCATTGCCATGCCTGCGAATGAACAAGGTCTTGTCTACCTTACCCATCTCAAACCCATGACTCAACAAATAGGACTTAAGCCTCTCATACCAAGCTCTAGAGGCTAACTTAAGTCCATATATGGCTTTGAAAAG
This sequence comes from Dendrocalamus latiflorus, assembly GCA_017311315.1. Classification (NCBI taxonomy): domain Eukaryota; kingdom Viridiplantae; phylum Streptophyta; class Magnoliopsida; order Poales; family Poaceae; genus Dendrocalamus; species Dendrocalamus latiflorus. The sequence continues at coordinate 19,188,922 of CM029649.1, read as the reverse complement.
CCTGTAGACATGGTTTGGGTATTTGGGGTTCTCGAAACCTGTAGGCTGTCCAACATAGACCTCTTCCTCAATAAACCCATTGAGGAAGGCACTCTTGACATCCATCTTATAAAGCTTGAAGCGCTTACACGCTGCGAAAGCAAGCAAAATCCTAATAGCCTCTAGCCTAGCTACAAGGGCAAAGGTCTCCTCAAAATCTAGACCCTCAACCTGGGAGAAACCCTGAGCTACCAATCTAGCCTTGTTTTGAATGACTACCCCATCCTCACTCTGCTTGTTTTTGAACACCCACTTGGTACCTATGACATTATGACCTCTAGGGGGCTCAACAAGCGACCAGACTTTGTTTCTCTCAAAGTTTTCTAACTCCTCATGCATGGCATTGACCCAAGACTCGTCAGAAAGTGCATGACCAACATCCTTGGGCTCGAAAGAGGCAACGAAGACAGAGTGGAGACAGAAGTGAGACATGCCAGACTTTGAGTGTGTGACACGCTCAAAAAGATGTCCAATTGTCTACTCAGAAGGATGATCTTTTTGGATATGATGGGGAGGTCCTGGATGAGAAGAGAAGTAGCCTCTACCTCATGAACTGATGAGGTAGGAACAGAGCCACTAGCTCCAGAAGATGCGGAAGGCAAGGGCTGATCTCCTCGAGATGCGGTGGAAGAGGCAGGCACCTCAAGGGGAGGAGGAACTGGATCAGGTAAGCAACCCTCATCTCCATCCTCCTCATCATCCACAAAGATGGTCTCAGACTGCTCTACTGAACCTGAGATATCGGGTCTAGTCCTCGGACTGGCCTCATCGAAAGTCACCTCAAAGGTTTCTACCATCTTACTAGACTCGCAGTTCCAGACCCTATAAGCCCGCAAGGAAGTCGAGTAACCCAGAAAAATTCCATCACAAGATCATGACTCGAACTTATCTAGGTTCCCAGACTTCAAAATAAAACACTTGCAACCAAACACGTGAAAATTGGAGACATTGGGCTTTCGCCCATACCTCAACTCATAAGAAGTGCGATGCAAGTGTGCCCTCAGAAAAACTCTATTTGAAACATGGCACGCGGTGGCTATCGCCTCAGCCCAAAACTTCCTAGGTGTAGAATACTCATCAAGCATCGTCCTGGCCATCTCGATCAAAGTACGGTTCTTCCTCTCCACAACGCCATTTTGCTAGGGGACGTGCGGAGAAGAGAACTGGTGCTCTACACCTGTCTCATCGCAAAACCTCTCAAAGTAGGAATTCTTGAACTCCGTGTCATTGCCACTGCGGATCGCTCGTAAGGCACCCGGGAGCTCAACAAAAAGCCTACTAAAAAGACCCCAAAATGGGTAAATGTCTCATCCTTCAAGGCTAAGAAAAACACCCAAGATTACTTCAAGAAATCATCGACCATGACAAGAACATACCACTTCCCTCCTGCTGACTGCACTAGAGCTGGGCCAACTTTGTCCATGTGGAGCAGCTGTCCTGGCGCATCGGTCATAGTCACTGTGACCGGAGGATGAGAAGCGATAACCATCTTGCCGTGCCGGTAAGGAGTGCAAACAAGATCTTTGACCATCTTGAGCTTAGGCGGACCGCGAATGAGATCGTGGCCGCTAACTCGAGTCAAATGGCCAAATCCAATATGATCAAATCTCCTATGCCAGAAAGTAAGATCACGGGATTCAAAAGCAACTAAACACCTGAGAGGATCACCAGAAGACTCAACAAAATCAGCAGCACGAAAGATCCTCCCATATCTAGAAATCCCGCAAACCAGACTCCCCGAAGAATCAAGAATTTTGCAAGCATTTTTCTTGAAGCTCACCTCAAAACCGTCATCGGTAAACTGGGAAACAGAAAGCAAATTGTACTGCAGCTTACTCACTAAGGCAACATCTTTTAAAATGAAAGAATCATTAACACGCATAGTACCTTTAGCGATGACGCACCCAGAAGTGACATCTCCGAAGGTGATCGTCTCATCATCTGGAGCTCGAGCTAGGGAAGAGAACCAATGGGAGTCTCCGGTCATGTGTCGAGAACACCCGGAGTCCACAAGCCATACCTCTCCCTTCCCTGTCCGGCGAACCTGAGTCAACAAGAGAGGGATGGCTCAGTACTGGGATAAATCAGAAGAGATTTTGGCACCCAATACTGAGTAGCAGAAGAAGTAGTCACACGCGACTGACCTCTAACTACCCTATTCTCTTCGTCGCTCAGAAAGCCAAAAGGTCTATGAATAGACTTGAAGCTATTGTTGGGCTTGACTGCTATGGAGGAGCGAGTCAAAGCACCAGTAACATACTGATCTCACCGCGGGTAGCTATCTTAAAGGGAGAAACGAGATTTACCCTCAGGACGGCAGATATCACGACCAGAGGCAAATCGAGGACGAAAATCAGAAAACTCAGAAAAACCAAGTCCTCGATGCTGCCCAAACACATCAACATGACCAACCCTAGACCTCGTGTTAGTCTTATGTGCACTCAAGGTCTGGGGCTGACCCTAAATATGCCTAAGAGACTGAACACGGTCTCTCTGTGCAATCTTGGCATGCCTAAAGCATCTCTGGATCAAGTGTCCATCCTTCTAACAGAAGGTACAATGATACTTCACGTTCTGAGAGGTAGAAGTAGCATGAGGGGCTTCGCCTTCTGAGAGGTCGAAGCAACAGGTGTTACCACCTTACTGTCAGAGATCCCTTGGACAAAGCCCGTAGATTTGAACTCAACCTTTTTGGTTCTGGGCTTGACCTCGATCACACCTGCTGCTATGGGTCTGAGAACAATAGGTGGATGCTTCCTAACATCCTCAAGAAAATCATATTCTAGACCTTGATTGAATTTGCAAATCTTGGATTAGTCTAGAATAAGATTCAGCTTCTTCTTGCCTCCTACAAATCTCTCAAGACTGTTCATAAGATACTGACACTCCTGAAAGATAGAGGTGCAAGAAGAGCAGGAGGAAGAAGAGACAGCAGAAAGAGAGGAACAGGAACCAACAGCAGAAGAACAGATGGCATGTGCACGCACAGCCGCCTCAACTTTGAGGTCTTCGCAAGACACAGGAGGGACAATCCTACTTCTAGCAGTTTGGTCCTCATGCCTAAGCGTCTCTACCACTTCTTTAGGCTTCTCCCCCACACCAGCACACACAACACAAGCAGATTGTGGCTTCTCTAGAAGGTCCTTAGTTAGCTTCATATATTTTTCATCCAATGCAATCAAATCAGATTTTAGTTTTTCACAGTTATTACATGGTGAGCTAACAGGGTCCTTAGAAGTATATTGAGCCATTTTCTTGTTATGATCAACCATTTCTTCAAATTGTTTGGAAACAGACTCAAGCTCAAAAGTTAATTTAGGACAGTTGGTACAAGAAACAATGGGCTCTAGCAAGGAAGCATGCAATTTAGCAATTGTATGATCTGCCTTCTTTAAGTTCATTTTCAAATTATTACAGCTTTCACATGTCTCAGGCAGATCAAGAAGTATAGTGTAAAGACCTCTAAAAGCATTGTTCTTATCCTCACATGAGGTGTAAGAAGTAGTCTCAACAATAGTAGATGAAAGAGCAGCAGTTCTAGTCATCTCTAATTCAGCTAAGAGACTAACATTTTCCACCTTAAGCAAATCTAGCTCAGAAGACACACTATCATGAGGGGTCCTTAGCTTCTCCATATCATCAAGCAAAGCAGACCATACATCACAATCGTCACGGGAGGGAGCAGATATAAGTAAAGTAAACTCTCGTGATAGTCTATCTACTTTCTTCTCAAGATCAACAACCCTAGCTCTAGATCTAGCATAAAATTTTTCTAGCTTCAGAAATACATCATTGAGCTGGTCATAGGAGGGACATACCTCATCGGAGTCAGAGTAGAGGTCGTTGTCGCTGACGTCGCCCTCATCGGCCATGAAGCACATGCCGATGAAATTGTCGTCGTCCTTAGGTTCTTGATCATCCTTGCCGTCGTCGTCACTCCACCCCTCCACATCGCTGAGTCGATGTTGTCGAAGGTGGTGAGGACGTGGTGGAAGAGCTTCTTGGCTTTACCAAGGTTGCGGTACTTCGTTTCTTTGCCTGGGGGCTTCTTGTTGTAGTTCTTGTTGGTGTAGTTGTTCTTGCTCGAACCACCGTAGTCGTTCTTGCCCTTCTCCAGCTTGGGGCAGTTAGCCCGAATGTGGTTGGGGCCACCACACTCGAAGCAAATCATGGGTCCTCCTCTCTTTCTCTCCCTAACCCTCTCATATGCATGGGAGAATTTTCTGGCTAAGAGGGCTAGTTGGTTTTCTAGAAACTGTACTAGTTGGTCATCACTCATTTCACAAACAGAGATACCATCAGAAGGAACCTCAGAAGTCGTACTGGGATCGGGGACCAATGCCATCGACTACGACTTCGACTTGCGAGAGACAACGTCAATCTCGTGAGTCTTGAGGCGTGAATACAACGCATCAAGAGTCAAAAGTCGAAAGATCGGTCGTGTCCTTGATAGTGGTCACCTTCATCTCCCAAATTCGCAAATCAAGAGCAGAAAGCATTTGTCGAGCACTGTCCGAATCGGGGTATGTGAGACCGACCGCTCGGAGGTTGCTCAAGATCTTGTGAAACCTTGCAAAGCACTCATCAAGAGACTCTCCAGTGAGCATTTTAAACTTGTTGTAATCTCACTTGTACTGGTCCTGTCGTACCGTCTTGATTTGGGTGGTGCCCTCATGGTAAGCATCGAGGGTCACCCAAATGTCGTAGGCCGACGTAAGATGAGAAATGCGATCGAATTCGCTTCTACTAAGACCTTGGATTATGATGTTCATTGCCTTTGCATTTGCCTCAACATCGGGCATGTTTGCCACATTGATGTTCTCATCGGCAGGAACAAGAAAGCGAGTTTTAACTTTCCGCCAAATCGCATAGCCCTGAGCCTGTATGTAAGACTCCATCCTACTCTTCCAGAAGGGATAGTCGATCCCATCGAAGATAGGGGGCTTGGTGGAATACTTATCCGTTGTCATGGCTCACAGACCGGTTAAGATCTATCGAGAAGAGCTAACCGGCTCTGATACCAATTGTAGGATCGAAAATGGCAACAGAGGGGGGCGAATGGTGCCTTCAAAAATCGCCCCGAAATATCAACATACTTCTTCTCCGATAGCTATATAAGCTATGAAGAACAAGGTTCATGCTCACTGGAAAATCAAAAAATGAAAGAAACTTCATTGGAGAAACAAAAATCATATCGTCAAAAGATCTAAAACAAACTTGGACAAAGAGCTAAGAAATAGAAATGCTAACTGAAGAACCAAAACTGACAGAGAGAAAGCCGATCGTGTGCTGCTCTTCTTAGGCCGAACAAATCAAAGACTTAAAACAAACTAGCTGACCCATCTCTGCAGAATGGATCAGCAGAGAACAGAGAGCTGCAGTCTGAAAATAGAAGCAGTAGAAAACCGAAAACAAAAACTGAAAACCAGAGTCACAGTAAATACTGCTTGCTGAACCGAAAACAGAAAAGGACTATTAATGGCTGCTCTTCTCAGGTCGATATGATAGAACTACAAACTTAATACAAAATTGACCTAAGGAGAAGGAAATGCAAACCAGGAACAACAAGAAACAGTGATTACTGAGGTTTGTCGAGAGTACAGCAGAAAGAGGCATAATCCAAAATACTCAAGATTTTCAGATTCTTTGCTCATGAGATTTTGCATTTCAACAGGAAATGTTCTCACAACGAGAAAGCACAAGAGTCTGATACAAACTTTCTCCCAAACCAACAGGAGCAAGAATCCCCTGCCATCAAACCCTAGCTTTGACAAAACATAGGAAGTTTAAGCTACCAAATATCTGAAGGAAAACTGCAATAAAAGAAGGTTTGCTCTCAGGAATGGCTAGCCAAATGGCTTTGCAGTATCTCCCAGTTCAGAGCAACCCATTTTTCAGCTTCTCAATCAAGATTCACTCAAAAACAAAAAGAAGCAGAGAGACAACTAAGAGCAACAAATAGCAAGCACACAAAGAAATACTGGGAATCAAGACATCTCAAGCACAAGATTACTCAAATGGATACATTGAGATGAATGATTACACAAGGGTTACAACCATCTCACTACATGCTTCTCCCCTCAGAGAAGAACACATGCTCACACACAGCCAACACAACCCCTAAGCTTGCTACTTCCAACCAGACTCTCCTCACCACATATAACAAGGCAGGAGCTCACACCCCATATGGAAAATCAAGAAGTGGCAGCTCCCTTCAACTCCCAAACTCACACACAAAAGAGGCAAATAGCCAAAACTCTCATCAGGATTGGAGGGAAACAAGCATACATCCTCCAAACCCTAACTTCCTCCCTTCCACTAACGGGTCTCCAACCCGTTATCTTCAACAGAACTCACTTCCTCAAGCCTGAGTCAATTTTACCGAATTGCTCCTCATGCGCCTTTCTGGAAGCTTCCTCTTTTCTCGCTGTCGACGCCTCGCAACCACTTCGAGTCCTTGTCATCTTTGGCATCTCCCGACTGCTTTGACCTCAGCACCGTCCGTGCCTAATCCGGCCATCCATGCCTCGCCACGACCTCGCCTCAAAGTCCTGCAGCCATCACAGACAAGAAACCATCACATAGCACCGCTCGAAATAGTATAATCAACATTAGCATCAATGAAACATACTCAAACAGAAAATAGCCCGAATGACCGATCGAGAAAAGTGCAAGCGTCCTAAGCACGTTTGACCGCGTTCGACCAAGTCCAACCGAACTGGACTGCGCCAAGCATCGACTTGGCGCGAACCAACCAAATCAAACTCAAACTTTCCATAACACGAGTCAATTACTCGTCACAAACATGGAGATACCTCCACATGGTCTCTCACACTTTTTATTTTTCCACTCAATTTTGGCTTGTGGCTCTCACCAATTGTCATTGATAATTTGAGAAGGAGTCATTGGTTGTAGCGAGACCTCTTTGTTGTTTCACTTGAACTTATATTGATTGGTGTAGCCATCATTAGTCACAGCTCGATCATATTTCCATGGCATCCCAAGTAACAAATGACATACCTCTATGGACACCACATCATATTCCACGGTGTCTCAATATTTTTCAATCTAAAAAATAACATCCATGGTGTATCATACATTCATTGATCCTTGATCACTCAGCCGCCGGGGCAACCTGAGGAAACATATGAACAACGGCAATCTTATGTACCATGGTGTCGCCTAACACACAGATGCCGATGATGACCGATGTCACCCGACTGGCAAAGTCTTCAACGGACTCCCCTTCCTCCATCTTCAGCCCTTTGAAGTCTCTCTTGAGGGTCTAGAACTTGGCTTCATGCACGCATTCGTGCCCCATGTGCGCCATCTTGATTGCCTCTCATGCTGACTTCGCCGTGTGTTTCCCTATGAGGGAAGACATGACGTCCTCCCGCACAAACTGGTAGGGGTGGAAAACGGTAACGGATAATTCGTTTTATCCGGTATTCGTATCCAAGAAAACGCAAATGTGGTAAGAAAAATCCGTATTCAAAAATGTTTGTATTCATATTCGAGAATATTCGTATCCGTATTTAAGAATATTCGTATTGTCATTCGTATTCGAGAATATTCGTATTCGTATTCGAGACTCTTCGATCCATATTCGATCTGTTTCTAGAACCCATGTATAATCCGTACGAATTTTGTGATTTAAAATTTGAATCTAGGCGGTTTAAAACCGGTAACCGGTCAAAAACTGGTGAAAAATCGGCAAAACCACTAGGAATCTGTTTTATCCGATATTCATATCCGTGAAAATCCGTATTCGAAAATATCCATATTTGTATTCGAGAATAGTCGTATCCGTATTTGAGAATATTCGAATTCGTATTTATATTCATTTTAAAAATATAGATTCATATTCGTATGTTTCCACCCCTACAAACTGGTATATGGCGTACAATGCCAAACAGTCCTTCTAGTACTCGGTAGCACTAGGCTTGATTGCTTCCCACACATTCTAAGCCTAAAGAGCAACTCGCATCTTTATCGCCGAAATCATGTAGTTGGTGTGGGTGAACTGTGGGTACGTCATCGTCATTGTGCTCTCCCTCTTCATGACCAGCTCGGAACAAACTTTGCATTGCGTTCGGAGACACACTCCTTCCTTCTCTTGGCATCTTCTCCAACTAACGGAAGTCACCAAGGACTCTTCTTCTCTGACTCATGGAGAACATTTGTGTTTCTTCTTCTCTAATGAACAGAGAACACCAAGGTTCTGATTCTTCGACCAACGAGAATAACCTAGCTCTAATACCAATTGTTGGCCCAGGCAAGGGAAGAAATGCAAGGGAGTGGAGAGTGAACAAGCAAAAACACACAGAGGGGAACTTCTTTTTTTCTCTGGCAACACACGCCTTTTCTTCTTCCTCCTATTCTATTCAGTCTGTTTTCTCACTCAAGCTTTATATATTTACATGCCTTAAATAGGCCTTATGCACACACGCCTGCTACATACTCTGGTCCGGTTTTTCCAGCCTCAACTACCGCGCCGTCTGCCCACGTCGTTCAGTCGCCTGCCCCATGTTGCTCAGCCACCTGACAACTGCTTTAATGACTAGCCACCTGCCTGTGTCACTGAGCCATCTACCCACACCACGTAGTATGCTTGAGAGACCATGTGGTTGTGACCCCGTGTGTGTGATGAGTAATTGACATCGATTTAGGAGGGTCGAGTTTGGTTTGTATGGTTCGGACCATGTCGTTGCGCGGTGCAATCGGTTTCGGTCGGACTTGATCAAACCTGGTCAAAGTGATTAGGATGCATATTATGATGATTTGATAGGTTTAGGCTTCTTCATGCGTAAGTATGTTTCTTTGATGCTATTTATGCTTTCATGTATCGAGCGGTGCTATTTGATGTGTTTCTTGTCTGCGATGGCTGCAGGACGTAACAGGTTGGAGACCCGTTAGCCAAGGGCTATAAATAGGAGGGAGTGGCTGCATGCCCCCTCATGACTTTGGGAGAGAGTTAGGGTTTGCTAGAGTCAAAAGAAGCTTTGAGAGTTTGTTTTGGCTTTAGGCTTTAGTTGGTGAAGGTTTGGTGTGTGCAGGAGACATGGACAAAGGTGGTCTGTAGGTTGACTCCCGTAGCTCTTTCCTCCCTCTGTGTGTGTCTCTCCAAGAAGCATGTAGAGGGTGTGTGTTCGTGTGTTTGGGAGAGGATGAGGAGAGGGATTGAGTAGAGGTTCCATGTAATCAACTCTTATTCTAATGTCCATGCGTATTGAGACTCCTCTGTAATCCCTTCTTGTTGGAATGAAATCTCTGAAGATTTTCTCCCGTGCTCCTGTGTTCTTCGATGTCCTTTGTGCTTGATTCTTGAGTTTTTCTTTTTCTTGTTTTTTCTTGTCCAGGAGGTGCAAAATGAGTTGCTCTATGTTGGGATGATGCCTCAAGATCATTTGGTCGATTTTCCCAAGAGCTAACCGCATTTAATCTCAGATTTCTCTTTCGGGGCTTCTCTGTTCTTGTTTTTGCTTTCTAGGGTTTTGGTGCAATTCTAGTTTCCCTTCTTGAGATGGCATGAAACTTGGTACCTAGAGTCCAGAGGCTATCTATTAGCTATCATCAAAGTTTCATGGCCAAAGGATCAAAGGCTAAATGGGAATTTGAATCTTTGTGCTGCACTCTGATCTTTTTCAGATTTTAGGGAATCTCCTCAATTCTTGGTTTTGAGATGAATTCTCTTGATCCCTAGGCTTCTCTTGATATTTAGGATGTTTGTGTGTAGCTGTGGGCTGAAAAGATTGGGTGCAGTCCCCCAATTTCTCAGTTTTTGGAAGAACTAGAATATTTATCGATTTTCAGTTTCTTCAGTTTACTCTCGGGTTGCCTGGAACCAGGGGAGCGGTCAGACCGGCCAGACTAGGGCGGTCGGACCGGCCGGGCTAGGGCGGTCAGACTGGCCTCTAGCCGGCGGTCAGACCGGCCAGGCCAGAGCAGTCTGACCGGCCATTACTGTTTGCAGGCATATTCCCCCAATCTTTTGGCTATCTTTGTTATTTGTGTGTCTTATCTCTTCTCCTGCAAGCTTGAGGGTCCAGAGAGGTTGAAATCCATTTTCATAGCTGTTGTAGCTACTGGAGAGGATCTTTCGTGTAATTATCTTTGGGGGTAAGTTTTAAAAGTCGACATTCACCCCCCCTCTATCGCCATTTCGGTCCAACAATGCTGACTACTACTACAATGACTGGCCGCATGACCACAACCACTAGCTACATGTCTCCGAGCATGGCACTTCAACCACGTAGATCTGCCATGCTTCGAGTCCTTCTTTGACCACGGTGTTTTCGACCACACCTCTCGACCACGGCTTCTTGACCACGTCTTGTTGACCACTTCACTGACCACGGCTTGTCAACCAACGATCACGGCTTCTCTTCAACCACTTCACTGACTACGGCTTGTCAACCATAGTTTTTCGACCGCATCTCCAACTATACAGGTCTTCGAGCACCGACTATCACTGTAGCTACGACTACTGTAGCCACTAACCACTATAGCTACAATCACTGTAGCACTCAGACACACCGACTGCTATAGTGTTGGACATACCGAGTGCACGTATCTCGGAACACTGAGTACGTGACTTCACAGTACTCGAACACACCGAGTATGACTATGAGATTACACAGTACTCGAACACACGAGCACTCTACTATGACTACGCAGTAGTCAAACAAATTGAGCACTCCACTATGACCACACAGTACTCGAACACACTGAGCACTCCGCTATGACCACACAGTACTCGAACACACTAGCACTCCGCTACGACCACGCAATACTCAAACACATCAAGCACTCCGCTACGACCACAGTACTCGAACACACTGAGCACTAGACACCAACCGCAGTACTGGAACACACGAGTACCTAACTACAATGACACAGTACTCAAACATACCGAGTGCTCCGCTACGACCACGTAGTACTCGAACACACTGAGCACTCCGCTATGACCATGCAGTACTTGAACACACCAAATATTCTGCTACGACCACGGTACTCGAACACACCGAGTACGCTGTTAGGGCCACGGTACTCAAACACACTGAGTACTCTGCTACGACCACGATACTCGAACACACCGAGTACGCTGCTACGACCACGGTACTCGAACACGCTGCTACAACCACGGTACTCGAACACACCGAATACTCTACTACAACCACGGTACTTGAACACATCGAGTATCTGACTGCGACCACACTTAACAACAAGATTATATCTAACACTCACTCACGGGTAAGAAAGCTTTCTGATATATTTTTCCCTCTCTTCTCCCAATTGTACCTTGTAGTTTGTTCTTGATCTGGATCAAGATCAATCCGTGATTTTTTTTTCCTTGGACTTGTCTGTTTCTTTTCTTGTGAGCATCAAGAAACGGTTACTCGGGTGTATAAGTGAATCTTTGTTTGGATCAAGAATTTTGCATCTGCTCGAGAGACTTGCTAATCGTCTTCCAGTTTTCCCTTTTCCAGCCTCCAAGTTTTTTGTGGGGGATTAGCTGATCTGATCTTCTCTTGGTCCGCTCTTCCCTTTCCTTCAATTTCAGTACCGACGGCCCAAGTGGACTGTAGTTCATATGTGCTGAGATCAAAGTTTAAAGTTTAATTAGAAGCCGCATGTTCATTCTTATGTTTTGATGCTCTCAAAGCATTCACAGCATTTACGCCAAGTAATTAGAGCAAGCAGCATAGTTAGTCATTAATCAACATATATTCTGATGTTTTCTTTCTCGTACCTTCAGTTGCTCAAGACATTTAGCATATTGCCAAGGAAATACATAAGCATGGAGATCAAATAATAGATTCTACAATGCTCAATTTCTCCTAGTGAAGATTTTTGTGAATCTTTTCCGCCTATGTAGTTTTCTATATGGCCTATCCTATGTCAGGAAAAAGGAGGAAGATTGCATTAGGCTTGGCAAGCCAACGTAAATATCAAGCTATTTTTTCGTGAAATAAAACCCAAATTAACGTAAGAAGAGGCAGAGGTCAACCAAGACTAACGTGGGAGGAAGCAATTAAAAGAAATTTGAGGGATTGGAATGTATCTAAAAAATTAGCTTTGAATAGGAGCGTATGGAAGTTAGTGATCTATGTACCAAAACCATAAAAAAATTAGGGATAGTGTTTTAAGCTTTCGGCTCAGATAGTAAGATATACGACTTAAGGTTTTAGCATTCTAGGTTCTCAAGGCTTTCATCTCTTTGACCTTGAGAATGTTTCATTCCTAACCTACCTCAACTTGTTTGAGACAAAAGACTTTGTTGTTGTGTTGTTTTTATTATTTATAAATAATGTTATTTTACTTTTAAAAATCCAAACTTTCATTCAAATTTCCTTTGTATTTGATTGGGACTCATATTTTCTTCAAAAATAAAGTATCAAAATATAATAATGTTGCTTGCAACCTTGCAGCTGTTTGGGTTGGAAACCCCGCAATCGGCACACGCACATAGGTTAACCTAAGGCCTCGCTTCAAGTGGTTGCATGGTTTTTGGATGAAAATACAGTGTAGCGACTGTTAATTTTTTTTTAGTTATTCAATTAAAAAATAAAGGAAAATAAAAAACACCGTTATATATCTATGGATAATACAAAAGAATGAAAAGAAAAGTAAAAAACGAAAAACCAAAATTAAGAAGTTAACAGGGAAGGGAAAGTAAAAGCCAAATTTGATTAAAAAAACCAAAAAATCGAAATTAAGAAGTTGGGCGTGTTTATTTCGGAGCCAAAGCCACATGTAGCGGGACCTAAATTGTCTTGGAAACGGGCTGATGAATTGGGTTGAAGCCTACAGGTGACACGGGTTGAGTCGGTTTGTTTGGAAAGTGCATACGGATTGGTTCGGATTTGGTAACACAATTTGATTTTTGGGCTGTGAATTGGGCCTTGCATGGATCACGTTGGGGGTGGGGTGAGCTTAAATCCATTACCAGACCTAATCGCAGGCATACGTACGTACATGGCTGCTTGCCCACCTCGATAAGACGACCCAACTAGGCTAGAATCCATTACGACCGCACCGCCTTGGGCCATGCTCCCCATCCTTTTGTCACGTGGATCCACTTGGACGCCTGCCTGGTCGATCTTTTTATCCATCCATTGTACACCTATATATGTGGATGCCAGTTGGCTTGGACCACCGAGCTTACTCCACCACTCTCTTCCCTCCTCAAGGCTCGGAGATGGCCGACGTGCCAAGGTTCGGATTGCTCCTTCGATTTGCTTCTCTTCGTTTCTGCTTTGACGTTCTTCTCCACCTTGCTGCAGCTAGCTAGCGCGCCCAGTTTCTGGTCCTCGCTCCGTGCCGTGGTTGCCATGGAGGCCTCGTCTTCTTGCACTCTTCCTCCTCCGTCCTGCAGGTGAGAGATGAGGGAGTCCCTTCAATCCCTTGCATGGATTGGACGGGAACTGTCTTGTGATTAGTTTTTTTTTTTGCACGTACGGATTGTGCGCAGCGAAGGTCTAGTATTATCTTTTACTTTAATCAAACATATAGCGCCGTCACAGGTGTATAAGAAATAAAACAATAATTTCAATAATAAACACTAGATTTATATAACAAAAGCAAATTCTATTTTTAAAACAAACAATATTTGTGCGATTGTGCGGAAAAGTGGGCTTGTTATGTTTGTAAAGCAAAATAACCGTGTTAGGCAAAGTGTTTGATGGTTCAAACGATGTGACACCTAGGTTGGCTTACTAAATGCTAGAGCCTGATTATTACTACATGTATTTAGTGAGTTATTTGTACATCTTGCATTATTTGATCACATGACTTCTCGGATAGGTTATTAATTTCTCTCGAAGTATCACTGTACTTAAATGCTCTGTCAACCGACTCCTACGTGTATTTGCACGTTACTAAGTCTATATAACATCGTGACCAAGAGAATCTACTAACGTTACTAGTTGATAAGAACCAACTGAACTTTGCGTGGTATGAACAAGATATTCTACTGCTCCTTCCATTGTTTTTTACTTGGCTTCCTAGAATATGTAACATCAAGCTTTAGATTTTAAACTATCTAAATTAGTTATATAAAATTATATCGTTAAAATTACTTTCATAATATTATAATTTTAATAATATATCTTAATGTAAAGTAATAAAATTAATAGTCAAAGTCATATCTCGAAGATCATAAAAAATAAAAAAACGTTAAATAAAAAAGAATGGATAAAGTAACTTAAACTATTGTTCTGTTCTATATAACATCGTGAACAAAAATGGCAAGCACTCCATAAATTTTTTGGTCAAACATTTATTTGAAAGAAATAAGCTGTCAGTCAAAAAAAATTATCATTGACATTAGTAGAGACAGATTACAGATCTGTCGTATGTACCATCTTGCAGATATATCAGATGCTAAGGCCGCATTGTCCAGCCTAGTTTTTCTAGTTAATTAAGCAAATCTAAAAAATTTGCTTTAGTCAGCTCGATCTTAATTTCATCGATCGGCACGTTGTGGTGATATTCTGTTCAAATTAATGACGCGCATCTTGGGCTCAGACCAACAAAAACTTGTACTAGTCCAATAATAAGTGCACATGGCATCCTCTTCAGAGATAAATAGTAAAATTGAAGTGGTTATATCCACGGCTTACAATCATTTTTGTTAACTCTTTTCGTTCTTGTACTGTTTGTTAGATCTTATTTTCTTCGGAGGGAAAAATCCAATAACCTTCCACGCGCGAGCGCGTAACATAGCTGGTTAACTTGATAGCGTGCTGAGTGCAGTATCAACCAGGCCACGGAAACCTGGTTTTTCCACCATGGTAAACATAGAATCCCACCAAGCCCCAGGATGACTTCCGAATATAGCTCAAGTTTTCATTCGGAAAGATATCAGGGAATGAGTCAAAGAAGATAAAATTCTAGGAATTCACTGTGCTACTAGTATGAAATTCTAGAAATTCACCGTGCTACCGGTCTGAACTCTAGTAATTTTTTGTTAAACCTCTAGCAAATTCTGCTCAAACCTTTAGCGATTTTCAATCAAAGCGGTGAACAGTAAAATCAGCTCGATAAATAGTAAAATCAATATGATTTTAAAACCAAGAATTGACGTAACCTTTGATCCATATATCCAAATGACTTGAAACTTGGCATGTACCTGCTCTAGAATGTCATGAACCTATTTCAATCAATAATCGGGAGAATCGTTGTCAAAGTTGTGACTTTTTTCATTTGAAAGAAAGTTACAGTAAAATCAGACAAAAGAGAGAAACCTCGATTTGCTCGTGAGTCCTAGATGATCTAGATAATCTTAGATGGGTTCTCACATGTCATAGCAAGCTAGATCACACTATAAATTAGACCCAATTCACTCACAAGAGCAAAACCCTAAAATTACCTCTCTTTTGAGGGAAATCGAGCAAATTCAAGAACTTTCTCTAGATCATTTCTAGATAGATGAGATCTTATCTCTAGAAGATATCTTCACATCTTACATGTCCTTTACACTAGAAATGATCAAGAACAAAGAAATCCAGACAAGAAAGCCAAGCAAATCAACAGCGTAAGAGAGGATCTATGGCACAACTGATTTAGACAAACTTTGGATATTTATTTCACTTGGAGATGAATGTTTCATAGTCAATCCCTCATGATAGTAGAGCTCTAAGCCTAGAACACACATATAGTGGAGGCTCTAATATAAGAAAACCATAACTCTAATCTTGAAGTCTCACATGACTCAACTCAACACAAGGCTTATATAGTGGAGGCTCATCATCTCTCACTTAACCCTAACAACCAACCACCTCTTTTCAACTGCAAAAGAAGGTTACCCGAAGCCCAACAGATACAAAACTTTTCGGTTTCCTAGTTAGTTTCTCAACTTTAAAGTAAATACAAACCACTTCTTCACTTTTGTTGTTAAAGGAGTAGTTCCTCAATTAAGATTTGATCGGGAGAAATTTGTATCATAAATTCACTTAAAAGTTCGGAGACTACCTAATGAGGACTAAATAAATCCATAAATATGGCTTTAATATTTAATTAAAGCCACGTGGCCCCTGTGGTCGTAAAACCACTAAAGGTTATTCCCTGAGTATTGTCCGACCAGATGATCGCTCGGAGATTCTTTGAACTGGTCAGTAGATCCGATTTTAGGATATTTCTTCCATGCGATGGATAGAACATGTGCCTTATCCATTTCAAACAACAAGATGCTTTCAGCCCTAAGTCACTTACAACAACTATCATGCGGTTGTTATCCACGCCCATCTCCCGCTGAGAACAACTGACAATTAGATATTCTCTCTAACAATAACTGCTTCCCCAACCAGCCACACTGCTTCCATAAGGCATCTTCTCCGGTGGATAACCGGAGTCCCTTCGTTGATATTTAAGGCTGGATGACGATGACATAGATAGAACCAATTGACTCAAGATGGATTCAAATGAATTCATTCCTATTCAACTCAATGTAGGGCTAATCTTTTGCCTTGTTAAAGGAACCCCTGTAACCAGTTTATTGCAATAAAGAGCATCGCTATACTCTTTCAAGGATTCTTAGCTAATTTTCTTATATTATTTTGTAAGATCGGCGACTCGATCGTCGATAGCATAAATCATAAGAGGATCACTAGAGCAAAACTAGTCATAAAATCCAATATTAATATGATTTAGTTCAAAATTTTCATAATTAAGCAAGCTAGCATGGCAAAACTAGGCTATACATAGAAAGATATAATAAATCTAGCAAATTTGCACAAGACATAACAAGATTTAAAGCAAACATATCATGTCATATAGAGATAATATTCAAAGCTCCATACAGTAATTTACAATGTAAGTTGCTGAATTTAAATATGTATTATGATACAATTGATGTAAAAGAGTCAAACTCCTTGTTAAAATAGGCAAAAGGGCTAATAACCCCTAGCTCTCCCTGTAAAAAGGCAAAATGAGAAGAATGGAGAACTTTAGTGAAAATGTCTACTGCCCTGGTACTCTAACTCTACAAAGTAAAGCACAACATCATCATTCTCTACATAGCAAAAAAAGACACAGTAATCAGTCGTTGCATTAACTCATTCGACTCATTAGTAGCTGTCCACTGACCTCCCATCCACATCCAAACAAACCTTATCCCTTCATCTTCAAAGTCAAACCCATTATCACACGCACTCCTCTCTCTTGGCATCACTTGCACTTCCCCTCGATTCGCCGACAAGGAACGATGAGCAACGCTCGCTGCACACAGTGGTCGTGGCGTGCAACAACCACTGGCTTGCAACAGTGCTCGTGGACATGGCTGGCAACACATTAAGCGGGTGGAGGGGAGCAAACCCAAGTAGCGAGCAAGTGTGGCTACGGGTGCAACTATTGCAGGTGAGTAGGCATTGTAGTAGGTGAGCATGAGTGGTGAGTAGGCAGTGCACAAGAAGAGCACGGCGACGTCAGAGCGTGTGAGCATGGCGTGGCGGCGCATGTGATGTAGGAAGGCAAGTGGCCACATGGGTCGTGGAGATCGCTGCTGCGTGCATCCTCGCCATCGAGCGCTCCCTAGTGGCCTCCTAGCATAATTCCTCTTATTTTTCTAATTTTTCTGTGCCCTTCCTTTTGAAACTTGATTGATACTTGTTTTTTTGGGAAACTTGGTAGAAACTTGAAGTCCACTCGAAAATTCGAAGTTTTCACATAGCATTCATTGAAACTCCATGAAACATGTTTGGATCTCTCTTGAAACTTGATTAAACTCTCTTGAAACTTTTCTGATAGACTGAAGGCTGACTCTGAGGAGACTATAGAGACAGAAACAGTCAACACATCCCGCGTTAATATGGACAGTACTGGATATGTTACTTTCTTGGTTTGCCACCATGAGAGGATGTTCAATTCTTACTCGAAGCTGACGTTATCACTGTTGAGATAGCTTGATAGGTCTCCAGGGTTTTGTTGCATTCCTCTTCCTAACTGATGTGTACCTGCACCTGCACGAGAATCTCTAGAGGAAGAACCAAAAATCTTGCACCATTGCATAGTCCCCCTAGAAGTGCTAGGGGCCACTGGGGGTCTTTCCAAATGCACGGACCCAAACTTATTTTCATATTTCTCATATACCTTACATAATTTATCCTTAACTACTCTATAGTATGTACAATAATCTAAACCGGTAGCATCACTTAAAAATGTAATACATTTATAAATCCTTTGAGTCTGGTCCTAGGATCCAAAATAAAGGCGAATGTGTATAAAATAAGAATTTCCTTCCAATATTTTAAGAACTTTGTTTTCATGGCAACTACAGTATCCCGTAGTATAGGATCATTTTCAAAAACCTTTAGGTGAGTGGCAATTTCAAGAATGTTATGAACAATTAGAGGAGAGATTAGATAGTATACTCCATAAATACAAAATGTAGCGTTATGAAAAAGTTCTAAAAAAAGAAAATATTTTTCATCAACAACCCAATCGTCCTCAGTAAATTCAGGGTCTCTAACTTGGGTTCTACTGGAGGAGCTACGAGATTGATAACCTTGAGTGTGAAGGAAAACATATAAGGTGCTCTTATATGGCAATATATGTTTAAGCATAAGGCAAGTAGAGTTCCATCTAACAGGCATGTCTAAGCCAACTTTTTTAGGACAACGTAGCAATGAACTTTCGTCGAAGTCCACCCGCTGTCGCTAGGAGCAATGTTAAGTCATTAATTAGCATGTATGTGTATATATATACATATATATATAATCAAAAAATAATAATTATTAGAAGGTTAACAAACCTTTGGATCATGCATCTTAGTGTCCATGATTTCCTTTATATGGCGGCAAACGTAGAATCCACATACATTGCCCTGTAGCTGCTGGTGACACTGCAAAAATAGAATTATATATATAGGTATTGTCAATTCTAGAGGTATTATAACAAAGTGTGATATAGGATTGTTGTATTATAGTGGGTACCAGAAATCGCGTCTTGTGTCGCAGCATGTCACTAGATTCCTTATGTCTCCATCCCAGGGCAACATAAGCGGTACTTGTAGCTACCGACCACTATCGATTCTCTTATCTCTTTTATTTGACTACTACAGTACTCTCGACTACTACAGTACCCACTACGACTGCTACAGTACTTTAAGACTTCTACAGTGCTCTACCTTAATACTGCTACAATACTCTAACTTAATACTGCTACAGTAACTTTAAGATTGCTACAATACTCTGACTTCTTTTTCCCACTGCTATCAACACACGAGTGCTACTTGAACACATGTAGCCACTAAACAACTAACTCCCTACTGACAAGCATCAAGATTAACTCTAACAGAGACAAGCTGAGAAAGGAGATCAATGAGTGATTTCCTACGTGAGAAGAAGAGGTAATTCTGTGAGTGTATTCCCAACATGCGTCCCTTCAATCCCTTGCATGCATTGGAGCATGCAAGCATATGGTCTTTTTGTTCGCGGATAGCGCGCAGTGAAGGCGCGCGAAATGGTCTAAGTTAGTATCATCGTCTACTTCGTAGTCGTGTTAAAAATGGGAGGACTGATCGAGCATGCATATGCTAATCATATTGGATTGACCTCGACTCGATCTTCAGGGGAAGAATGGCACGTGGCCAGAAGCTCATTGATGGCATGTGGGAGGAACGAATCATAAACTTGCGTTGCATCTCCATGGGTTTCCTGTTGATGGGCGTGAGGGGCCTGGGCTTCCTGGTGCTTGGGTGGACCACCGTCGTCCTCCTCGGTGGCTTCGTCTCTGAGCTGGTGGTGGAGGACTTTTGGTGTCTTACATTGATTACCCTCACGCAGACAACTGGGTTAGTCTTTCTCACCATATTAATTCATGCATCTTTACTGCTTAATTTCTTACCTTTCTTTCCTTCAATTTTTTAATGATAATTCCTTCTTTGGCTCCATCTTTTCGAGTGTCGCTTGTAACTTCCTACTAAAATAATGAGTTGAACATGTTAAATCTCCCAGGTGGGGTGTCTCTATTGTTGAAAAGATTATTTTAGACTAACCCTAAAAGTTTAGGATTTAGAAGGGATAATGGAAATGTTAAAGACTTCAAATAGATCAAGCCCTCAAAAGTAGAAGCAAAAGGTGTTACGAATTGAGGCATCACGTGCAGCTCCGGGTTAAGCTTATTAGACTTTTTAAATGTTTGAGATAGGAGTAGCGTGACAATAATTGCACAAAGTATCAATGTTAATGCATCTACAATAATTACAATTGGATCATAGGGAAAACATTGTACAGCTAACTTGTCATAGTTTTTAATTCACTGGATTCAATTTAAAAGTTGCACGAATTACATTATGAGGATGATGGTCTTGTAAATAAGCAACTTGAACTTTGAAATTTTGAGGTGAATCTTACTAAAGTAACTTGATAAACATATGTTAAGTATTCGTACAGGTAAGATAGAAGTGTTGACATGAGATACACGTAATAAATAAATAAGGCAAGTGCACAGGTCAAATGTAGCCTTTCACCCGGCCGGAGTATTCCACAGATAATGGTCTAACTTCGCCCTAGGTTAACAACTCAAATATCATCTAACTGCCCAAGGTTAATGTATATGAGGTAAATATGATCCAACTACAACAATATGATAGCTAGGTACAAAGCAATTAGCCTAAAAGCTAATATCTGACTAGGTTTAGGTCATGAGCACTAGAATCCAAGGTAGCAATGCTAATTTGATGAAAGAATACTAAGGTATCTCTCACTCTACAAATCTACATTGGCCATTTCCGAGTTTCACCCTTGTCATGGGTTCATCACCATAAGCAACACTGGCAAGAATTGCATAAGTTGATATAGTTTTGCTTACTAGATCTAAACACCATGTCTTAACTACATGTACGTTGTGTTCTTGTTCTACTTTTCATATGTTGGACCGATGATGACAATCAAAGGGGTGAATGATTGCAAAAGCTTTTCAATTCCCCAAGTGTTCTAAATCTTTGCTCGAATGACTGAATTTCGTCGATCAGAAGTCGGGCATCGCTTTGGTTAGATTGGTTTGAAATGCAGCCGCTACTTTCTTGGGATGTAGAGGGACCCCAACTAGACTGACCTCCAGGATGGTCCTTTAGCTCTCAGGTATTTTCGATATACCTCGGCCTTCTAGCTTAGCTGCTCCTTTGGTCTAGTTATCGGGTGCATTTTGTGGGGAACCCAGCGTGGAATACCCGAAATTACCGTATGTGTTCTGTACTAATCCCATGATCAGTGCCTAGTACACACATTCACAACATTGAGATCACATTCATACACATTGCATACAATAAATTTATACAAAAAGGGGGCAATATGATAGCGATGCATAATATGGTTTACAACATAGGGCCAATCGGCCAAATAAACATCAGAGTCAAGAGTAAAGTGTAGCGAAAGATTATTAAATAAGCAAAAACATCCAGTGATATGCCACCATAGCCCATAGGCAACCGACTGAGGATTAGGCCCTAAAAATAACCATCATCGAATTCCCCAGATCTGGGGGCAAGGTACGCATCGTCGGGCATGTATCATTCTTCATCCCCTGATAAACAATAATTTAGGCAAGATTGAGTACATTGTGTACTCAGCAAGATTTGTAGTGTATAACAACAAGCTATCAAAGGATGAGATTCTATGCTAAGTTATTACAGTATGAAGCAAATTTTATTTGCAATAACAATAAATAGTAATTTGCAATAGAATTGTAAAGAACATTTGACATGTAATGAAATAACATTTATATAACTTTAATAATAGTAAATCATATTCATTCATAGCCTTCCTTGGCTGTGAACTTCACATGATTTCTATCCATGGGCACGTTACACAATTAGACGTACGTGTAACCCCATTATGTTCAGTGAAGCAGTTTCGAAAAGGAAAACTATACCTATTGTGGTTGCATCCAAGTATGCTCATGACCATGAGCACAACTATTTAACTAGTTTTTAACATTTTGCAGATGTTATATAATTTTACCCACATGAGATAATCAAATATACTATCGATAACTTTATGCTTCCATTGCCGTGTGACGAAAGTGATTATCATATAGCCTTTAGGTCACCTAGCCCGATGAATAAACAATCCCTCACTTGAGCACGTCCTTTCCCCAAGTGAGCTAACTGATAGACCCTCACTTAGGTATGTCATTCTCCTAAGTGAGCATTCATTGGTGTATTAACAAACTTTGGTTCCAACACCTTGATGGATGAAGCCCCTATGAGCAAACCTAACCAGAATACCCTTACTACTTCTATGCCTACCACAATGCAAGGTTAGACCTAGACAATTTTAATCAGCTAAAGTCAGAACCCATATAGCACATATGGTTGTATGGTGTAACTTAGATGTGCGACAACAACGTTCGATCCTTAATTAACCTAGGCCAAAATCTCAACCTATCTACATGTGAAGTTCCTCCTCACATTTGATAGTTTATCATATAATTTACCCACGCCTGAAAACTAGATTTTTTTTATTTTATACCAAATTAATAGGGGTTCCTCCTCTGGACCAATATTTTGAAATCACCCATGTCTATGGGTAAGTTTTTCGAATATCAAACTTAGTGAAAACTAGTGTGTTGCTAAGCATCTAGACAACATACTCCATGTAATATACCTAATTTGATATTAGCTGTTGTCTAAAATATCAAATTTACAAGGAGGTTCAATGTATACTAGCAGTTATAACTACCGTTATCCATAATATAGAAAATTTTAATAAAACATACATGCATGCATAATAGGTTTTGCAAATAACATATAATAATTAAAATATTGGAATCAACATGGTCAAAGGGAATGTTTGCCTTGCTGTTGTTGCTCAGAGAGTTGCCCAAAATCGATCTCGCACATTCTCAGTACATCAGTATCTAATCGGTAAAAGCCAAACAAGCACAAATAAGAGCCAAATAAATTCAAATAGAAACCAAATCTAAATATTTTTGCATAGTATGAAAGAATATGATTTTAGAAAATTTATAGACATAAAACACTCAAATCAGAGTTCGTATGCAAAAGTTATTAGCAAAAAAAAATTGGTTTGGTTGAAAAATTCTAGAAAAAGAAAAACAACATTCTGTGCCAACCGGAATTCAAATTTCTGAAATTGAACTCGTATTTTCGCTCATAACTCATGATCTTTATTCAATATAGAACTCATGATAATTCCTCTAACTTGATCCAATTTGACATGGATGTGTTGCTCCATTATTATCAATTAAGGTTACCCATATCGCGCAAACTCATATATCTAGTCCCCTCATATTAATTCATTTAATTAATTTACAGATGTTCAATTCAAGCACATGCATAACACTCTACAATCTCATTTCCATATCTTTGGTTTAAATTCCACACTAACATCAACTGAGACATAAGCATGGTAGTCAATCCAATAAACAATGCCTGGACTTACGGTATACCATTCATTCGATCTGTCCAATAATCATAAATAACCCCCCAATTATGGGCATATGACTATGACTCAATCCAACAATCATTATCCACTACACTATTTGTGCTATATGACTAATCAATACCTAATCACCCTTTTAATTTTTATTGCATATCCAACATCCAATAGTTCAACAGTTGATCATATACATATCCACTATACCAAATTAGTAGCCAAAATTCCAAGCCTATGTGTACCGTAATGACCCTTACATAATCATATATTTACAAATCCAAATTGAGGGTACGAGTTTATCAATTTGGCATATATGACTCATCCACTAGTTATATGATACTCCAACTAATTGCTTGCCATCAAATAATCCATTGCTAGTTTGTATCAATTCTAGCATTTATGACTCACATAACTATTGCTCAAGTCATCCAACCAATTGCACATGATTAAATATTCCTCTAATTCAACTTCCATATTCTGTCAAATATCATCATGAGTTATCCATTGAGTATCGATAATAAAATCCTTATGCATCTTAAATCCAAAATTACTAAACCAATTAAAGAAAATCTCCTAATTAATTTAACCTCCATGGTTCTCCTCCAATTTTTGTACGACTCCAAAATAATATTATTTGATCAAATAATCCAATAAACAAAATTTATTCTAACATCCACCGATATAATACCACTAGATCACACCTACACACAATTAAGATCTATAAGCGACTTATACTGGTTCTAGGCTATCAAACACATTTTACCGAGGGCACTAGGCGTGCCAACTACTACCAAACATGATCTACTTGGACACTCGTGCATAATTGTCGACGTCGACATTAGATCCGCATCTCTCCCAGCCACTTGTGCATAGTCACTGGTATCACCGCCGGATTCGCGCCTCCGCTTTTCTTTATTTCTTCCTTTTCTTTCTCTTTTTCTCTTTTCTCTCTCCTCATTTCTTTTCCTGTTCACCCGACATCATGCAACTGGTTCTCTCTCTCATCTTTTCTTACTATTCCTCTAATTTTTACTTCTCTCCAGCAGATTGCATGCTCTTCTTCCTTCTTTCTTCATTTCTTTTCTCCAACAGCAGCAGCTTGCTTCTTCTCTCCTCCATTTCTTTCTTCCTCTATTTCTATTTCTCTGGCTCCACTACTGCCGACGGCATGCATCTGTTATTCTTCTTCCTCTTTTTTTTTTCTGCTTTTCTTTCCTCTATTTCATCTGCCCAACAACAGCACAACTTCTCCATTCCGGCCAAGTGGGGCCGGGGAGCTAGTGGGCTAGGGGTAGCTCCGCCGACATCCCTGCCCGCTCTGTTGCCATCCAT
This sequence comes from Dendrocalamus latiflorus, assembly GCA_017311315.1. Lineage (NCBI taxonomy): Eukaryota > Viridiplantae > Streptophyta > Magnoliopsida > Poales > Poaceae > Dendrocalamus > Dendrocalamus latiflorus. The sequence continues at coordinate 19,164,152 of CM029649.1, read as the reverse complement.
AAATCACTATGATCTTATTAAATTCAAAACTAATGAGTTCGAATTAAACTCACTTACTGTGAATATATCAAAGATATAAAGTATTTTATATCTAAACTTTGAATTTCACATCAATCATACATATGTATTGGATGGCTCTTTGATGTGGGTGCCTACACACTTAGGTACCTTATGTATGTATGTATGTATGTATGTATGTATGTATGTATGTATGTATGTATGTATGTATGTATGTATGTATGTATGTATGTATGTATGAAAATGGTTCTATACTTCTGGGAGTACGGACTCCTACTTCTCATATACCACTTAAACGAACAAGTTATATCTCTTTATCCTTTTTAGCATATTCTAATAACGATTATAAAATACTCCAAAGTGAGTTCCATAAATTTTTTTTATCAAAGTCTACTTTTTATAGCATAATTTATATATATACTCCTTTTGCATATGAAAAATAGTATATAGCAAAAATAAAGTGCTCTTATGAAAATTTTCAAACATGTCACATTGGAGTATTTTAGAATTTGTATTTAAGTATACTGAAAGTAATAAAGAGATGTAACATGTTCGTTTAAGTATTATATTATAAGGTGGGAGTATATACTCTCAAAAGTACGAAAAAGGCTTTATACTCTTAGGAGTATGTACTCCTACTTCTTATATAGTGTTTTAATGAATAAGTTATACCTTTTTATCCTTTTAAGTATACTCTAATAATAATTATAAGATATTCTAAAGTGAGTTCTATGAAATGTTTTATCAATATATATTTTTATAGCATAATTTATGTGTATACTTCATTTACATATGGAAAAGAGTATATAGCAAAAATAAAGCGCTCCGGCGAAATTTTTTCAACCAAATTATATTGGAGTATCTTAAAATTAGTATTTAAATATACTGAAGTGGTAAATAAGTATAACATATTTATTTAAGTCGTATATAAAAAGTGAGAATATATACTCTTAAACAGTATGGAATTGTTTTCATACATACATACATACATACATACATACATACATACATACATACATACATACATACATACATACATACATACATACATACATACATACATACATACATACATATATTTGTGTGTGTATATGTATGTGTATATTTATATATGTATGTATATATATGTGTGTGTATAGTATAAATAACAGGGACATCATGGTGCCCAGACTCCATGATTGAAACCTTCCATCTATGATCAAGACTTTCTATCCATGATCAAAGACTTTCCATCTTGATATATTATATATCATTGCACTTGCACGCATCTAAAAGCAATCCAAAGGCAGGAAGGCCTGGTGCCCAGACCCCCTAAAAACTCCACCCTTCGAGACCCCTCCTCAGATTTTGACACCTAACAACACACAGATCTTCTAATTCCCAACTAAAATTCCCCTTGTCTTCCCCACCGGTTCCTCCATCCCAACCTTGCTGCCATGGCTACCCACCAAGAAGCATCCCACTGCTGCGCTCGTCCCGGACACGGCGCTCCGCCTCCTCGCGTCCCATGGCAGCGGCGCACCCAACGGACTCATACGTCAGCTACTGCGCGACTCATGTTATCTACTAGCCACGTAGGCGTGGCGCCACGCCACGCCAGCCACCGTGTGGACCGAAGTAAAAGAGACGACAATTCGCAGGGAGTTTCGTAAAAAAAATCGAGGGCACGTGCGTAATTTTGGAAAAATAAAAGGACTTTTTCGTAAAAAATCGAGGACCTGCAAGGACCTGTACGTAAGTAAATAAGGACCTGTACGTAATTTTGGAAACCCGCGGGTCGCCATCAAAAATTTTTTTTGGAAAAAACTGGGCGCAGGGACCTTTTCGCGAGGAAAAAGGACCTTTACGTAATTTCGAAAAAAGTGAAGGGATCTGCCTCCCCCGGCCGTACCAAAAACCGGGGGACACCCGTCGGCCGGCCGCGCGTGGGAAGGCGACGTGGAGGGGGTGCGAGCGGCGGAACCCCCCAGCTTTAATACCCGGTAGGATTCTAGGCCACCCATGAGGAGTGCACAAAGTTTGGGATGGATGGTTATGTCTCGAAATCCTTCAAGGAGAAGCAATTCTTACAGGAGTACCAAACGATGCATCCTGGTGTTCATTGAGAAGAGCTCTGACTGTGAACCGAGGCAACTATATTCTTCCATTTTGTAGTTCATTAACCGAGGATGCATTCTGATTCTGATCGTGGCCCCAACGGTCGCAGCTTTTCCAAAGGCTGCGCGACCATATCATGAACACAGGTCGGCCCCAGCGTTGTGTACATGTATTATTGTATTGGCAGACCATGTTAATTATAGCGTAAACCAGGAGAAACATATGTCAAAGGACGAGCATGGCCGTCTCTGTTGTTGGAGCAGCATGAGTCAGTCGTGCGTGGAGCGGCTCCCGCATGAGTCCGTCGGGCGCGGCGCGGCTCTGGTGTGGGATGAGAGGAGGTCGAGAGCTGCGTCCGGGACGAACGCGACTGTGGGGTGGTGGCCGTGGCAAGTGCTGTGGGGATGACGGGTAGGGGTGCAAACGGATCGGAAACAATTGAATGTCTCAAATACGAGTACGAATCCATATTTTTAAAACAAATACGAATTCGAATATTCTCGAATACGGATACGAATATTCTCGAATGCGAATGCGAATACGAATATTCTCAAATATGGATACGAATATTCTCGAATACGAATATAAATATTTTCAAATACGAATTTTGCTTATCACATTCGCATTTTCTTGGATACGAATATCGGATAAAATGAATTATCCGTTTCCGTTTTCCACCCCTAATGACAGGACGGCCATGTTTTCCTGCTCCCATGGCGAGCGTTCTGATCTTTCAGACCTTCATGCAATTGAAAAATGGGCGTGTCCCCGTGTGGGATCTTCTTTGGACTATAGGATCAGTCTGATTACCACCGGTTGATTAGAAACTAATGATTTCGCATGAATCTTGATGAATCATGACGATAATAGATCCAATGGTGTTTGGGGGTGGGCTGGTACCCACCTGGACTATGTATTTTCGTGTGTGTATATGTATAGGTAAATTACATAAGAAATCAGGGTGTCTACACATTCAAATCAAGAACCTCTTAGTACACGTATATATTTGATATGAAATTTAAGAATTTAGATATGAAATGTCCGAATCTAACTTGGAACTTACTATAACAGGCTCTTCGATGTGTTTTCTACTGAAAAGTTAAGCTATATTGCGAAATCAGCCTTTGGCATGTTTCGTGATATGTATGACGAAGTGCCCCAAGTTATCCGTAGCTTGGCTGATATTGGATGCCTCGGGTGGGTAGCAGGCGGTGTAATTGTGCTTTACATACTGATTAGTTACGTATCTGTACGTTGCAACGGAACTCATTAAATATATAGAGAATCGTGCTATAGAAGAGAGTTGCTCTGATCGATTGAAAAGTGAAGAATGATGAGAAGTTGAGAGAATAGAGTGGTTGGAGAAGAATGGACGTACAACCACCAACTCGTTCTTTTATAATAGTAAAGATGATGGGCATTGTATTGTGCATTGTTGTGCTTTTCATTGTCCGAGCGAGATCCGGGCTCGGCAGGGGCTTGCTGCTCTGTGATCTCCCGCGCCGCCACACATCATGGCCTCCCCCCACCCCACCCTCTGAACGTCGCCACCTCCCACACAGCCACCGCTGACACCATATACTGAAGCCCTGCAAGCGCTCAACCGTCACGTGTGGGCGGCCACGGCACAGAGCACGACGGCAGCGGCTGGCATCGGTGCTGGGCCGCACGTTAGTTCACTACTACAGAATAAGCTATATAGGATGCCTCACCACAGACAGTTCATGTGGAGCTGTCTATGCTTTACTTATTACAGACGGTTCATGGCTAAAACTGTCTCTGAAACTATCACAGACGATTAGGTTTAAAAGCTGTTTGTGATATATATATTATCCCGTACAGTTTTTAATTAGAACCGTGTATGAAATTATCACAGACGGTTTTTATTTATAACCATCTGTGTTTTGTCCTTTGTCGTATGAACTACAGAAGCTATTGAGCTGGAACAGATAAGTGTACTATTGTGACTAGTCACTTTTACAAAAGACAAATTCAGGGCAAATTTATTACGAAAGTCCCCAAAAAAGAGATTCCCATATCTTTGTCTTCTGGGCTTCATATGCTTCTTCTTCGACTTTTGGTGTTGGAGGATTAGCCGTTGAGTTCTCGAATACTGTGAAGATTGCCCTTGCTTTCTTCACTTCCTCCTCTACCCTGGGCAAATTATTAGCATGGCACATAATCTTAAAGAGGATGACATGATAAGCTTCCTCAGAATCAGCCACTTCTGCTTGATCGGCAATGTTATCCATGTGTCTCTCCACTACTGCAAGAGCATCTTCAACTTTGCGCACATTACAGAGAAGAACAAGGCGGAAGGCGATTTCCCTTTCCTGAGCGGCAAAGAGACACCTCCGTCGACGATGGATGATGAGGTCCAGCTAACGGATGGAAGTGAGTCGAGGAAGGAGAGCAGGGCGTGAGCAGAGGAGCTGCTCCAGATATAAATTGTTGGCCGCTTGTACAAGGTTGCGGCAGAACAACTCACGATGGATAGATGAGAAGGATTTCAAAAGAATATTAGATGCCATTATTGAGAAATCTGGTGAAGAAGATGAGGGAGAGGACAGTTTAGAAGAGCTGGATTAGGGCGCATATATTTAAGCGTTATTACAGATGGTTTGTATACCAAACCATCTCTGATATTAATATCATAGACGGTTCGTATAAAAAACCGTCTCTGATATCTGATTTATCACAGACGGTTCGTATAACAAATTGTCTTTGATATGTGTATTATCACAGACGGTTCACATAACAAACCGTCTCTGATAATGATATGTCACTGATCCATGGTGTATCCTCTAGGATTTCGATCTCACCCGTCCATACTCTCCTCATCGAATGGCAGACACCGGTTCCTCCCACCGCTCAGCCCTTATTAATTACTCCCCCTCTCCCTTTTCACAGGCAGTCATGCATGCGTTCATCCACTCCTAGCTTCCTGCATCCTCCCCTCGATGACGCTGACTACCACCGTGAGCTAGCTCCTCCGCCTCTTGTTATGACACCATGGTGCACTGCTCAAGACACTCTCGTCGTAAGTGTCGTAAGAGTGTCTTGTACAGCCTCACCATCGTGACACAAAGGTGATGCTACCACTGCCTCTCCATTGCCGGTGATATCCAGTCGCCATCCGATGCCCTCCCATCTCTTCCTTGATGGCAGGCGTCAAGGACATTGCGCGCTGTGTCTAGCTTCTACTGTCTTCTAGGATCTCTACTTCTTATATATTCTTGCCATGTTAAAGAGTTGAGTTCGTAGGATTAAGAGATGTGTTCTTGCCATGTTGTTGTTATGTTATATGGGTAATCTACTTGTTATCTTATTCTGCTGTAATGGTGGATTCTAATCTTAATGGAAATGGAATGTGTTGTTGTATTTGCCACTGTATTTGCTTGTTTTCAAAGGGCATAGCTAACATTATTTCTTGAGGCTAGCCAAAAAGATAGAAAAAAATTTAGGTATAGAATGAACTATCACAGATGGTTTGTGCTATAAATCGTCTATAAAAGACTATCACAGATGGTTCTACATACCAATCATCTGTGATACTTGACATTCACAGACTATTGGTAACAAGAACTGTCTATGATGTGCGAGTATCACAAACGGTTTTTTGGTTCGAGCCATCTGTAATAGTTTTCTTCACAGACAATTCTAGTTACAAACCGTCTGTATTATTTTTATCACAGGTAGCTGACAAACCATCTGTGATAACCTCCGATTATCACTGACACATAAATTTAGGTGATTCAGAAAACTGTCTGTGATGACAGTTCTGAACCATCTGTGATAACCCTTTTTGTAGTAGTTGTTGTCTGCGGAGGAGGACAGACTTACTAGCGTGTTGGCCGGTGGGCGGTGTCGAGTTCTTCTCCATGATCTGATACACCACCTGGGAGTACACCAGCACGATGGTGAGGAGCAGGAGGAGGACGAGCACGATGGCGAGGCCGAGCAGCCACTCGGGGCCAAGGAGGGGCCCGAGTCCAGCATCAGGCTCTACAGGACGTTGGACTGCGCCTGGTTGCCGAACGCCCAGTAGTTGGTGATGGCAGGGAAGTAGAAGATGAAGAACACTACCGAGTAGCACAGCACCAGCGCCTTCATCATTTTCCCGGTGGGGTGTCGTGCACTGAGTAAAAGCCCTAGATCTAGCTCTTCGTGCAGGATTCGATGACGACAACGTCCTTGGGTGTCATTTCCCTCCTTGGAGGCATCGTCCTGGAACTGCACCTCACTCACCCTGGGGTCTTGGGACTTTTGTCTAGGGTGAACATCTAACGTCCTAAATTTTAGGTATTCAAAAATATGAAAGTTTTAAAACTTTTTCTTGCATTTTGTTGGCATTCGAATTTATTTTGAATATTTAATCTTTTAGCTTTGGTGACATGCAAAGTAATATGGAGAAATAATATCCAAATTTAAAAACAATGATGGTGATAATAAGAGAAATAGGAAATCCAAGGATCTACACATAAATTAGAGATTAAGTGTTAAATAATAGAAATAAAATTTTGAATTCCAATTTACCAAGGTAAAAGAAAAACAATGGCTAAAAGAGTATTAAAACTCACATCGAACTAGTTGAAAATTTAAAACTTAAAATTCAAATGTCATGCAAAGATTTAAAAATTAGTGATCATAAGTGTGAAGCCAAAATTTAAATTAAAAGTCTAAAAATCCAAAACCAGCTATAACAGTTTCCTTCTTCTCTTTTTCTATTTTCCCTCCCCTTTTTCTTTTCTCCCCGTCCTCCCCCTCATCTCTCCACTGCCCAGTGGGCCTCACCCCACCGCACCTCTCTCCTCTTTTCCCCCCATTTTCCCCTCTCTTTCTCCCATTCTCCCACTGCCGAATGGGCCCCGCCCTGCGCCACTCTCTTCTTTCTTTCGTCTATCCCCTCCTTCTCTGCGTCGTGCGCTTTCTTTTCCTTTCCCGTCCCGTGGCCGAGCGAGCGTCGCGTCTCCTCCTAGCTCACTCTTCCCCCTGCTGCTCGCGACACCCGACCACCGGCCCCCACGCTCCCTGCACCTTCATCACTCTGCGTCACGCACGTCGCCTGCGCCCATGCCCTGCGCACTAGCTCCAATCGCCTTCGTCGCCATCGCCCTACCCGCACGTCGCCCGGCCATGCTGCCGTCCCGTCGCCCTGTACACCAGTCGCCAGCAACAGCTCCGCCACAGTGCATCCCCCACGGCTATAAGAAGCTTCCCCGCCTCCCATTGCTCCCCGCGCCACTCCCCTGCTCTCCCTACTCCTTCTCCCGCCCAACGCCATGAACCACCCGTTGGCACCTCCACGCCATTCCGGCCCTCCGACAATGCATGGCCGATTTAACCGCTCCCCGACATGCCCCCACTCCCCGTCCGCCTCCCCTTCAGCTTAATTAGAAGAATTCCCACCGGAGCTCGCCGCAGGCCATTTTCCCCAATCTTCGGCCGCCATCGCCACTTCCACCGCCGGTACCGGGCCAATTCAGCGTGGCAGGAGCACCACCTCAGCACCCCGGACTTGCCCTCGCCACCGGCCGAAGCTCTTCGCTGCCCAAGCTCCCCGGCCACAGTGAACTCCCCCGCGCCGCCGCCCGTGCTCGCCGCCAGCCCGCTACAGCGCCTCCTGGCCGGAGCCAGCACCTCCAGGGGCTTCCCCTCCTCCCCGTGCATCCATTTTGGCCGTCGCCACCGACTCCCCAGCCGCTCCCCGTCGGCGACGCCGTCGGCTAATCGCTGCCCCGAGCTCCCCTATTTTGGACACCTACGGCCTTGGCTCAACTACAATCTCTACCCCTAGTAAGACAGGTAACAACGAGAGACCGAACAGTTACGAGCGCTCGCGTTCACCAAGCCGACCCGAGTTCGATTCCGCCCCGCGCTGCATTAGGGTGTTTAGGCATTTTAGTTTTTATTTTGCTGTGTAAGCTGAATGCTGCTAGAAAAACCTCAATTAAACTCTGAAATAATCCTCCAAAAGAAACTAAAATTTGCTAGGATATAAAAGAACTCCATAAATACTTAATCATGAATTAATTATCATGCCTTGAATATTTATTTTACATCTTTATTAACTAAAGGCTTAGTAGGAAGTGAATCAAGGAAAATTAAGAAAAATCCATGGAAGTTAATAAAGGTGATTAGGGCATAAATAAGATTATTAAAGAATTAATCTTATATTGATCATTAGCTATACATCCAAGTATAGAGTTATATGTAAATAATCAAGTGGCTAATGGAAAATAGGTTAGTAACACATAAAACATGATGCAATATTAATTGTATCTTTAGAACCCGAGTTTATGAACATCCAAAAATGTTTAAAGACCAAATCCAGACTAGCTACTTGTAAGAAAGGATTTATGTACGATAATCGTAGTAACAACCTCAAGTATGACCAATTATTCACAAGAAATACTAGCATGTTATACTAACTTAAAATAGTTAGGGAATGATTTAATACGAGCCCCCTAAGCTTTTACCATAAATATTAACATATGAATTGAAGATTTCATGGTGAATAATTAAATAAATCATATATATATATATATATATATATAAAATTCACGAACCGTTAATATTCCCCAGACTCAAATTTTAAATTGAAGACAACCTTAGCATACTGTTGATAAAATGTTTAAAGACCAAATCTGGACTAGCTACTTGTAAGAAAGGATTTATGTACGATAATCGTAGTAACAACCTCAAGTATGACCAATTATTCACAAGCAATACTAGCATGTTATACTGACTTAAAATAGTTAGGGAATGATTTAATACGAGCCCCCTAACCTTTTACCATAAATATTAACGTATGAATTGAAGATTTCATGGTGAATAATTAAATAAATCATATATATATATATATATATATATATATATATATATATATATATATATATATATATATATATATATATATATAATTCACCAGCCATTAATATTTCCCCAGACTCAAATTTTAAATTGAAGACAACCTTAGCATACTGTTGATAAATAAATTTTAGCAGTTGATTAGTTAAATATTATAATTTGATACAACCAACCAAATCTCACATAAATGGATTTATTTCTAGAATTAAATCGCACTGAATAATAACTAAGGATACGTAGGATAATAATGAGGGTTAAGTCAAAGAGCATCGTTAACTACAAATTATGTTGGCATATCTATTAAAAACACTTTTGGGTCATCAGTCATTAAAATAGTCTTGCTAAGTTGCATTTTAATGAACATGGTGAGAATAAATATAAAAATAATAAAATAAGTTATTAAATAAAAGATCGATCCATGATATTCTACTATCAACTATACCCAGCCATCCTTGTGCCGAAAGAGAAATATTTCCGTGAATATCCTTTCACTATAAACCTTTCTTGACATCTGTCTCAATGGATTTCTCTCAGCCATTTATCACTTCGTTCCAACCCTTTTTGACTCCATCGATACTCCGCACCTTATCGACCTTGCCTCAAACCACCCAATAACCCATAATAGAGCTAAATTAAGTTTATCTAGATTTATTTGGACTTTTGAGTTATTTGCATTTATTTGGATTCAGTTGTTTAGCACGTAATTAGAAATTGGAGTCATGAAGAATCAAGGGAACAAGTGTGATCAAAGCGAAGTGAAAATAAAGAATAGAAGCTCAAGAGAAAGCATTGTGCGAGCTTGAGACCGCGGTAAACCATGCAAGGCGAGTCAATACTTTGATCATATTGAACCTACATTTTCTGCAAATTACTTTTATTTAGATTATCAAATTGCATGCCGTTATTTTATATGCAAATACATGTGTAATTTAAGATTCTAGTTATATGCCCATTACTGACTTGATTAATATTACACCTCCTTTGGAATATTTGAATATGTGAACCTTGTCGCCCTAGCAAAATTATAACAGTAACCTTTCGAAACGATGTCCGTAATTATACGCCATGCTTAGTACTGCATAGATACTTGGGGGCGCTGAAATGCCCCAAGCATCACTTTTAATCATGAGAAAATTTGGTTGGGCAGTCATGGTAGTAATGACTGGTATATGTTGGATATGATTATTTTATACTCCCAAAAACCTCAAATTACTTATCTATCTGGGCGGATGGTTCGGGGGTATGGTGCAGGGGTGCACGAGAGTGTGGTTTGTGGTAGAACCGCCCAGATAACCCTAATGACTAAATCTTGTCATGACCTCCTGTGTAAAACAAGTACAACCACAAGTCTGTAAAGTACAACTTGGCCTAGTAAATTTATCGGACCCTGAAAGTCATCATCATAGGTGGAGGAGGTGAGGTAGTGCAAGCGGCTGTTTGGTTGATGGCTTGAACGGGACACTCGCAGAGGGTGAAGTTCTGCTATGGCGTGCTAGCAGTGTGGGTAGCCAGCTGCTAGGCGTTCAGAAGGAGAACATCCCACACAACCTATGAGACCTGCCGCAAGTGGGCCAAGCTCATAGGGGTGAGATGATGGAATGGGCGAGGTACTTTGAATGGTTACTGTGATGGTTTGCTCAACCGCACTGCTAAGGAATCGTGTGGGGGCAACGAGTGAACTGTCTCTTGTGAGTAAAGTGTGCAAACTCTGCAGAGTTAAAACTATTCGAATAGCCATACCCACGGTCATGGGCAGACATGGGAACTTAACCAGATATAGTTCTATTTCAAAAACTTTGTGGGTGAAAATGGAAAAGTGGAGTGCAGTGCAAAGCCCTGATTTGTGTTGCCCTAGGTGTCGTCCCAATGATAATGTAAGTGGCTATAACGCTAAAGGTCTAGCATATGGTGCAGAGACCATGTAACGGTGGATGGAATCTGGATCGCTATTATTATTGCATTATCTTATACATTATGTTTTTATTCAAAACTGCTAGGTCTCAGAAATTTCTATGTATTATATTTTTAAATAACGATAATACTTCTCACAAAATAAAATATCAGAAATAATAAATAGAGTCGTAAGAAAAGAAGATGGCTATTTGTGGTAAACACATAAAGATGTTGGTGGATTCATGTCAATCACAAAAAGGAAACGATAGTGTGGATTCTGGGAGAAATAAATTGGAGGAGTCTAAATGAATATATAGGCTAGATAGATGATTTAAATGATTTTTGGAGAATTAGGGAGCGCAAAGGTATTTGTTGGATTACAACATTGATAACTAATATAAATTCCTAGAAGATGTTGGTGATAATGGGATTAATAGGATTTGATCAAATACTATATGGATGAATTGAATTTTGGGAGTTTGGAGGTATGATAACAATTCTTGGAGTATAAACTTGATCAATGATATTCTTGGTGGAGGTATGCTAGTGAATAGTAAACTTGATCAATGATATTCTTGGTGGAGGTATACTAGTGAATTAGTTAGAGATAGATAATGAAAAATAAGGTTGATTATTGGAAGGACAAATTATGGTTTTGGATCAATAACAAAAGGATTGAATTGTTAGAAAGTCATGATATAAATAATATCGCTGGATTTAAAAATAATTATGATGGATAATCGCTAGAGTCAGAAGTGAAGAGTTGATGAATAGCAACCGCAAGATTGGATTGTTAGGAATTTAGAATACAAAAGATATCGGTGGATTAAATTAAATGATGTCACTCGCTGTTTGGAGTTTTAGACGGCAAACAATATATAAAGTGTATGATCAATGGATTAATTAAATGATGTCACTCGCTGTTTGGAGTTTTAGACAGCAAACAATATAGAAAGTGTATGATCGGTTGATTAATTAAATGATGTCACTCGCTGTTTGGAGTTTTAGACAACAAACTATATAGAAAGTGTATGATCGGTGGATTAATTAAATGATGTCACTCGCTGTTTGGAGTCTTAGACAACAATCAATGAAGAAAGTGTATTTTCGGTGGATTAAGTCAATTTTGGCAATCGCTGTGTGGAGTTTAGGTAGCAACAATAACATTACGATTAAATAATAATAATGCTACTAAAAGCAATTTATGGAAAATAAAATAACCCGAGTCTCTTCTTTGATAAGCCATGCATACTATTTATTTGCATATTGTGTATTGGCTCGCGGAGCACGGTGGTTTGTGCTCACACTCGGTCTCACAACAAATCCAGAATCAGGAATCAGATCACTACGCTTCAGCAATACTCTTGGTCATGATGGCGAAGATGAAGATGTCAAAGACTAGGTCGCGTACCCCCAGTCGGCTGCCTGTGGGCATGTCCTGAGGGTCCCACCTGTGTGCTTCGTTCCGCTGCTGCGATTTATTGATTTTGGCCTAATCGGCCTATGAGTAAGTCTACTATTATATTTACGCTTCCGTATGATATGTACTTTGATGATCAAAACTGTAATCTGTGAGCGCTATCTACTGATCCAGGGAATAGTGCGGTGGAATCACAGAGGATGCCGGATGTTAAAATCTGGGTCCGACAGAAAACCCTTGTCCGGTTCTTGCCAGATCAGGTGACGGCAACGCCTTCGGTGCCGCTCCCTCCTTGGAGGCGTTGCCTTGGACCAACTGACCCTACCATCTTCGTCTTTTTGCGTGTGTGTCACATTCGCGCTGGCCGATGCTTGTCCTTCGGTGGTGGTCGTCAAGGTATGTTAGCCACGGACTTTTGTCTTGTTGGGTTAGCAGAGTCATGTTTATATGTACTCAGTCCTATCTTGGACCATTTATTCGGCTTTTAGGCCTGCACTACACTCCTCTTCTTCTTAATGAATAAAACGCAAATCTTCTGCATTTTCAAGAAAAAAAAAGGAGAAATATATGTCAAGGATGAGCATGGCCAGCTCTGTTGTTGGAGCAGCATGAGTCAGTCGCGTGTGGAGCGGCTCCAACATGACTCTGGTGTGGGTCTGCGGGATGCGAGGAGGTGGAGAACTGCGTCTGGGACGAACACGAGTGTGGGGTGGTGGCCATGGCCTATGCTTCTTGGTGGCGGCAAGGTGGGGAGGGAGGATAAGGGAAATTTTTGTTGGGAATTAGAATTGCTTTAAGATATGTGGATCGTTAGGTGTCAGAATATGAGAAAGGGTGTTCTCTCTGGATAAATTTTTTTCGGGGGTACTTTTATATTTTTTTAATAGTGATTTGCATAATTTTTAAAGCATAATGAATGATTAATAGATGTTACTTTTTTATTTGTTTTGAGATTAGTGTTACTCTTAGGGCACTCCCAATGCAGAAACTATGAAGTAGTTTCTATACTTGCCAATTAATGTAGACACTACCTATGGAAACTATACTCCCAATGGATAGTTTCTACATATAAAATTTTCATCCAATCATCTATCTTCTCTCTCCTATCATCTACCTATCACAGCTCTTTCTATCTTGGTTCTCGTGTAGACATGGTTTCTATATAAGAAACCATTTCCTTATCTCTCCTCCTTAACTCCAATGACACATCATCATTTTGCTTACTTGGCACCTTATTTAATGCCATAGAAACCATCTATAGTTTCTGCATTGGGAGTGCCCTTAGAGATGATTTTTCTGCTCCCCTGGCGATTTATGATCTTTCAGACCTTCATGCAATAAATAAAATGGTTGTGTCCAATGGTGCTGGGATCTTTTTTGGACTATAGGATCAATCTGATTACCACCGGTTGATAGAAACAAATGATTTTGCACGAATCTTGATGAATCATGACGACAATAGATCCAATGGTGTTTGGGGGTGGGCTGGTACCCACCTGGACAATGTATTTTCGCGTGTGTGTATATAGGTAAATTACATATGGAAACATAGGTGTCTACATTCTCAAATCAAGAACCGTCCACATGTATATGATTGATATGAAATTTAGAATTTAGATATGAAATGTTTTTACCCTTATATATGTGTGCGGTACATACATATATCCGGTCCGAATCTAACTTGGAACTTCCTACAACAGGCTCTTCGATGTGTTTTCTACTGAAAAGTTAAGCTATGTTACGAAATCAGCCTTGGGCAAGTTTCCTGACGAAGTGCGCCAAAATTTCCGTAGGATGGCTGATTTTAGATGGTTCAAACGGGTAGCAATTGCTGTAATAATTGTGCTTTACCTACCGATGATTGCCATTTTGTTGCCTCTCTATATGTATGGGTTGTTGATCTCAGCCGGGATTTCGTATTGGCGTATGCTACAGCTAATCCGGCTGGAAGATCATAGGGGCAGCGCGGATGGAGATCCAAAATTGAAGCCAGCACTGCTAATCTTGTACATGCTAGTATTTATCCAGGGTGTGCTCTTCAATTGCTGGTTAACCTTTTTTATTCTGTGGAAACAGAAGAAAGTGGCCAAAGAATACCATTTCGATGATCGGGCAAGCACATCCCTTCGGGACTATGAGGACGAGACCAGAATCGGATGCGAGAAGGACCCAACATTCGCCAGAGGAAGGAACCTGATCACATATGCCGTGGGCCTAATGATGGATTTCAAGTTACCTGACAGCTACCGTTCCGGGGTAAGGATTCTGGACACACTCATCTGTCAGCAGGAATCACCTAAGCTCGATTCTGACAGTAGGCGGCACATGCTGAAAAAACATCTGGTCGGGTCTGCATCCTCTAGCCACATACTCCTGAAACTGCTGCAGATGTTGGATTCGAGAGGCCCACATGACAGAGAGACGAGGGAACGCGCCGCGAGGATAATTGCTTACCTTGCCGGTGAGATCCATTTGGATCAGTTCCCGCGGGGGATCCAGTGCATAACCTCCCTGCTCGACACATTCGAGTACTGTCTAGTCCAGCCATATGAGCGGGACTTGCTCCTCGAGACATGTGAGCAGGACTGGTATCAAGAAGCTCTCCGTTTGCGACGTTCACATCGCCAACGAGCACAACTGCAGAGTCAAGGGGCTGTTGCTGCAAGGCCTGATAAGCGGGAGGACGGTGGCGGTAAACATCGGGAGGCCTATAGGGAGCTGTTGCTGCAAGGCCTGCGTATCCTTCGGAAGCTCGCCGCCGACGAGGACAACTGCAGAGTCATGAGCAACACCAAAGGTCTTCTCCCCAAGATCATGGCGCCCGTAACCTCCGACCTACTCCACAGCATCCAAGATCATGGTGCATGGTCCGGAATAGTAGAGGGGTCACTGAGGGTGATGGGCCGGCTTGTGACTGCTCCTGGAGAGACCGGCGCAATCACCACCGTGGAGAGGATTCTCAAGTGTGCCCAGTGTGGTGCAAAGGCAGCAGAGCTGCACAAACAAGCCATGGGGATTCTCACACAACTATACATGGATGAAAACTATTTGAGTATGAACACCGAAAGCAGAGTAAACTTCATCAAGATGCTGCTAGACATCTTCACTCATGATAACAAGGACAGCTCGATCAGAAAATTAGCAGGCGAAGCACTGGCGATGCTATCTTCCGAAGGTGTAAGCAATGCCACGATTATCTTACAAGTACAAGGTGATGCTGTTGGTAGTCTCACTAAGGTACTTCTACATGTCGAAAACAAAAAATACAGAATAAGTGCAGCACAAATTCTGGAGCATCTATGTAGTCATTACACCAAGGATGATGAAGGTCTCAAGAAAACCATGATTGATGCTATGCTAAAGGTAATCCGCGTCAAATAAATATATGTTGTGATCCTGCCTTGAATTATTACCTCTGTCAAACTAAAATTACTCTTACCATTGCAGGTACTTGGAGAAATACTTCGTTGTGGGTTAACAGGAGAAGAAATACATAGAGGAAAAGAAGCAAACCTAGTCGAGTCCTCGGCACCAGAATTTGACAAAGAAAACCCGCATGATGACTCACGAGATGATGGCCGGGGCAACAGATCTTCCTCTCATCAGCAAAATGATGAGCCGGACGAGGAGGAATTCGAGGCAGCATTGTTATCCCTTTGTGTGACGGTATGCGACACATTCATCAGTGCAGATCAAGATTTGTCTCTTCATTTCAATGCAATAAATACATTTAGCATTCCGAGGAAACTCAAGGAGATGGTACAAAGAAACAGTGACCCCAGTGACCCCACGGCCAACTGCCTGAGAACAATGAAGCTTACCACTAAGATGGTGATATCAATGATGAAACACGAAGGCAACTACATGCAGCAAGACCTGGAGAGCTTGATGGAATTACTGTCCGATGCTTCGGAAACCATGTCCGATCTCGATTGCTCCATGATTTTCGCCAGCGGCGATCATGGCGCAACGACAGCTCTCGCTTCCCTCGTGAAAGAAGCCCAGGAACTCGTGGGCCAAAAGAAGGCACAAGGATTGGCCACGGGCCAAAAGAAGGCACAAGAATTGGCCATTGTGTGTGTGTAAGCTATCTATTCATCAGCAGCATGCATATTCTTATGCACTCTGTTAATCTGTACCGTTGTTGGAGAATTGTGTGTCGAGAGGATTTTCTGTGTCTGTCGGCGTGAATAATGGATAGCCAGTATCTTGCGTGATGTCGGTCTCTTCCTGGATGTAGGAGACCATATTATGTTGAACTTGTACCTCTGTTTTCGTTCGTGTGTGCTTAATAAAAGGAGACAAAAGGGTTGTTACTCTTGGTCGGAAAAAAGTCTGTTGTTGCATTTGTGAGAAACCAAATATTTCTTGTTATTTGTTTGCATTTTCTTGCGATAATAAATTAATTAGTGCCTCTTGCCATCACATGCAGCATTGTAGTTGCAGGTATGGACTTCGATACGAGCTCACCAATTAATTGTGTGTGTACCGAAATTACTTGTTCGGTTGCAGATTTGTGCATGAACCGTGACTCGAGTCCAAATTTCCATAGCATAAACATGCACTCACATGACGTATGCAATGCAAAATATTCAACATTCGACGTATAGTGCAGTGGGATTTTTTTTTAATTCTCAAGAAAAGGGGAGCATTCAACAATACTCCCTAGTCACAAAAGAATGTTCACTACTATAAAAAGGCTATACTGGACGAACTATCACAGACGGTTTATAGTAGCAACCATCGTGATATTTTTACAGACGGTTATTAACACGAACCGTCTGTGATGTCACAGACGGTTTGTGTTAATAACCATATGTGAACTTTCACAGACGGTTCTTATCACAAACTATCTGTGATAAGTGAGACATCACAGACGTTCGTATTAAGAATCGTCTGTGAAAGTTGCGAACATCACAGACGGTTCATATAAAAAACTGTCTCTGATATTCTGGACATGATAGACGGTTCTTATAACAAACCGTCTGTGATATTACGGACATCACAAACGGTTCATATTAATAACCGTCTATGAATTATCACAGACAGTTATTAATACGAACCATCTGTGATGTATTGGTATTACAAACTGTTTGTGGTTGGAACCGTCTGTGATAATATGCGCTATTAAATACTGGGCGTACGTGGTCGATCTCAACACAGATCTGTCTTCACTGCGCTGCATCGGTGGAGCGAGGCGCCGGCTTTAGGGAGTTCAGTGAAAACATATCGCCATGTTCTTAGTGATCAGAGGTTAGTATTCAATTGCTTTTAATAACTTATATGCATGCTTTTGTAATTGAAAGAGATGATAGATATGTTTTTATTTAGATTTAGCTAGCTAGGTTTAGAAAGATAATATTAGTTTGCTCAATTTCGGATGGGTAAGTACTCATAGTTCACTTCAATATATTCTTACTTAACATTATTATGTCATAATACGTGGCTAGCTAGCTACCTACTAATATATATAGATGTCATGTGTTAGTATAGCTAGTCTGATTTGCTATATAGTAGCACTAATAATCATTTTTGACACTCATTTGTTACATGTGTAGCGTAGATAGACCAAAACTAGATGTACATTGAGAACCGTGTGAGTGAAGGGTATATTAATGGCGTGTCTGCTTTTAGAAGAGCGGCCGAGCTGGATATGTTAAAGAAGAGGGTGGAATATATGTACTGTCCATGTATTGATTGTGATAATCTAAAGATGTTTAGCAACTCAGTGCAGATCGAAGCTCACTTGATTCGAAGGGGTTTCAGAAAGGGGTACAAATGTTGGACTAGCCACGGTGAAGAGAAGAGTACACAAAAAGGTAGTTATGACATCGTCGAGGGAGACAACAATATGCTAGGTAATCTAGCGATACGATAACAACCAGGTAATCCATTGACATGATAATAACCAGGTAATTCAGTGATATGATAATTGTACTTAATGGCAATGGTAATGAGTAAACATGAAAGAGGTGAAATGTGGAATTAGAGCAATTGGAGATGAGTTCAGGCATGATTACAAGGAGAGAAAAGGATTGCTAAGGTTGAGAACAGGAGATAAAATCAGGTATCAGATGAAGGATGATACAACGGTAGTAGATATCCAGGAATTATTCTAACTCATCATTACAGCTTAACTCACACAAAGGGGTTGTCAATCAACTAGATTTTATTACATGATACGATGTTATTAGTCATGCTAACAATATCATGCATAATTCTATTGGAACCAACAAGCAATAACATACAAGTAAAGAATCCGGAAACCAGTTATAAACCTATCATCCCAATGTTAAAGATTACTAATGGTTAACCTTATATTGAAGTCACTGCTATATTACTCCATCCACAAATTAAACACCAATTCTAATACTAATTAAAGCATGCAACCTAGACATTAACCTTAGCATTTTAAAATATCTAGGAGTCTAGAGCCTTAATTAACATCAAGCATTGCAATATAAAAAATATCTAATAGCATGTGACTAGGCATTCATCGCAATGTAGTAATTATGGTCTAGGACAACGACATAGCCAAACAACCAGATTAAATATGGAACGGAAATGTTGCGGCCGCGAGGTACTTGCCTTGAGCACTCTCGACGGACACACTGCCCGAAGGATCTGAAGTGTGTAACTACACGAACGCTCGTTCAACAGCTGCGTGAGATCCAAAAGAATTTGCGTTCGCTAAGCCTCCACTGTGCGAATCGCCGTTTGGCCATGCGAATCGTTGTTCGGCTGAACAAACCACGACCTGCTGCATGGCCCAAGGAAACACCACGCGAAACGCTATTCGGCTGTGCTCCCGGGGCAACTGAATAACAAGGCTGTGGAGGTTGACCACCGGCCACTCCGGCCACCACTGTCGGCCGCTTTGTTCTACACTTTGTTCAAGGCTGTGGAGGTTGATCCAGAACAGGTGAGCAATGATCCTAGTGTTATGCACTTTGTTCTTGCTTATAAGGACACTATGGTTATGCTTACAACTAATGATCTATATACTCTACCTAGTATTGTCCAATCGTTGTTGCAGGCAT
Organism: Dendrocalamus latiflorus; assembly: GCA_017311315.1. Classification (NCBI taxonomy): domain Eukaryota; kingdom Viridiplantae; phylum Streptophyta; class Magnoliopsida; order Poales; family Poaceae; genus Dendrocalamus; species Dendrocalamus latiflorus. The sequence goes on along the minus strand of CM029649.1, from coordinate 19,144,814 downwards.
ATGATGACATTTTTCCTAAGGAAGCACCACCAAGACTTCCACCACTTCATGGGATTGAGCACCAAATTGATTTCATGCTAGGTGCCTTATTGCCATACTGACCACCATACCGCACCAGTCCAACTGAAACTAAGGAAATATAGTGACAAGTGCAAGAGCTTTGGACAAAGGGTATGTACACAAAAGCCTTTCTCCTTGCACTGTCTCTGTTATTCTTGTTCCTAAGAAAGATGGTACGTGGAGAATGTGTGTTGATTGTCGTGCTATCAATAATATCACTGTTAGATATCATCACTCTATACCTAGTTTTGATGATATGCTAAATGAGCTTAGTGGAGTACACGTTTTCTCAATAATTGATCTCAAAAGTGGATACCACCTGATTCGCATGAAACCAGGAGATAAATGGAAAACTGCTTTTAAAACAAAGTTTGGATTGTATGAGTGGCTAGTTATGCCTCTTTGTTTAACCAATACACCCAGTATATTCATGTGCTTGATGAATCATGTTTTAAGAGCTTTCACTACTCGCTTTGTGGTAGTATACTTTGATGATATTCTGATATATAGCAAAACCATGGTTGAACACTTAGATCATTTGAAACAAGTGCTTGATGCGCATTCGCTAACTTTGCTAAATGCACATTTTGCATTGATAAAGTAATGTTCCTTGGGTTTGTTATTTCTGGACATGGAATCGAAGTTAATCACTCTAAAATTGATGCAATTAAGAATTGGCCTATTCCTATTAATGTGAATCAAGTGTGTAGTTTTCATGGTCTTACTGACTTTTATCATCGATTTGTCAAAGATTTCAGTACTATTGCTGCTCTGTTAAATGCATTGACAAAAAGAGAGTGCCTTTTTGTGTGGGGGTGGTACAAAAGGGAGCTTTTGATACTCTAAAAACAAAGCTCACAAAGGTGCCACTGCTTGCTCTATCTGATTTCACCAAAACTTTTGAGATTGAGTGCGATGCTAGTGGAATAGGTATTGGTGGTGTTCTTATGTAGGTAGGTAAGTCAATTGCTTATTTTTTCTAAAAATTGAATGGAGCTCAGCTGAATTATCCTGTTTATGATAATGAGCTCTATGCGCTGGTACGTGTTCTTGAAACTTGGCAACATAACTTATGACTTAATGATTTTGTTATACATTCTGACCATGAATCTCTCAAGTACTTGAAAGGCCAAGCTAAGTTGAACCGTTGGCATGCTAAGTGGATGAAATTCATAGAAACTTTCCCATATGCTGTTAAGTATAAGAAGGGTAAAAATAATGTTGTTGCTAATGCTTTGTCTCGAAAGAGCATTCTTTTAACTCAACTGGATACTAAGGTGCTTGGTTTAGAGGGTTTGAAAGAGATGCTGCTTATTGTGATTTTGCTTAACCATTTGCTCGCTGTTCACATGGGAAAGGATGGGATAAATTTCATGATCATGAGGGGTTTTTATTTCGCATTAACAAACTTTGTGTTCTGGATTCGTCCGTTCGTTTGTTTCTTGTGCAGAAATTGCATTGCGGAGGATTGATGGGACATTTCAAGCATGAGAAGATGTTGAGCATGGTGGTTGATCACTTCTACTAGCCGAAGATGAGACGTGATGTTGAGTGACATGTACAGTGGTGTCTGACATGTCGCAAAGCTAAATTGAAGCTAAATCCACATGGTTTGTATACTCCTCTTTTGGTTCCTATAATTCCTTGGGAAGATATTAGTATGGATTTCATTCTGGTATTGCCTCAAACTAAAAGTGGGAGGGATTTGATACTTGTTGTTATGGATAAGTTTTAAAAAATAGCACAATTTATTCCCTGTCATAAGAGCGACAATACGTCGCATGTAACTGACTTGTTTTTCAGGTAGATAGTGTGTTTGCATGGCATACTAAAGACTATTGCTTCTGATCATGACGTCAAGTTCATAAGCTACTCTTGGAAGAAATTATGGGCTAAACTTGGCACAAAGTTGTTATTCTCCACAACTTATCATCTACAAACTGATGAGCAAACTAAAGTGGTGAATCATACTCTTGGGACCATGCTACAAACCATGATAAAACATAATTTGAAAGAGTGGAAAGATTGTTTACCACATGTTGAGTTTGCATACAACAGGGTGGTACACTCTACAACTCAACTCTCTCCATTTGAAATTGTTTATGATTTTCAGCCACATACACCATTGGATTTATTGCCATTGCCTTTCACTGAAAGAGTTAATGTTGATGCTTCTAAATGAGCTAATTTTGTAAAACATATACATCTAAAAACTAAGGAAGAAATAGAGAAAAAGGCATGTCACATTGCTGAAAAACAAAATAAAAATAGAAAACAAATGATATTTCAACCTAGTGATCTTGTTTGGTTACATCTTCACAAAGATAAATTTCTTGACAAAAGAAAGTCTAAGTTGATGAATCGTGAAGATGGTCTATTCAAAATGCTTCAAAGAATAAATGATAATACTTACAAGTTAGAACTGCCTGACGATGATTATGGTACCAGTGGTACATTCAATGTTGCAAATTTGTCACCTTTTTTTGTTCTACTAACCCTGTAGATTTGAGGTCAACTCCTTTTCAAAAGGGCGAGGATGATGAGGACATCACTATTATGAAGGCTTCATCTACACAATCATCACCTCCATCATCAGATTCAAGTAACAATGACAATGACAAGACTAGTGTTGGTCCAACGGTTGAAGCTTTGCAACAATTGTAGAAGGGACCAATCACTTGAGCTAGAGTAAGGAAACTCACTAAACAGGTGAATCTAATCCTAAGTTCCTTTGGTTTCACTACTAAGAATAGCTTGCTACCTAATGCTTCCACTTTATGTATTCTAAGGTTATTAGGTGAGCAAGAACTTGGTGCTACTATGTCGGAACCCGGAGCAACGACTCCTGGATCCTCTGTGTAAATCGCACTAGTCCAGGATCAGCTAGTGCACACGGTCACGGGCATGCTAAGTAAAGTTTTTCATGGATTAGACTTTGTTTTTCAAAAATGTTTTTGAAAACCTTGTGGATGGAGGGAATCCACGAGAGATATGGGCTAGTTTGTATCTATAATAAGATATATTAAAGGTGTTTTGGGCTTTAGTATTTGTTGTGGTTCAGTTTTGAGGTGATGGCGATGCTCAAGCTTCAAACAGGCTGAAAACGAATACTTTGGTTGCAAGGGAAGTTGGGCTGTTGTCAAGGGAGATGTGCACCACCCTCATGGGCTAGCCATCACATGGGGCCCACCTCATGGGCGCATAAACCAAGGTAACCAGCCAGCCACTTCTTATTGCTTTCGGTTTAAAATAGGAATTAAAATTCAGATTTGAGTTGTTTTCCTACTTTGAGTCTGACTAGGCTTGTACGAGGGTATAAAGCCTTGGCCACTGTCCCCTATAACCCTCGAACATTAATTTTGAGTCAAAGCAATTTCTTGCTCTTTGGTTTGTGCTGTGCATTGCCAAGAGAATTGAGAAGCTGACTAGTTAGTGTTCCAAAAAATTACCGGTTACAACTGTTCTTGTTATTCCTTACAGACCAGCAAAGTCGTCTATCTTGGTGTGATGAGAAGATGGAGATGCAGAGCATGTTGCTAATTGAATTCCGGTACATAGGAGTTCGTCATCAAGACAGACAATCATGTGCTTCCTGTCGTGCATGAGTGCATCAAGGAACTTATCTATTGCAATCGACCGGTCAAGAGTGTCCACGCACATGCCAGCCACCTTCTCTAATGCCTTCCATCGCTTGTCGGAATGCTCATCTTCACCACTGTGATTGCTGGAGGCAGCCAACATGCCACCACGGCCAACACGCTCACTTCCACAGCCTATCCTAAATAGCAGAAGCATGACAAGGAAAGGCCAACAATGAGCAAAGGAACTGCAAACAGCGAGAGGCAAACGCGAGAAGGAAGAAGCAACTAACCAAAACCCAAGTGCCACGGCACTTAAGTACCAATGTGGTAGGATCAATTGATGGTGATAGGGTGGGCGCACCTTTTCAAGGGACATGCGCCGCCCCCCATAATCAGCACGTTGGCCCATGTCACATGACTAAGAATAACACGGTCGACACATGTACCTTGGTCTTGCATGTCACACACGCCCATGACATCGATCAAGAAAAGGGGGAAACCAAACGAGCAAGTACTAGTGAGCCAAAGAGACGGAGGGGACCAAGGAGCAAGCAACATGGTTTTGACCTACCAGTAATGAAGCCCTTTACCATGAGAGGGTACTGTTGGGGGTGTGGCCCCCCACCTTGGCCCAATCGGCCCACTGCGCTAAAGGCCCATTATGTATGTGACTGTGCCAAGTCTAAAATGGCTATGATAAGGAAAAGGCATATTTGCCCTTACTAGTATAACCCCTAAGGGGGCATTTGTTTAAACAACCTTCACATGATCATAATATATACGTCTTCTACATCCACTCTCTACTGCTAGTTTCAAGCTTCGGGTAGCTTCTTTGTGGCCTCCATGTGGCCCCAATTATCTACTATTTGGTCTGTAATCACAACAGTGGTTATTTAAGTAATTCTTTATAGTATTAAAAAATTGAAGCCGTGTTGAATTATTTTTTTTACTTGAATTATTTGAATCCAATTGCCATGGTCACTGGCTAATACTATATATTTGTGTTATATAGGTCTAGCCAGAGGGATTTCACGAAGACAAGAAAGAAGGTTAGAAAGTGCAGTCAGGAAGTAGTATCTTGTATTGTGGTGACTGGCCTAATATTATATATTTGTTTTCTGCTCAATATTTCATTGATGAATCGTGGTTTCACCTAGGTAGTACAAGTTGATAGTAACTCTGTGTTTTTTTTAGATCAAGGGAAAATTTCATTAAGTGCATGAAAAAGGTCCCAGCCTCTACAATCCGAAGATCGTACACAGCTTAAAGGTTACAACCGAGAGCAATCAAGCACAAGAACTAACACAAAGCAAAAGACACAAGATACAGGAAAAAAACAGACACTACGCCTCAATCCTATTCCGGAACTTCCATCCAAATTTTGCAAAGACCTCCATGATGACCGTCTCCAAAATCTGGCATCCATTCTTGAAGATAGGTCTTTCTTCTTCTTTACTTAACAAGGACCAAAGCCGGATCCAATAAGTTGCCCTGAAAATGACTTGCAGAAAGGTGTTGGTTTTAGCATTATTGAACACCACATCATTTCTATTCAACCACATTGCCCAACAAAGAGCCGCAGCACCTAGTAAAATCTGATTTTTGAGTTTTGCCCCGATGCCATGAAGCCAAGAGCCAAACATATCTGATATACTAGATGGTGGATGAATTCCAAAGGTGATGTGCACTGTGTTCCAAATAAATCTAGCAAAGTGACAATCAATGAAAAGATGTTGTATCGTCTCCAAAGAGTTACAAAAACAACACTTGACACTCCCTTGCCAATTCCTTTTTGCTAAATTATCTTTTGTAAGAGTGACCCCTTTTTGGAGATACCAAAGGAAAATTTTAATTTTCAAAGGCACTCTTATTTTCCATAGCAGATTTTTCGTAGGTAAGACTCCCTCTTGAATCAGATTCAGATACATAGAGCGAACCGTGAAAGACCCACTCCTATGAAGGTTCCAAACAAACACATCCTTCTCATTTGTAAGGTTAACTGTCACAACTTTAGAGACTAAGTCGTACCACGCTGTCAAATTACCTTCCACCAAACCTCTTCTAAATGACACATCCAGTGGCGTAGAAGCTAAAACCTTAGCCACAGTATCATTCTTTTTCCTCACAATCCTATAGAGCGATGGATAGACATCCCTTAAGGGTTTATTTCCTAACCAAATGTCCTCCCAAAATCTAACTTGTGTTCCCTTTTGAATTCGAAAATAACCATGAGCCAAGAAATCATCCTTGACCTTCAATAGCCCCAACCAAAAGTGGGAGTCACCCGGTCGTTTATAAACTTGAGTTATGGCTTTATTGGTCAAATATTTCCTTCTTAGAAGATTTTGCCAAACACCATCCTCATTAATAAGTTTAAACAACCATTTACTCAAGAGACATTTGTTTTGAATCCCAAGGTTTTGGATACCCAACCCGCCACAGTCCTTTGGTCTACAAAGTACACTCCACTTAGTAAGCCTGTACTTCTTTTTAAGACTATCACTTTGCCAAAAGAACCTTGAACGGTAAAAATCAAGCTTTTGTAAAACACCTTTAGGGACTTCAAAAAAGGAAAGCATATACATAGCTAAACCATTTAAGACCGAATTGATCAAAACTAGCCTTCCTCCAACGGAAAGAAGCTTTCCTTTCCAACTGCTGAGCTTCTTTTGGAATCTCTCCTCAATGATGGCCCAATCTTTGATAGAGAGTTTACGATGGTGCAAAGTAACTCTGTGTTATGTTTAGCCAAGGTAATATTTAGCGTCCTGTTTGGTATAGCTCCTATTTCCAATTTCTCGTTTAGATCTCATGGAGCTGAATCAAACACTCAGCTTCTCAAAATGATCAGATTCTAATTCTCATGAGGAACATAATTGAAAATGAACTAACAACAAGAAGCAACCTTAGGTGGATTCGAATGGAAAGTTAGTACACCTAAAATAAAACATACCTCTTAAAGTTAGAAATAATTACCCACAAAATGCAATCTACCTGATCCCACCCCTTCCCTCCCTAGCCCAAGCTTCTGTAGCTCTCTCCATTGGCATTGTTGTCGCTCCCTCCAGCCCCATGTGCACTCCTCTTCTCACATCACCCCACTTTGCTGGCCGCTGCCGCCATCGCTCCGTTCCCCTTGCGCCCCCTCGTGTCACCCTCTTCCGTGTCCTCTAGCTCCCCTCTCCTCGGGCTATAGAGGTGGATTGGGCCACGGAGGCCGGGAGTTTTGTAGGTTGCCGGAGACATGCTAGGATGGGAAGGGCATGGCTCGCAGAGGACAGTGGCTCACGGAGGAAGACAGCTAGGCCAGGTTGTGGCCATGGCGTGGCAGCCAAACGATGTCATGTTGGTCCCACCCACCACACCATCATAGAGGTTTAGCGAGGGCGCCGTGAACATCCTCTGGGGGCGCGGCTGTGCCGTGGCGCTGGGATTATTGGCTGTCAAGGTGAGGCAATTACTGTTCCATAATCTAGCTCGGTTCTGGTTTCTATTTTTCTGTACAAAACTTCCTATTTTCAGAAGAGTTCAGACTGTTTTTCGGTTTTAGTTTTGGAATAGTTCACAGCGCGTGCAGAAGTCCAGATCGCATGCGTGTCGGACACGGTTTGGTATTCCATTTTGTAATCATACTTGTATCTATTTAAGAGCAATAGAATCATGAGAAAAGCTGCATCCGGGCAGCACCAAAAATCTGAAGCTCATTGGGTTTTCTTGCGTGTGTGTGCTTGTTTTCATCTATTGCCGACAAGGGAAGTCGGAGGTGAAGACAACATTTGGTATCAGAGCCGGATTGGACCCAGGAGTGCGAGCAAGCGATCGTGGGAGCCATCATGCCACGCCATCGATCAGCTTCACTGCCAAGGCAGTCTCACGAGGAGACGACACCGCCATCGGGGAGCGGTGGCGGTAGCGGCAGAGCGGAGTGCGGTCTGGTGATCCATCGGGTCACCAAGGAGGTCAGCAACAGCGGGGCGTTCCCGACGCTCACGAAGACCAATTACTTCGACTGGCCGGTGCTCATGCGCGTGATGCTGCAGGCACGTGGTCTGTGGAATGCGGTAAGCATCAGCACCACCGACTACATTGAAGATCGTATGGTGCTGGAGGTCATCACCAAGGCGGTCCTGTTGGAGATGATTGGAACTATTGCCAGCAAGGCAATCGCCAAGATCACATGGGACACGATCAACACCATGCATGTCGGCGTGGAGCGTGTGCGCAAGGCGAAAGCAAACACTCTTCGGCGCAAATTTGACGGGCTCAAGTTCCGCGATGGTGAGACGGTGGATGAATTCAGCGTCCGAATCAACAGGATTGCGCATCAGCTTGCAGTCCTCAATGACGGTTGCACGAAGGAAGAAATCGTCCGCAAGTTCCTCCAGGCACTCCCGCCAAGATATGCACAGATCGCCATGGCAATCGAAACTCTCCTCGACCTGAGCGAGATCTCCGTCGAGGAGCTCATCGGCTGGCTCAAGTCTACGGAGGAGCGACATGATCTTGCCGGTGGCTCCATCGCTAAGTTGAACCTCACCGAGGACGAGCTGATCGCGCGCGTGGCAGCGAAGATGCAGCTCTCCGACGAGGGGTATTCAAGATAGCCAAAGGGGTCGTAATCGAACGAGAGAAGAAGATGTGGCCCCGGGCATGGCAAGGAGGGAGACGCGCGCGGTGATTCCAGGCCGCCCAAGCCCTCAGGCAGCGGTGGTAATGGGCGAAACCCGATCAAAGATGACCAATGTAGGTATTTTGGCAAGACAGGCCATTGGGCCCGAGAATGTCATAAAAAGAAACGGGACGAGGCGGCCCACGCAGTCCAAGTTGAGGAGGCAATAGAACCCACCTTATTGATGGCAACGGCGATTGTCAACGCCACTGTTTCGAGTCCACTTCTGTAACATCCTGAAAAATGTAAATATTAAATTATGAGGTTTTTGGATTGTTTTATTTGTTTTCCATTTGAATTCGGAGTTTATTGACTTTTTGTAAATATAAAGGAATTTCAAAAATAAAAAGAGGGAAGAAATCTGCACATAAAATGATAACAACATGAGCATCAAATAAAGAATCTGAAAAGATGATCCATAAAATAACAAAGGAGAAGTGTAAATAAGCATGAAATATCATCCCTAGAGATTTTGGTAAGCAAAATAAAAATGTTAATAAATATAAATTCTTGTGTATATATATATATATATATATATGCATACAACTATGCATAACAAGAAAGTGGTCTCTACAGAAATTTAAGAGAGCAAATAAAATTAGAATTATATGTATAAGTATATATGAATATATATAAATGAAAGTGCAGAAAATAGAAATAAAAGAAATGAGAAAAGAAAAAGGAAAACCGGGCCGGCCATCACCCCGGCCCAGCCTTCTCTCCGCACGCGGCCAGCGCGCACGCGCAGCCCAGCGCCCGCACTTCGCAGCCCATCTCCCGCGCGCACTCGCTCCCGCTGACGAGCAGACCCACTCCCTCGCGCCCCTCTCCCGCTGGCCGGTGGGCCCAAGCCGTCAGGTCCTCCTTCCTCCCTCCTTCTTCCTCCACGCGCCCGCGACGCAGCTCCTCCTCGCGTTTGCTCCTCCGCCGCAGCAAATCCTCCGCGCTCCCTCTCTCACCTCGCGAGCAAATTCAAAGCACCAACAGGAGGGGGAACGCACCTCTCCCGCCACCTCTCTCCTACAAAATCCCGGAGAAGATCCCGTTCTTCTCCCCTTCCCCGCGTGAACATAGGAGCGCCAGATGCCGCCCTCGCCGTGCGCCTCTCTCCCAGCTATAAAAGCCATGCCAGGGAGTCCCAAATGCGCCGCCCTACTCCCCTCTTTCCTCCCCTGTAAGCAATTGGTCCGAGAGCCCCCCAATCGCCGTCGGCCTCTCCTTCTTCCCGAACTCCGGCGCCGCCCTTCCCGTTGATTCCGGCCGCCTCCGAGCAATACGTTGCTCCCAGAGCATTGGGGAAGCAAGGCGAAGCTAACCCCGGCCTCTCCCGCACCTCCCGAAGCTCATACCTCGCCGTCACCGCAGCTCCGGCCGAGCCACCGCCACCATACGCCACCAGCCTTCTCCGGTGGCCGTCACCCCCGACCGATTGCGTCCACGTCTTCCCCGGCACCCGGTGATTATATTCTACGCAGCCCCCGAACCTCTCCGGCCACCACTCGCCGCCGGCGCCGCCGTCCTCTTCTTCCTCTGCCCGGCTCCCTCCCGGAGCTACTTCAAGGGGATTACTTACCCCTATAGGGTAAGCATCGCTCGGGCTGACCGAGTGGCTTTCAGCGCTCTCTCTTCCTCCCTCCTCCTCCCGCGGCGCGCGTTCGAGCTCGGCTCCGCGCGTTGCGGTCGAGCATTTTCTTTTAAATTATCTCCGCTGACAGCTGGGCCCCACGGGTCAGTGGCACACCTGCACCGAGCCCGTACTGACAGGTGGACCCCACTGAACAGTAGCTAGGCCCACTTGTCAGTGGCATAGCAAGAAGAGAATTAAAACAAAAAGAAAATGACATGTGGGACCCACTGTCAGAAATTTAATAATTTTTGGAATTAACTGAACTGAGAACTTCAAATAATCATAACTTATTCATTTTAACTCCAAATTGAGTGAGACAAATTTCTAAATTCATCTAAATTCAAGATCTATCTAATGGAACTTAAATCATAATTTTTAGAGTTCATTTGAATTTCTGGTGATATTTTATTGATTTGATGTTTTCTTTTTATCCAAATTTTCGCGCACGATTACAATAGCTTACGAAGCTCAAGAAGAAGAATTCGAGGCAGCAACCCTAGAAGCTCCGGACAATCAAGCACCCGACCTCTGTGACCAAGACGAGTCAATACTTTGATCATGTTGAACCTATATTTCATGCAAATTACTTTGTTTTAAATTAACAAATTGCATGCTGTTATTTTATGCAAATACATGCTAAATTTGATATTTTAGTTATATGCCACTGTTTACCTTGAATAATATTACACCCTCTATTGAAATGATTGGATGTATGAACCTTGTCGCCCTAGTAAAATTATAAATGCTAACATTTCGAAAATAAGTCCCTAATGATATGCTACGCTCAGTACTGTATAGTTACACATGGGACGCTGAAATGCCCAATGTATCGTCAACATTTTTAACCATGAGAAACTGGTTTGGGCAGTCATAATGGGAATGACTGGCATATTTTGATATGATTATTTTATGCTCCCAAAATTCCCAACTTGCTTTAATGTTTGGGCGGATTGGTTCGAGGGTGTGTATGTGTGGTGCAGTGGAAGCACAAAATTGAGTTAGTAATGGATCAAAATTGGGATAGTGGCAGGCCGCCCAGATACCACTAAGGACTGAATCTTGTCATGACCTCCCAGGTAAAACAGTACAACCACAAGTCCGTAAAGTACGACTTGGCTAAGTATATTTATCGAAGCTCCTGGACTCATCTCACTGGTAGGGGGTTGAAGGGGTTTAGCTATGGCAAGGGGAGGCCTGAAGGGACACCAGTGGGGGTGAAGTTTCCCAGCTGTCCTAACGTTGCGGGAAGTGGAGCCCGGCTGCGTTAGTGGCTGTGGGAAACATCCCGCGCATAGATGGGACCCACCGCAAGTGGGCAGTTTCCCATAAGGTGAGATGACAAAAGGGCATCGATACTTTGAAAAGTCACTGTGATGGTCTGCTCAACCACATGTCTAAGGTATCATGTGGGGCAATGAGTTGATTATCTCTTGTGGTGAAAGTGTACAAACTCTGCAGAGTCAAAACTATTCGAATAGCCGTGCCCACGGTCAAGGGCGGACATGGGAACTTAACCAAATATAGTTCTGTTTACAAAATATTGAAAATCGGGATTGGAAAAGTGGAAGGGCGATGGACTGCCCTGGTTTGGAATTGTCCTGGGTGTCGTCCCAGTGGTAAGTTAAGCGGCTATAACGCTGAAAAATTGCTATATGGTGCAGATGCCATGTAACGGTGGATGGAATCTGAATCACTATTAATACTGCATTCATTCACAACATGTACTTGTATTCAAATTGTTAGGTCTTAAGGATTTTTATATAATTGTATTCAAAAGCACTCTTCGCAAAATAAAATAAACTTAAGCCATCCTTTGGTTAGCCATACATGTTAGATATTGCATTCTGTGTGTTGGCTCGCTAAGCACAGGGTCGGAGTGCTCATACTCGCTCTTGCGACAAATTTCAGAAGCAGGAACACAAGACCACTACGCCTATGAGGAAGCTCCCGCATCGGAGGAGAAGGCTGACGAAAGAGACTAAGGCATAGGCTCCGTCGATTAGACATGGGCAAGTGGACTTCCGGCGTTGTGTGCACGTATGTTACTGGTTAGCCGGTGACATATACTGCACACATCACCCTTCCAATCGCTTGCCTGTGGATTTGGGTTTGCTTTTGCTATGATTCCGCTGTGCGTTTTTGTATTGAAAACATTTGGCCTAATCGGCCCCTTTTGTAAACCGTCACCCGACGTGGTGTATTTCAATTTATGTAATATAATGGATGATTATGCGACGTATGAAATGATTCAGCAATGTACCTGTGTGCACTAGCTACTGATCCAGGGAATAGTGCAGTATTACACAGTAGATTCGGATTGAAAAATCCGGGTCTGACAACTTCTTCCACTTGCGCCTGCTCCGCCTTTCCCCAATCTTCCTCCTCCACTCGCGTCAGCATCGCCGGCGAAATCCTCCTTGATCCACCTCGAGGAGGAAGAGCTGTTCGTCCAGCTCGGCGGGAAGGGCGTCGGTTACTGCACCTGGTGGATTCTCGACACCGATCCCCCACTTGCGTCTGCATCGCCGGCTGACTCTTCCTTGATCCACCTCGAGGAAGAAAAGTTGTTTGTCCAGCTCGGTTGGAAGGGCGTCGGCGACTGCACCCGGTGGATTCTCGACACCGGCGCGACGAATCATATGACGGGGGTGAAATTCGCCTTCATCGAGCTTGACACGGGGATCCGCGACACTGTTCGATTCGGGGACGGCTCCGTCGTCGGCTTTGAAGGGTGCGGCACGGTGCTCCTCAACTGCAAGAATAGAGAGCACCAAGAGTTCGGCGGCGTCTATCACATCCCCAAGCTGACGGAGAACATAGTCAGTCTTGGCCAACTGGATGAGGACAGCTTCAAGATCCTGATCGAGGACGGGGTTCTCAGGATTTGGGACCAATGGCGGCGGCTGATGGCGAAGGTGCAGCGCTCGCCAAGCCGACTCTACGTCCTCAACCTTGACATCGGTAAGCCGGTGTGCCTCGTCGCGCAGAGCAGCGAAGCAGCCTGGCGATGGCACGCCAGGTACAACCACCTCGGCTTTCAGGGGCTCAAGCAGCTCGCACAGGGGCAGCTGGTGCATGGGCTCCCGCAGATCAACCATGTCGACCAAGTCTACGAGAGCTGTCTCGCTGGCAAGCAAAGGAGGCACCTTTTCCCGGCGGCGAGCGTGTACTGAGCCAAGAACCTTCTGGAGTTGGTCCACGCCGCTTTGTGCGGGCCCATCACCCCGAAGACGCCCGGCGGCAAACAACTCTTCCTTCTCATCGTCGACGATAAAAGCAGGTTCATGTGGATCGTGCCACTGGGATCGAAGGATGAGGCCGCGGCGGCGATAATTCATCTTCAAGCTCGAGCGGAGGCAGAAGCAGGAAAGAAGATGGGCACGCTCCGCATAGACCGCGGCGGCGAGTTCACGGCACAGATGTTCGGTGACTATTGCGCCGAGCAGGGCATCCAGCGCCACCTCATCGCGCCGTATACTCCGCAGCAAAATGGCGTGGTGGAGCGGCGCAACCAGACCATGCTGGGTATGGCGCGGAGCATGCTCAAGGCAATGTGCATGCCCGGCTGGTTTTGGGGGGAGGTGATCACGACGGCCGTTTTCATCCTAAACAGCGCACCAACGAAGAGCGTCGAGGGGATGACGCCATTCGAAGCCTGGTACGGTCACAAGCCACCCGTGCATTTCTTCCGCACATTTGGCTGCATCGCACATGTGAAGAACGTTGGCGGCCATCAGCGCAAGCTTGAAGATCGCAGTACGCTGATGGTTCGGGTACGAGCCGGGCTCCAAGGCGTACAAGTTCTACAATTCGAACACTGGACGTGTGATCATATCACGCGATGCGGTGTTTGATGAAGCAAGGGCCTGGGACTGGAGCAAGCACGGTAAGGGTTCAAGCAAGGTGGACTCAAAATCATTTCACGTTGACCAAATAATGGTAACGGTCCGCCATGACATGGGAGTGCAGGATGCAGCGCACGACGCCATGCCGGGCGGTGAGACACTGACAGCACATGCGACTCCCGGTGCAGTGATGCCCACGTGCGGGTCTGAGCCCCGCACGCCGCAGTCAGCCCCAATCCCTACGGAGCGGATCAAGTTCGCTTCGCCACCGAGCGGGGACCTGGACCTGGATGGCGACCACGACGACGATGTCCCGCTCCAGTTCAGGACACTGGAAAACATCCTTGGCCCGGCGGCGACACTAGGACTAGCAGAGCGGGAGATGGGGGATGATCTACTGCTTGTCGTGGGCGATGAGCCCGCCACGTTCGAGGAGGCACGTGGCGACGAGTGCTGGCAGAAGGCAATGATCGAGGAGATGGCATCGATCGAGCAGAACAGTACGTGGACGCTCGTCGACTTGCCTTCAGGCCATTGTCCAGTTGGCCTATAGTGGGTCTTCAAATTGAAGCGCGACGAACAGGGAGCCATCGTCAAACACAAGGCGAGACTCATGGCGAAAGGTTATGTCCAACAACAAGGGATCGACTACGACGAGGTCTTCGTGCCTGTTGCTCGGATGGAGTCGGTGTGGATGTTGCTCGTTGTGGCGGCTTGGGAAGGTTGGCTTGTGCATCACATGGATGTCAAGTCGGCGTTTCTCAACAGCGACCTGAGCGAGGAAGTGTACATCCGGCAACCGCTAGGTTTCGTCGCGGCTGGGTATGAGGAGAAGGTGCTGAGGCTATGGAAGGTTTTGTACAGTCTTCGTCAAGCACCGCACGCGTGGAATGTGAAGCTCGACAACAGCCTCTGCGACCTCAGCTTCACCCGGTGTGCCAGCGAGCACAGCATGTACACCAGGGGCATCGCAACGTCACGCGTGGTGGTGGGCGTCTACGTCGACGATCTCATCATCACGGGATCACGCTCGGAGGACATCGACACGTTCAAGGGCAAGATGCGTCGACTCTTCTGTATGAGCGATCTGGGGTTGCTCTCTTACTACCTTGGGATCGAGGTGAAGCAGGGCCGGGACGCCATCACACTGTGCCAAGTGGCGTATGCGCGCAAGCTACTTGAAAAAGCGCAGCTGGGAGGCTGCAACGCGTGCCAGACGCCCATGGAGGTGTGTCTGAAGCTATCCAAGAACATTGCTACGCCAGAGGTGGACGCAACGATGTATCGCAGCTTGGTGGGAAGTTTGCGGTACCTGGTGCATACACGGCCCGACATCGCTTTTACTGTGGGCTACGTGAGCAGATTCATGGAGAAGCCACAGCAGGAGCACCTCGTCGCCATCAAGCATTTGCTCCGGTACATCTCCGACACGATTGACTGCGGCATTATCTACTCCAAGCGCTCGAGCGGCGACATTCACCCAACGGGCTACAGCGACAGCGACTTGGGGGGGAGATGTGGATGACAGGAAGAGCAGCACTGGGATCATTTTCTTCTCGGTGAAATGCCAATCTCTTGGCAATTCCAGAAGCAAAAGGTGGTAGCGCTCTCCTCCTGTGAAGCGGAATACATCGCGGGCGCGACTGCAGCATGCCAAGCAGTGTGGCTCTCGCGGCTGTTGGACGACGTGATCGGCATCAAGCTCCAGCCGCCACAATTGAAGATGGATAACATGTCCGCGATTGCCTTAAGCAAGAATCTTGTCCTACACGACAGAAGTAAGCATATCGATACTAGATTTCACTTCATTTGTGAATGTCTAGACAGCGGGAAGATATGCTTGGATTTCACGAGCTCTCAGGAACACTCACTGACATTCTGACTAAGTCACTCGGACGCGCCAAGTTCTGTGAATTGCGCGAGAAGATTGGCGTCGTCAAGGTCAAGTGAACTGAGCAAGAATTATGGAGAGATTGTTGCATAATCTAGCTCGGTTCTGGTTTCTATTTTTTCTATACAAAACTTCCTGTTTTCGAAAGAGTTCATACTGTTTTTCGGTTTCAGTTTTAGAATAGTTCACAGCGCGTGCAGAAGTCCAGATCGCATGCGTGTCGGACATGGTTTGGTATTCCGTTTTGTAATCATACTTGTATCTATTTAAGAGCAATAGAATCATGAGAAAAGCTGCATCCGGGCAGCACCAAAAATCTGAAGCTCATTGAGTTTTCTTGCGTGCGTGTGCTTGTTTTCATCTATTGCCGATAAGGGAAGTCGGAGGTGAAGACAACAATTACTGCGGTTCTCTATGGATTGTGAGTGTTCATGAGGAGCTCAAGGCATGATCAGGGGATAAAGAACTGCTATCATTTCGCACGCTGTCCAGGCATTCCTTGACCCTTGTCCAGGTTTGGCACATCAAGCATGGTTTCACTATGAAGAAGAATGCCATGAGGCTTTTGTGCTCCATATGTGAGGCAACAGAGACTTGGGGGGGGGGGGGGGGGGGGGGCGGGCGGTGGGCGTGATGCTAGAGCTCAGCATACAGGGAGATAAAATGTTTGATGAGTTTTGCTCAGAAGTTTTCTTGGTCAGGTTTATGAACTCTAGCCACCTGTTAATAGAACAAGATGGGAGGCTGCTATGCCAAAGCGATGTCAGTTCTTTAGAGTGTGCTGCTGGAGTTTCGAGGTGAAGGATACCAAGAAGGATACTGTTAGGACTAGTGAGGTCTGATCCTCTGAACTTTGCTGAGATCTGGATAGCTAGCCAGCCTAGCCCCACCACTTTTTCTCACCGTGGTCACTATTCCAGTGACCATTGATCCCCATGCCACCACAGTTGTAACCGTCCTAAACCTTGGAAGCTATTCTAGTCCTCTTTCGTCCCGCTCTTTTGCTGTCATCATCGTTTACCGTTATAAGTTTATAACCCGTCAAAAATTCCAATGTATATGAGTAGTATTTCCTTTCTTTTTTTTCTTTCCGGATCATACGAGTAGTATTTCTTAGACAACTGAATATCTGTTTTTGTTCATCACAAGTGTCACCCATGCTATGCACACCTCACAGAGGAAGAATTAATAGCGGTATTTGCACCCTACTATACCAGTAGTGGTAACAGGGGATCATAGAAGCATTGGGTTCTGTGACCACAGTGACTTTTTACTGACCCTAGTAAGAGTGGATTAACAATAGCATATGACACTTCACAAACAAGCAATGATCCAGTGAGCGACTCTAATGATATCTATTATTGGATCCGTTTAACATCCCAGAACTCACCCAAATTTGAAACCATTTGAAATTTTTGAAAACTTCAAAAACTTGTATTTCACTTTTGGAATTTGTAAAGTTTCTGGGGAAAATTCAAAACAAAATTTGAATTTCAAAACAAAATGATCAAATCAGCTTCAAATAAAATTCAAATCCAATTTCCTCCCTCCCTCGGCTTGGGCTAAAACCCCTTAGCCAGCCTACTCTCTTCTCCCTCTCCTCGTGCAGCCCAACCCGAGCCGGCTCACCTTCCCCTCTCCTCTCTTCGATCGAAGCGGCCCAACTCCACGCATAAAATGGCCCAGCTCTGCGTGCCGGCTAGCCCAGCTAGCAGCTAGTCCTGCCCGCCGCCTCTCCTCTCTCATGCTCGCTGCCCCACAGGCCTCGACCCT
This sequence comes from Dendrocalamus latiflorus, assembly GCA_017311315.1. Lineage (NCBI taxonomy): Eukaryota > Viridiplantae > Streptophyta > Magnoliopsida > Poales > Poaceae > Dendrocalamus > Dendrocalamus latiflorus. Next base: position 19,127,368 of record CM029649.1, on the reverse strand, counting down.
ACTCGTCAGCACCGCGCCCTACTCTTCTTCTCCAAGCCTTCTCTTTCTCTCACGTGAGCAGTGCAATAGAAGGAACACGGCTTGCTGCTACCTCGAGCTCCACTCCCTCTCTGCACGCATCGTGACTTCATCCCATCATGCCAGAGGATGTGCCGCGTCGGAGGCTCGGAGCCACTGCAAATCGTGAGATCACACGCGCAACTGCCATGACGCCACGAGGAGTCACCGTGCTCTCGTCCCTATTTAAGCCTCGCCCAGCGCGTCATCTCCTCAACCTTGCCCTCATCTTTATTTCCACTTCCTTCCCCTCCCTTCTCACGCATGCAAACACCCGAAACGCCGCTACACAGTGCCGACTTCCTCGGGTCTCGCCGCGGGATAATTTAATTATTTGCCACTCTTATGAGTAGGGTGGCAACAGATTTGCCACCCTGGCCGGTTGTCAGTGACTCAGGCGGCCCCGCATGTAAGTGAGAGAGGCAATTGGCCAATCTTCAGAGTGGCAAAAAGTTGAATTCGGCCGCGCACTGCCGAGCTCCCTCTCTGCGTTCCCGTCCGTACATCGACATTCTTCCCAAACCTCTCACGTTGCAATGTGTTCTAGCCCTCTGGGATATCGTACTATCAACCAATTTCATTCTTCCCCCCACAGTAGCACAACGCCACCGTCTTCTTCGCCACTCATAGCCAAAACTACAACCACCACTTCTTCGCCACACATAGCCAAAACTTCAACCACTACTATCATTCTTTGCACGGTAAGCTTCCACTCGATTCTTCCTCCAAAACACTACTACAAAAGAGGTTATACTGGACAGCTACATCACAGATGGTATATACGAATAACCGTCTATGATATTTTCACAAACGATTATTTAAACAAATAGTCTATGATAATGCAAGACATCACAAATGATTCAGATTAATAACCGTCTGTGATAATTTACAGACGATTATTTATACAAACCATTTGTGATAATGCACGACATCACAAACGGTTCGTATTAAGAGCAGTCTGTGATAATTTATAGGTGGTTACTTATACAAACTGTCAGTGATAATGGCAGACATTACAGATGGCTTTTAGTTAGAACTGTCTATGAAACTATCACAGATAGTTTTATTTAGAACTGTCTGTGTTTTGTCTATTGTCATATGAACTACAAAATCTACTAATCAGCTGGAACAGATAAGTGTGACCAATCATTATTACAAAAGACAAATTCAAGTCAAATTTATTATAAAAGTCCAAAAAAGATATTCCCGATCTTGATCTTCTGGGGCTTCATATGCTTCTTCTTTTACTTTTGAAGTTGGAGGATTAGCGGCTGAGTTCTCGAATGCCATGAAGATTGTCCTTGCCCTCTCCACTTCCTCCTCTAGCCTGGGCAAATCATTAGCATAGCCCATAATCTCAAAGAGGATGCCATGATAAGCTTCCTCAGAATCGACCACTTCTGGTTGATTAGCAAGGTTATTCATATGTCTCTTCACTACCGCAAGAGCTTCTTCCGCATTGCATACATTGAAGAGAAGAACGAAGCTAAGGGGGGTTTCCCTTTGCTAAGAGGTAAGGAGACACCTTTGTCGATGGCGGATGATGAGGTCCAGCTGACGGATAGAAGCGACTCGAGGAAGGAGAGCAGGGTGTGAGCGAAGGAGCTGCTCCAAACACAAGTTGTTGGCCACCTGTGTAAGGTTGTTAAAAACAACCGTCTGTGATATATACGACATCATAGACAGTTAATATCAAAAACCATCTGTGATAGCACAATATCACAAACGGTTTTTTTTAAAAAATCATCTGTGTTTTAACTTATCTTAGACGACTCCCAAGCCTTCTGTGATAACCATCTATTATTACTGACACATAAATACAGACAGTTTAGAAACCGTCTATGATGACGGTTTTGAACCACCTGTGATGACCCCTTCTGTAGTAGTAGAAGCTTCCTCTCACCTCCCTCTAACTTTCCTAGCAATCCAGTTGAGCTGCCCTTCCACAGTTAGCCACCGCCATGGCATCACATCATGCCACCTCGGGCTTTCATCTCTAGATCACCTTGGATCCTCTCGATCCTCACCAGCCGCACTGGTGAGTTTTCCCTAGCCCATAGATGCTCATGATGCGCTCACCTTTTGGGGTCATTGAAGCGCTACGGATAGGCTATCCAAGCACATTTTTAAAAATTCTACCACATAAACAAGGAACTTCCACTAGTAATGGACCACAGAATTACTATTAGACGTACAGAGTCGTAGCAAAAGTAGAGTTGATGTAGTATTGTAACAGCCCAGGTTTTTATTAAAATAAAAATTAATAAATTAATTAAAATTAATTAAAATTAAAATAAGTATTTTTGCTACCTAAATTTTAATTTTGGATTTGCCCTGAATTTCTGTTTTTGAAAAAGCTGGATTTGAAAAGTATTTTAAGTAAAATAATATATATATTATTAAATAAAATGATATTTTTATTTCCTATAAAAATTCTAATTCAAATTAATTATTTGGATTTATTTGGTTTTTTGAGTTTTCAGGAGTTTAAAATCTATTTTTGAAATTAAAAAGTATTTTAAGTATGAAAAATACAATGGCAATAATGGTTGGAAATAATTTTAATAAGTCCAAAATGTCTCCAGGAGCTTCTGTGAATTTTTTGTTTGGAATTTTTGGAGTTTATTTCATATTTTTCTGAGGCTTAATGGATTTTCTAGGTTTTTCTGAAAATCATAAACTAGAATCGGAAAATAAAACCCAGCCCCCTCCCCGCGGGCGACACGTGGACGGCCCAGATTGCGCCCATGTCGCCCGCCGATCCCGCCTTACCCTCTTCCCCGCTCGCCACGCGTCCGGCCCAGATCGGCTACCTCCTGCGCGCCTCAGTCCATCCCACCGTTCGCGCTCCCTCTCCCCATATAGCCGCCTGATCCACTCCTCGTCCCCGTGGTTTAATCTCCGCCACCCGTGCCTCCCCCCTCTCCTTCGCTCCGGCCCCACCTGTCAGTGCCGCTCTCCCCTCTCTCTTTCTCCTCGGCCCCACCCGTCAGCATCATCTTCTACCCCGTCTCCTCCTTCCTCCTGCACTGTTGCCGAGCCGCAACGGCCGCCTCGCCTTTCTCGGCCACTCCTCCACTACGCATGCGCCGCACCTTCCGCCCTCTCCGCGCCCGCACCCCACGCACCCGTCGCCCACCTTCCCCACGCCGTCCCCCTGTCTTCCCCGCAACGACCACCGCCACGTCCACCCCTTCGGCGAGAAATTCCCGGCCACTCCTCCCTTCCCGGCCCCTACAAATACCCCCACTGGCTCCGCCTCATTCCACCCCACACCGCTCCGCCCTCCTCTCCCTCTCCCGAGTATCACAGCGCCGCCTCACCGTGCACCTCCCTCCCCGAGTGCCGGTGAGCTCGATGGCGAGCAATTGCCGTCGGCTCGAGCCCCCTCCCACTCGGCCGACGCCACCCCTGGCTTCGCCACGTCACCCTTGACCTCGGCCGCCCCTCCGCCCGGCTCGAGCGCCGCCGAAGTGCCGTCGCCGCCGAAACCAAATTTCCTTTAGAAAAATAATTCCAAAAAATTCCTTTTTCCATTTTCCCTCTTTTCAAACTTCCGAGAGCCCGTTCTCCCTCGTTCTAACTCCGATTGAGCCTATTCAAATTTCTAAATTCATCAAAAATTCCCCTCTATCCATTTCTGGCCTCAATTCAAATTTTTGAAGTCAATTTGAATTTATTTTGCATTTATTTGAATTTGGTGGGTTGTTTTCGTGTGTAGACTTCGACGATTCGGGAAATTTCAAAGACGAGAATTTGCACCAAGTTGAAGAGCAAGGCAAATCACACTCCTTGATCATGTTGATCCCAGATTTCAAAATAAAATTATGTTGTTTTAAATTATATTGCATGCATATTTATATTCAATGTATTTTCAATTCAGTTTTAAATTTAGTTACTGCCTACTTGTTAATTCTTCCATTGATATTGAATTCCTCGACACCTTGCCACCCTAGAATCAAACTCTAGTTAGTATACTAGTATTGGCTAGAGAATTTAAATCAAATGCTTAGACCTGCTTAGTCGTAATATTTGTTTTGGGATCCTTTTTCACATAAAATGACGAACCTTTTCACATAAAATGATAAGCTTTTCTGATGTACTCCTAACTTTGGTGAGTCAAGGAGGTTTATAAAATGCTTTGAAAACAAAATATAAAAACTAGTTTAGACTTAGGCAATTGGTTAGATGGGTGGGTGCAGGCATGCCTTGTTGGTCGGAGCCGCAGAGTTGATTGTCGTGCACAGGGGTATGTGGTTGGGCCTAAGTCAATTAAGGACTGGTCTGTGAGCTACTGTTGCAAAGCCCTATCGTACTACCACATGGCTGGTATGTGACAGCCCTGGCTGAATAATTTGTGAAGTCCCAACTTGAGTCAAGTCGTAGGTTGAAAGTGGGCGTGGTTGGTGCCATGCGAAGTCCCACTTGGGTGAGCGTGGTTGTAGCCATGAGAAGTCTCACTCAAGCTCAAGAGGGGGTCCCGGTCTGGTGGATTCCTTACTAGGGTGAAACCTTAGAGTTGGGTTGGCCAGGTTGAAGGCTTTGCATTGTAAAGGCCTTGTCACGACTCCCCACCGCACACCTAAGGAAGTGTGTAATCTAGTGGTACAAAGGGATGATCGTGTCTTGTGGGTAAAACTGTACAACCTCCACATAGTGTATAATCTATCCTGGATAGCCGTGCCCACGGTCATGGGCATGCTGAGTAAAAGTTTTTCATGGATTAGATTTTGTTTTTAAAAATGATTTTTGAAAACCTTATGGATGGATGGAATCCACGAGAGATGAAAACCTTGCGGATGGATGGAATCCGTGAGAGTTTGAAAGCTTATGAATAGATGGAATCAGAGTTCGCAGTGAAAGCATGTGGATGGATGGAATCCATACGTGAACTTTTGAAAAAGATGGTCCGGGTGGGATGCCCGTGGATAGGTTGGTATTTGGTCGGAGCCTGCACTGACGGTATTATTTTCAAATACAAGTACTATTTTACTTATTGTATTAAATTCAACAATTTCAATCTATCTACTGTATTTCTTTAAATGCTATTTTATGCAAACTAACCCTATAGCCTTCCATTGAAGCCTTTATCATTATGATGCATTTTCTCCGTGTGATTTGCAGAGTACAAGTTTGTACTCACCTTGCTATCTCCACACAGAGAAGGACGACGTTGACTATGGTGAAAATCTGGACGAGTAGGCCGCGTCTTACTATCGTTTGCCTGTGGGCAGGCTTGGGCTTCGCTTCGTTTCAGTTTGCTTCCGTAGTTATTTGCTTTCTTTATCTTTGCCAATGTGCGTTGATGTAAGACTTGGTCATAAGGTTGTACCCTTTTATTTAATATATTAAGTCATTTTGTGCTTGATGTTTATCTTTGTTGTTACTGTGTGCACTAGCTGATCCTGGACTAGTGCGATTTACACAGAGGATCCAGGAGTTGTTACTCCGGGTTCTGACAAGTATGTTGATGTAGTCATAGTTGTACTAGCCGCACGTCTCCTCCTTCAGATCCTCGTGATCGTCACAGGTTGTGGATCGTCCTAGTGCTGAAGCTTCGCATCAACACCTCTAAGGTATCCACACGTATGGGATAGGAACACCACGCGCTAGAGTGCTAGCACTAGCAGCGTGGTATTAGATGAGGAAGGTGTGGTGTCTAGGGTTTTGGGAATTCTGAATTCTCTCTCTGTTGCTTAGACCCTATGCCATTGCACACCTCTATTTATAGGCATCATAATGGTCCTCAAACTTGAAGCCCATTAGGAACTCATGTCCCACATGAACTGAGATCACCATCCGAATTATATCCTAGCCCTTAAGTGTGCGACCCTATAGGTTCACGTACACCTGGATATGGCCCAAGTACTCCTACTCGTCCATTAATCGGTAGCAACCCCAAGAGTATACATAAATATCATATTGGATGAACCTTATCAAAGTTCTTATGAATTTCCCTTTTCCTCACAATGTCGTTCAAGCTCAAGGCGAGTGTGTGCCATCGTTGTTGGTTAGCTCAACCACTCATTCTTGATCACGTGATTCAAATTCTCTAACTAAAGTTAACTCTTTATCCACAAGTAGCATGGCCATTTATTTCTGGAATCTAGTCACTCAAGAGGCCTAGAGATATCTCCCGTTGCATGGAGGGGCAAATCCTATCTTGATCGACCATGCCTCAAAGCAAATATCATAACAAACCTAAAAGCTATTTTTATAACTACTCAGTTACGGAGTACGTGCAATGACCTCAAGTCTAAGGACAAGCATACGCATTGTAAATGAGATCAACTGATGACATGTAAGAATGCAACATTCTCGCATCATGAGTACGTGCAACGACCTCAAGTCTAAGGACAAGCATACGCATTGTAAATGAGATCAACTGATGACATGTAAGAATGCAACGTTCTCGCAGTGTCTCATGGTGGGACGATCCAACCCCATGTTCCCTAACATGTATCCATATTATTGGTTTGATATCTCCATATCTATAACCCATGAAATATGGTCATCAGCCAAGACATATGCTAGTCTATACATATGTATCCTCATATGTTCTCGACTAGGAATCGTTTAAGAATAATCATCACAGAAATATAGAGTTTCACAACCGAGTTACATACTTGATAATAAATATTAATGACATTATTCAAGAAACAAGATAACATATTATCCAATAGATCATGAACATAACGAAACAATATGGTCAACACAACGTGGTCGAATCAATGTGGTCGAAAGAGTGTGGTTGACCAATGTGGTCAAAATGACGTAATCATCTATATGATTGCCCCTAGAGTATTGTAACAGCCTAGCTGTTTATTTCAAAAAAAATTAATTTAGTTTAAAATAAAAATATGTGTTCTTTGGTTGCCTGAATTTTAGAGATTTTATTTGCCGATTTTCAACTTTGGAAAAAGGATTTTGTTAAAATTAATTTTACTAAAAACATAAAATTATTATTAAATAAAAAGGGTATTTGTAAATTTTTTACAAAAAAACTATTCAAATTAAGTATTTTAAAGCATTTGGCTTTTATTTGGATTTTCTATGATTTTCTGGGATTTATTTGGAGTTATCTGGATTTTATTTCAAGCTTAGAGTAAGAAAATATACTTTAAATATTTTATTAAAGTCAAAAAGAGTTTATTTTGCCTTTCCTAAGTTTTCTTAAATTTTGTAGAAGTTTTGAGAATTTTCTGGAATTAAAAATCAATTTTAAAGGCCAAATAGGAATTTTGTAAAAATTTTGAAAGCCAAATTTAAATTAAAAATATTTTTCCTAATTCTAAAATAGCTCCAAAAATTTTCTTTGAATTTGTTGGAATTTTAAACATTATTTATTATTTTTCTAAGTATTTATGAAAGGTTTTGGTATTTTCTGAAATATTAAAATGAAAAATAAATCCGAATTTATCTCAGGCCGACACGTGTCAGGCCTAGATTCAATCCATCTCTCCTTGATCTAATATGGACCGTCTGCCACCAGTTAAACCCTTCGGCGGCCGAGATCTTCCCCCCACCACATGTCCTCCATCTGGTCGTCCTCCTTTTCCTCTCCCCTCTTTCTCTCACTAACGCGTGGCCCCACCTATCATACCTTTTTTCCGCCTGCACCTCCCCCTTCTTCTTCCTCTCTCTCTCCTTCGGCTGTGCGTCGCCATTAAAACCGCGCCCGAGCTGCAACCCAGCTGGCTCTTCTCCCCAAAAAGCCGCCTCAGGCTCCCCCCTCACCGCCGCACCCTCACCTCCCCTTAAAAGCGCCGCCCCACCGCATTCACACCCCCAAATCGGTTTCCTCCTCGGGTTCTCTGGCGAGCCGCCACCCTTTCCTTCCTGTAAAAAACCCCCCTTGGGGCGCCTCATCCCGCATATCCTCTCCCTCCTCAGCCTTCCCCCCACCTCGGCCAAGCCTCCCGCCCACCGAAGCCCCGTTGCACCGAGCGCCACCGCCTACCTCCAACCCTTCCCCGAGACCGGCGCCGGGTAAGGTCCGAAACACCGCCGCCTACCCTCCCTCCGCCGTCTCTCGCCGGCTGCCACCGAGAGCCCGCGCTCCGGCGAGCATGCCACCACCGTGCGTCGCCACTTCGGTCGGCCACGTAAGCGCCCCCGAGCCGACGTGGACGCCAATTGGCGCCACGCCAGCTGGGAGTGCCACCTTGGCCTCCATCTTGATCCGTGGACCTGGTCCACGGTAGACCGAGCCCACCTATCAAAAAATTTAAATTCAAAATCTGCTGACGTCAGCATTGCATCATAAAATATCTTTTTCTTCAGAAAAATATTTTAGCCGAATATTAATATCTGCTGACGTCAAGAATGATCTTTTTCAGTATAAAAATACATTAGAAAATTAGCCTTTTTCTTTTTCTCTTATTTTAAACTTCTGGAAGCCCTATTTCTTCATTTTAACTCCGATTTGACCCGTTCAAATTTCTAAATTCTTATAAAATCCTAAACAACCAAAGTCTAGACTATTTTTTAAATTTTGATTTTTTATTTGAATTTTATTTGTTTGGTTCTTCGCGCGTAGATTTCGACGATCTCGGAGAGAACGACTTGGACGACTCGCACCAGGACCCTGAGCAAGGCAAGTTACACCCTTGAACATGTTGACCCCAATATTTTAAATTATTTATATTATTTTTAAATTATTATGCATGCTTACTTTTATTCAAGTCTAATTTAAATTCAGTTTAAACTGTAGTTATGCCTAATTCCTTTGTATAGCCAAATTCGACATTGAATACCATTATGCCTTGTCACCCTAGATGAAAACCTAGTTAGTACAATAGTATTAACTAGAAAATTTGTAGAATTGCTTAGCCATTCTTAGAATAATTATGGGTTGGGATAATCTTTCGCATAAAATGATAAACTTTGGAGGTGAATTCTTGACTTTGGTGAGTCAAGAATGTTTATGAAATTATTTCAAAATAAAATATAAAACTTGGTTTAGAATTAGGCATTGGTATGGTGGTGGGTGCTTGCTGGCATGCATTGATGTTCGGTGACTCAATGTTGATTGCCAGGCACAAGAGGTAAGTAGTTAGGCCTAAGTCAAGTTAAGGACCGGTCTGTGAGCTACTGTTGCAAACACCTATCATACTACCACAAGTCTGGTATGGGACAGACCTGGCCGAATAATTTGTGAAGTTCCAACTTGATCTCGCTATAGGCTGAGTGTGAGCGTGGCGTTGGCCGTGAGAAGTCTCACATGGCACAAGAGGGGGCTCCAACATGTGGATTCATGTTGTGGTGAAACCTTAGTGGCGGCGTGATTATGTTGACAACAGATCATTGTAAAGGCCTTGTCATGATCTCCTCGCTGCACACCTAAGGAAGTGTGTTAATCTGGTAGCAATATGGAATGATCATGTCTTGTGGGTAAAGCTGTACAACCTCTGCAGAGAGTATAATCTATCCTGGATAGCTGTGCCCACGGTCATGGGCAAACTAAGTAAAGTTTTTCACGGATTAGACTATGTTTTGAAAATAGTTTATGAAAACCTTATGGATGGATGGAATCCATGAGAGATTTTAAAAGCGTATGAATGGAATCCATATGAGATCTTTTGGAAAGATGGTCTGGGTGGGATGCCCGTGGTTAGGTTAGTGTGGGGGATGGACCTGCACTAACGATAACTATTTTGCTTACATCGTTGTTTTACTTACTGTATCAAATTCAGCTTCTGCACTTACTTTACAATATTTACTCCAATGTTGCCTTTTATGCAAATTAACCATATTATGCCTTCCTTTGATATTCCTTATGCATGTATTAACTCTGTTAAATTCTTAGTGTAACTTGTGGAGTACTTTATGTACTCATGTTGCTTTAACTTCTTTCCAGAGGAAGCCTTCGACGACTACGGTGAGGATTGCGAGTAGGCCACATCTTACAGTCATTCGCTTTGTGGGAAGGCTGGATGGGCTGCTACATATTATCTTCCACTGTCTTCTTTTGTTTTGGCTTTATGTTGTTATTGTAAACTTTGGCCATCAGGCTCATATTAGTTAAATAAAGTTTGTCATTACGCATGATATTTGTCTTTGTAATCACTGTGTGCACTAGCTTTTCCTGAGATAGTGCGATTAACACAGAGGGTCCTAGAGTTGCTGCTTCGGGGTCCGACAGGTATATTTCCAACAGTCATCACTATAGTTAGTCTCTCGCTGTGCCATTACCACCTATGGGCTTTTTGTACCCTTGGCATTCCATTTTTGAACTTATACAGTGCAGCTGATGCTCCCTATGTTGATGTTGAGCTCGAACAGAGCCCCACAATGGCATCCCCTATTTATCTATTCTCCCCTGCTACTTTATTTCCCCGTCTCTCTGCTTATCTCTATCTCTCTCTCTCAGTGCATATGACTCATGGGCCCAACTAGTTTGTAGCTGAGTAAGGTGAGTAGTCTAGTTATTGTGTCTTTGGCAAATGGGCCCTAGGCCATTAGTAATTGTTAGACCATGTGGATGGTCATGATTAAAGTGATGATGAGTAATTGACATTTGAATTGCTTTGGAATTTGCATTAAAAGTTTCGGTTGATCGTAGTCGAAGGTTTCGAATCCAAGCATTTTTGATTAGGTCTGAGCTACTCCGAGTGGTTTTGGCCTGCTCCAAGTAGTTTTGATCGGCTCCGAGTGGTTTTTGTTCATTCCGAGTGGTTTTGGGTTGCTACGAGTGGTTTTCATCTGCTCCAAGCGGTTTTCGTCTGCTACAAGCATCTGCTCTAAGTGGTTTTGGTTGGCTACGAGTGGTTTCGCTTTGCTCCGAGTGGTTTTCATTGGCTCCGAGTGTTTTTGCTTTGCTACTAGTGGTTTTACTTCACTCCGAGTGGTTGTTGTTGGGTCCGAATAGTTTCGGATCACTCCGAGTGGTTGTTGTCGGGTCTAAGTAGTCTTGGATCACTCCGAGTGGTCGCTGTCTGGCCCAAGTAGTTTTGGATCACTTCGAGTGTTGCAGTCAAGTGGTTGCTGTCGGGTCCGAGTAGTTTCAAATCACTCAAAGTGGTGCATCGGATGGCTTCCAAATAGCATTGGTGCATTGAATGGTTTTCGAGTGGCATTAGTGCATCGGATAGCTTTCGAGTAGCAACAGAGGATTGGATGGTGTTCGAGTACCACCAGAAGATCGGATGGTGTTTGAGTGGCCCCGGAGGATCGGATGCTGTTTAAGTACCACTAGAGGATCAGACAGCCTTCGAGCAAAGTGATCAATGATCAGAGCATGGACTAGTCAAAGCTTTGAGTTTTCTGTCTAGCCGAAGCTATAGTGATCTAGTTAAACCTGTACGATCGAATGAACAGTACTCAGAGATGAACAGTTATTCAATTGTACTTGTAGAGTACTGTAGCAATGGTCGGTACTCGGAAGAGTACTGTAGCAGACCACAACAGACTTTGACCACATCAAACTTCAACCACGGCAACTCGACTACGGCATTCTAACCACAATAGACTTTGACCATGTCTGACTTTGACCATGACATACTTCAACAATGCCAAGCTTCGACCACGGCAACTCGGCTATGGCATTCTGACCACATTCAACTTTGACCATATATAGCTTCGACCACGTTCGACTTTGATTACGATAGAATGACCACTGAAGGTAATCATAGCTACAGTACTCGATACTCGTAGATTTTACTGATCGTACTTGATAGTTGTAGAGTTTACTGGTCGATACTTAATAGCTGTAGACATGATATAGAAATAATGGATGAGATCAATTCCAAGAAAAGTTCATGGCAGCATGTTTTCCTGAGCATTGCCTTTTCGTGTTCTCGCCGGCGAGCTACGAGCACGGTGTTGTCTTCGGCTTGTATTCGTGTGAGTAGTCGAAGCTTCTCAAGAGGAGGGAGATTTCGACTACGTGCGAAAGTGATTGTAGCGAGCAGCCGAGTGAGCGGTCAAATGGCTTGTGGTCGAAATCTACATCCGATAATTTAGATTACTTTTCTTCTGCTTTGTGTTTTTGGTTTCAGGTTCCAAAAAGCAGAGGCAATCATTCACCCCTCTCTAATTGCACCATACGATCCTACAGTAATTATCATAGTTAAACATTAATTTAGTGTAATATATACATGATGATAGGGCCCACTTAATTACATAATTAATTAGATAAATTAGTGTTAGATGTTAACCTTGGTTAAGTAGTGTCGTCACGGTGGGTGTTTAGGGTGCAAATTCTGTTGGAAATACGATTAAGTTATTATTTCATATATGACCAGTGGACCCTAGGTCGTTAGTATTTTTGTTTTATGAAAATGCAAGTTGATGTAAAATAAAGAGTAAAATCCATTACCGGTCCTTAAACTTTTTATGCTGTTGCATCCCGGTCCATAGACTTTCAAAGTGTGTCATCCCGGTCCTTAAACTTTCAAAGTGTGGCAATATCCTATGTAGTTGTAGCAGTGAACTTTTTATGCTGTGTCATCCCGGTCCATAGACTTTCAAAAGAAATTGCCACACTTTGAAAGTTTAAGGACCGGGATGACACACTTTGAAAGTCTATGGACCGGGATGACACAGCATAAAAAGTTTAAGGACCAGTAATGGACTTTACTCTAAAATAAAAGACTGCTGGGCTCCATTTTATCTAATGTTAATTAAAATTACCTAGTGTTAGACGCTAACTAATCTTAATTAGTATGACATTAGTATTTAAATTAAAGTACCCAAGTTTCCGTAAAACATAATTGTATATATAGTGTATTTTGAGCCCTAGAACTAATAGTAATTATTTCCAAGCGCAAGATAAATAAAAGTTAGGCTAAACAGCCGAACTATTACCACCTAAGCTTCACCTAGTTTCTTCACCTCACTTCCGTTCTTTTCTTGCTGTAGCCATGTTATAAGGAATACCTTCTGCCACTACCGCCTGAATCAACCTGACAACTTCCCGATGCCATACAACCCATGGGCTCGTTATCGCCATCGCCATTTTCCACCAATTCTTCCCATCCTTAATTTGGTTGCAACCTTGTCGACATCCCTATTCTATTTAGCACCCTCACAATTGCCATTGCTGCGTCATGGTTGCAGCCATGACGCTCTCATCTCCAGCGTCCACCGCCATCACAAACGCCACCTTTGGACACTAACCTTGGCCATAGTCCCACTGGTAAGTCCGTCATCTCCTTCCCTCACCTCTTCCATGCTCACCGCAGTGACTCTCCTCGCTGGCACCAAGCGTGCCGAAGCCAGCCATAGTTTCATCTAGTGCAGCTTCCTTCTAAAAAAGGGTATAAGCATTAGCTATTGACAAGTAGGCCCCATGATAGTTAGTGCTAATTAAATTAACTGGGTTTACCTAGGAATAATGTTAGTATGTCATGTGGGGGTCCATCAATTAGAATCAACTTATAAACCGAGTCCTTGCCTAGCTACTTCCTGCTTGTCAGTCCCTGACAATTTTTTCTAACAAAAATGCAGAGAAAATAAATTAAAATCCTGATGGACCCTACCAATCAAGATTTTACTATTTTCTAGATTTTCCCTCTCGGGTCAAAGGTTGGAGAGCTCGTTCTCCTTCATTTTTAACAAAAATGAAGTGATTGTTGTTTCTAAATTTATCTAAATTCAAGATCTTTCTATTAGTACCAAAATCATAATTTTGAAGTTCATTCGAATTTTATTGGCATTTATTTGAATTCAATTTTAAGTTGGATGTTTACGCGGTAATAGATTTTCATGCTTCAGATGCTACCATTGCCGCTGATCAAGACTTTGCAACATCCACTATTGAGCAAGACAAGTCCTTATAATTAATCATGTTGAACCTAGTTTTCAAATGCAATTACATTGCTTTAAATTATCACTTGCATGCTTATGGCTATTTATTAAATGCTATGTTAAATGTCATTGCTTGGCCATGCCGTGAATTGTTTGTGTGTTATACCCCATCTTTGATTATTGAAATATCCTATACCTTGTCACCCTAGGCTAAGTATATAACAATAACTTCCCTTGGTTAACAACAACAACAACAACAACAACAACAATAATAATAATAATAATGGTTAAGCTTAGAAATGTTTGGTGGAAAAGTGTTGAACCTAACACAAACATTACCAACAAAGGCATGTGATATTTTTGTAGATGAGGCTTGTGGTGATATGGCCTAATGTGGAGACTTGGGCGAGTGGATAGATGAGACCTGTGCATGAGTTGCACAAGACTTGGGTTTATGGATTGTCTTGCCTAAGTTGATTAAGGATCAAATCACGTGTTGCCCTTTCTGAACCCTTACCGTACAACCACAATTCAAGTATGGGCATGACATGTCCAATAAATTGCTTAGTTGCTTGCATGGCTCCTGCGCATAGATGTAGGTGGATTTCTGATGGATTTCTTATGATGACAAAGGGACGTAACTCCCTCGCAATGGTAGGCCTTCATTGAAAATGTAATCAGTAGCGGTTATGTTCTGGGGGTGACCTATAACCATCATTGTTTTAGTGTTGAGGGGTTCCCCCACTAGGCGAGAAATGTACTGGGGCGAGGTAGTTTATCATGTTTGTCGCTTGCCTAAGGAATCATGTCATGTGGGTAAAGCTGTACAACTTCTAAAAAGTATAAAACTATTCGAATAGTCATGCCCCTAGTTATGGGCATGTTGAGGAAAAGTTACACTAGTTAGTTTTATACAACTTGGATGGGAAAGTTAGATAATATGGAAAGGAGGATTGGACATGAGTTTGAAGGATATGATAAAAGAGATATGGATACAGATAATGTGATAATGGAGTATGGATATGAGTGGCAGTATCCGACTAGTATGGATGGAGATAGCTCGTCCGCAATGACATGGATAAACATAAACCTTTGATTTCGATAAAATGGCCAAGTCATAGGTTTGGAAAATACTTATGGTATTTGGAATAAAACTTTCTTTATGCTAAATGAACCCTAAGACCCCTTCCTTAGTAAGTCAAGCATATACATATATACATAAACTTGCATTTGGTATAAGGACTTGTCGAGTACTTTTGTACTTTTTGTTGCTCATACTCGTGGATTCAGTGTCGAAGAAACCAGCTGGTGAGTAGTATACTGCCATCCATCAGGAGATAAAGAAGACGTTATGTACTAGGTCGCTTACCCTAGTCGATTGCTGGGGACATATCTTGAGAGTCCTTATTGCTATTCATTTTTCCACTGCAAGACCAAGGATTCAAATTTCAGTTGGAAAAGTTTTTGGAACCCAGTGAGAAAACCAAAATTTAGAAATTTGAAAATTTTCAGAACTTTTTGGGAAAATTTCGATCAAAAGATTTAAACATTCAGTTCGAATTCAAGAAATACAACTTGCAACATACCATTGGTTGAAATTGCCTATGCTGCCTCCCCATCACTAGCACCACCCACATCCATGAGGAAATAGGGTAGGAGAGAGAGGGATGGGGAAGGAGAGAGAGACATGGGATTGGGGAGTTATGTCACTGGGTTGTTGGGCCAGACTTTTCAATTTAGACTAAATTTTTTAGTCTATATGAGCTTTTTTCGAGGTGGGCCAAGAAATCTGAATTTCGCCAAATTTTAGATTTCTCGACCTGAAAATATTTTCCTTATGCAAGACTTCATCTGTATCTAGCCTTTCAGCCCTTGATGTAAGACTTCAGCCTTTTGGTCCATTTATGCTTCCTTATTAAAGTTTATGTATTCATTTGTATATATGGACGACATAATCATCATTGTTGTAATGTGTGAGCTAAATACAAATTATGGGACTAGCTTAGTACACATAATCTAGCTACAAATTCTGTTGTAAATATTGCTATATAAGCATATGTTTAGATTTAATTTCAACACAATTAAGCATAATTAAATCACATTTCTAGCAGTATATAGATGACAGAAATTGCATACAAACATGTAATTCTACCATGTCATTTATCCAAAACCATAAACAAATAGCATGAAGCATGCATACTGTTGAAATGACCATTCTCATGAACCAGGGAATAATTAAAACTAGCATAAAGCTCAAGTTTTAGATTATTGCTAAGTGCTTTTAGATGTAGAGTTATACAAGATTTAATCTTGGTCATCCTGCTACTACGGTCTTATACTCTTCACTAATTGAATATGCCAAATGAGATTCAAACCTTGAGCTCTAAACAAAATTTGACAGTCTTAATTTTTAGACTATCTACAAGATACACTTTTGGCCAGCAGACAAAGCAATGCAAGATGATCACGAAATAACACTGAAATTAGCCAACTAACTTGACATACTTCCAGAGTATAGACTCACAAATTAACAAGTTATGCAACACGCTGAACTGTCTAACAAAGGTGTAGGTAATATGAAAACAGTGATCACAAAATGCTTATACATTTCAAAAGTATCTAACTGTAGGAATAGAAATAGCAAAGATTTAGAGCTCAAGTTTGAACATTCAATTTCAGCACAAGACCATTATTCTCATTGAGCTAACAACCAAACCCACATGCATCTCTTTACAATAATCTATCAGTGACAAATCACAAATCTTTGCTCGACAGGAGCTCTGGCCAGAGTGCACCTGAGAACTCAAGCCTTGGATTCGCCTTTCTCCACTCGGCAAATAACCAGCTGAATCTCCCTTCTAAATCCAAATCCCCAATTCCTTAATACCAGATCTCAAAGAGAAAAGGCAAAAGGAGATCCAAAGGAGACGATTCGGATCACACAGCCACTGGCACTGAGGAAGAGCTCAGTGGAGTGGTTACTCCAACACTCAGATAGAAGACCAATCGAGGGGAATGGGAGATCGAGGAGGAGATGAGGACTCACTACTTTCGGTGATCCGAAGAAGAGAGGAGAGGTCGTTATTTATAGGGGAGTGGAGTGGAGACCGGCGGGTTGCAGCCACCGGCCAGTGCCGAGGCGGCTGAGCCGGTGACGCCTCTGATGCTGCCACCAGATCCGCAAGACTCGGTCGCCCGAGCGACCCGTTCCACCAAACGGTCAGTCTCCTAGGAGCACGAGAGCGAAGGCCATCGGCCTTATCTTCTCTTCCATCCCACCGACAGGTGGGACTCCGTCCTCTTTCTTTTTTTCCTTTTACATTAAATTGAGAAATTACTCATTTTCCTTCAGGATTCCAACAAATTCATGTCGGGAGCCAATTTGGTCCCGACATTTGCTTTGCCTGGGTCTGAGTCTGAGCTGAGCTAATTTGGTCCAGACATTTACTTTACTTCTTCCTGCAGCGTCTTCTTGTGCAGTTGCGCTGCTATTCTCAATCAAGCTAGCTCCACGTCCTTCCTTTGCCATCCGCAGCTTGCTTTTTCTCTGATTTCTTCGCTCTTTAATCTTTATTCCTTCCCTCCGCTTTCAACAAATCATGCTTTGGAGATGGCCATGCATGTATGCCAAGGTGAGGAGTTTTAGATAGCTTTGCTCTTTAATTCGTCTCTGCTCTGCCTCCCTGAGTCTCAGCTGAGACATACTCTTGTCCTTCTTGCGGCAATTTGACCGAGGAGCGCATGCTCAATTACTCCATCTACTTATTTGTGTCGATGCCATTTGGCTTGGATCACCTAGCTTGGTAATTTCTCTACTACTCCACTCTCTGCCCTAGTGGTGAAGCCAGGATTAAAATTGAGGGTGGGTTGAATTATTTGTCGGACTAAACTAAGTTGACACAAATATAGTCTTATACTCTTATATAATTTCAAATTCATACATAAATTACACAGTTGGAGTCTTGGAGACAAACAACGAAAAACAGAGAAATACAAAGTACGTACCTCGACAATAGAAAGCGCATACCCAATAATATATAATTATTCTGCTATGAGTACGGAGTAGAAATAAATCACCTGTGTATGAAACATATGAAAATTAGTGATATAATATAAAATTGTGAATAATAATAAAAATTTAGATCATATGAATTATGAAACATATCACAAATAAGCTAATTTGAACCACGAGACAAATTTGAATCACAGGGCAAATGCATTCTACGCGACCTCATGCCTTGGAAACGGTTTATGATTTTATCATCATCAATGGTTTTAAAGATCTCTCGCTCAGTGTAGCAGACCATCAAGTCATTGAGCCACTCATCCGTTACATTATTGCGTAAATCTGTTTTTGGTAATATTCATTGTTGAAAATATTCTCTCAACAGATGTCGTTGTCACTGGAAGTATCAATGTCAACTCGATGAGAGATATACCAACGGGAAGGTTTTATCTTTTCTCGTTTGAACCATCAATTGAGCAAGTTTTGATATATTACGACATCCAATAAATTCTTCATTTCTTCTAATGTTGAGAATGAAGGTTTGAAGCTGACTTCTTAACAAAAACCGATCAGCACCCGTGAAATCATTAGCTTAAATCTCAGCACCTGTGAAATCATCAACATAAACCTCATGATGTTTTTTTAATCAAGGCATCTTTTTTTTATAAGATGAACTCACAGCAATCACTATAAGGGGAACATAGTTAAAAAAATCTGCAATAGCTCTACTACAACTTGCCACAGTGACAACTACCAACTGTAACTGGTGGGCGAAGCAAACATAGAAAGCATTTGGAAGTCGTCGCAAAGACCCCTTGCAATATTGTGGGAACTATTTGTACCACCAACACGTTTATTGAAAGCATATAAAGCAATCTTCCAACGAGAGAACCCAACTTTCATAAATACATCACTTCCAAATGTATTGGGTTGTGCCGGTTTCTTGAAAAGAAAACAATAGAAACAAAGGGTGGCATCCTTTTCCACACTATATTCCAACCAATCAAATTTATTACACCATGATTCTTGAAAGGATCGCCACTGTTTGCCATCCAATGCCTGTGGAAATGAATATCCAATTACTCGGGTAGGTCCATTCAATAAATATGCCCTTCTCACTTGATCTCTAATTTCGTTAGCATAATCTTCAATTGGTATGCGCAGTGCTGGATCAGCAATTATTTCATTTGGATTAAATTTTAGTCGAAGCTTCTTTGGTTGAGTTGTACTCTCATCGGTTGGACGAGAACCACTTGAATTACTTGTGAAATAGTTGCACAAAGTTCGTTTCTCCATTATAGCAAAATCTAAAAATAAATTATTAATTTCTGTCAATACAAAGCTATAAATATATAAATTAATTATAAGGACTAAACTATCTATATACACTGAACATGAAAGTCTAAAATCTAAACTCTAAAATACTAAATGTCTAAATTGATAAAAAAAAGACTATAGAAAAGTTACCCAGAAGGCCAGAAATCGACGACCGCTCCTCAATTCTCTATTTCTCTGTGACACCCGTCTCTCCTCAATTTGTCCGCTCGGTGCCTGCACAGTGCAATCGCACCGACCGGCCAACGCTTTATAGTTTATATTCTCAATTCGTTCACCCGGCTCACCTGTCTCTCTCACAGTCTCACTCGATTCAATCACTGCTCGCCTCACTGCTCGGCTCCTCCGCTGCTTGCCTCGCTCCTCGCCGTCCTCGGCTCCTTGGCTCCTCCACTCCTCGGCTCCTCTGCTCCTCGCCTCGCTCCTTAGTGCTCCTCCGTGGCGCCGCGCCACCGCCCAGACTCGCCGGCGGTGCCTGGCCCTCGCCGCCCTGGTCCGGCTCCCCCTGCTCCGGCTCAGCCCCCTTGTCGGCTCGTCACCCCGCTCCGACTCCTCCCGCTGGGTCCCCGCCAGATCTGGCAAACAGCCTCCCTTCGGCCGGCTCGCCGCTAGATCTGGCTCCGTCTCCGGCAGCGCCCCCTACTGCGGGCACGGCGCACCCTTGACCGATCGCCCCCAGCACCCCTCCCTCTGGCCTTTGCGACTCTGCGTTGTGGCGGGCTGGCGGCGCCGACTAGTCTCTCTGGGTCTGGCGCCGTCTGGGAAGTGGAAATGGGGAATAGGGAGTGAATGGAGCTGATTGCTTTGTTCAGTGGGTGTTTTGGTGGGCTAGATGAATTTTGTTGGGCTTGGAAATGGGCTGCCACTTGAAGTCTTATGCTATGCTTTGTGTTGTTTGTCACCGGTGTTCGCGGGGTGGGGGGTTCCACCGTCGGGGGGAGGTGAGGCTCGAGCCTTACTAAGCCTCCCCCTGGCTTCGCCCCTGGTTGGCCTTATGGCCAGCCGCACCACAGACAAAGTAGACAATCTCTTCCTTCCTTCTTATTCATTTTCTTGACTTTGAACTTGTTCTGGGGCTAGTTCTTGAACCTTTGTTTCCCACTACCTGGGGTGAGCCTGGACTTGAGCCTTTCCTGCAGCGTCACCGCCCTAGCACGCTCTTCGACATTGATAGTGGCTGACAGCTCATTGAGAGTCAAGCGCTCCTTCATATGTCTACGAGCGGTCACGAAGTCACGCCACGAGGGCGGTAACTTAGCCAGGATGATGTTTACTTGGAATTTCTCTAGTAGGATATAGTCGTACTAACTTAAGTCATGTACATGGAGTTGTATCTCATGGAGCTGCTCCATTACCGATCATCCCTTAACCATCTTATAGTTCAACTAATTAGCAGTTATGAATGACTCATTCCCATTATCCCCATTGGAATACTGTTCCTCAAGTTCGTCCCAGAGTTGCTTGGCATTGGTGAAGTTAACATAGATGTCGAACAGCTGGTTGGATAACATGGCTAACAAACAGGCTAAGATTGAATTGTTCGCATCCTCTCATCGTGTCATTTCAGCGGTTTCCAATGGGAACACCGGAGGATTTGAAATTACTCAAAATAATTTGAGATCACTCAGCCAAAGTTACGTTTTAGCCTTCCAATGCTTAAAGTTGGCACCGTTAAACACTTGTGGCTTAATGACATCAGACGATGAATCCATTTCTTTAATACTTGGTTTTCTAGATTGTTGTAAATATTGCAGTATAAGCATATGTTTAGATTTAATTCTAGCATAATTAAGCATAATTAAATCACATTTCCAACAATATATAAATAACAAAAATTGCATATAAACATGTAATTCTACCATGTCATTTATTCGAAAGCATAGAAAATTGTATGAAGCGTGAATACTATTGAAATGAGCATAAGGAGCATTCTTATGAACCAAGGAATAATTAAAACTAACAAAAAGCTCAAGTTTAAGATTATTGATTAATGCTCTCAGGTGTAGGGCTACACAAGATTTAATCTTGGCCATCCCACTACTGTGGTCTTATACTCATCATTGATTGAATATGCCAAATGATATTCAAACCTTGAGCTCTGAACAAAATTTTAGACTACCTACAAGATACACTTTCGGCCAACAGACAACGCAATGCAGGGTGATCATCAAATAACACTAAAATTAGCCAACTAACTTCATATACTTCCAAAGTATAGACTCACAAATTAACAAGTTGTGCAACAAGCTGAATTGGCTAACAAAGGTGTAGGTAATATGAAAACAGTGATGACAGAATGCATATATATTTCAAAAGTATCTAACTGTAGGAATAGAAATAGCAAAGATTTAGAGCTCAAGTTTGAACATTCAATTTCAGCACTAGACCATTATCCGCATTGAGCTAACAACTAAACCCACATGCATCTCTTTGCAATAATCTTTCAGTGACAAATCACAAATATATGAAACAAATCATAGATTACAAAGAGCTGACAGCCCATATACTTACAAAGCAGGTGATACTCGAAATCACTGTGAAGAAGCCGAGCAAGGCAAGGCACACACGCTGTGTTGTCCCAGAAGAGCAAGGTGGTGATGGCAATCGGAGATACAATGCCACACTTCCACCTCGAGTAGCCAAAGTAGAAGTCGAGGGTCGGGTCGACACAACACAAGATCGACAGGAGCTCTAGCCAAAGGGCACCTGAGAACTCAAGCCTTGGATTCCCCTTTCTCCACTCGGCAAATAACGAGCCGAATCTCCCTTCTAAATCCAAATCCCCAAATCCTTAATACCAGATCTCAAAGAGAAAAGGCAAAAGGAGATCCAAAGGAGACAATTCGGATCACATAGCCACCGGCACTGAGGAAGAGCTCAGCGGAGTGGTTACTCCAACACTCAGATAGAGGACCAGCCGAGGGGAATGGGAGATCAAGGAAGGGATGAGGACTCACTACTTTCAGTGATATGAAGAACAGGGGAGAGGTCGTTATTTATAGGGGAGCGGAGTGGAGACCGGCGGGTTGCAGCCACCGGCCAGTGCCGAGGCGGCTAAGCCGGTGACGCCTCTGATGCTGCCACCAGATCCACAAGACTCGGTCACCCGAGCGACCCGTTCCACCGAACGGTCGGTCTCCTAGGTGCACGAGAGGGAAGGCCATCGGCCTTATCTTCTCTTCCATCCCACCGATAGGTGGGACTCCGTCATCTTTCTTTTTTTCCTTTTACATCAAATTGAGAAATTACTCATTTTCCCTCAGGATTCCAACAAATTCATGTTGGGAGCCAATTCGGTCCCAACATTTGCTTTGCCTGGGTCTGCGTCTGAGCTGAGCTAATTTGGTCCAGACATTTACTTTACTTCTTCCTGCAGCGTCTTCTTGTACAGTTGCGCTGCTATTCTCAATCAAGCTAGCTCCACGTCCTTCCTTTGCCATCCGCAGCTTGCTGCTTTCTCTGATTTCTTCCCTCTTTAATCTTTATTCCTTCCCTCCGCTTTCAGCAAATCAAGCTTTGGAGATGGCCATGCATGTATGCCAAGGTGAGGAGTTTTAGATAGCTTTGCTCTTTAATTCGTCTCTGCTCTGCCTCCCTGAGTCTCAGCTGAGACATATTTTTGTCCTTCTTGCGGCAGTTTGACCGCGGAGTGCATGCTCAATTACTCCATCTACTTCTTTGTGTCGATGTCATTGGCTTGGATCACCTAGCTTGCTAATTTCTCTAGTACTCCACTCTCTGCCCCCTTTCTTCCCTCCTCA
Source organism: Dendrocalamus latiflorus (assembly GCA_017311315.1). Classification (NCBI taxonomy): domain Eukaryota; kingdom Viridiplantae; phylum Streptophyta; class Magnoliopsida; order Poales; family Poaceae; genus Dendrocalamus; species Dendrocalamus latiflorus. Next base: position 19,104,460 of record CM029649.1, on the reverse strand, counting down.
AAGCTTCGAGATGGCCGCCATGCCAAGGTCCTAGCTCCCTTGAATATTTGCTCTTCGATCGTTGATCTGCTTCGCCTGCTGACATTCTTCTCAGCCTTGCTGCGGCTAGCTAGCGCGCCCGGCGCTCGCTGCTTGCCGTGGTTAATTGCCACGGTTTAAGCGAGGCCATCTTCTTGCGCTCCTCCTTTACAATCTTCCGTCCTTCAGGTGAGAACTCATCATATCAGGGCGTCCCTTCAATCCCTTGCATGGAATCGGAGCTTACTGTTTCTCTTGTTTCTTCTGTTTTTGTGCGCAGAAAAGGTGTAGTATCAACTTTTACTTAGTCGTACTAACATGCAGGGGACTGATCAGCATGGATGCTAATATAGGAGTACTGTATTGCTAATCGACCTCCACTCTTCATGGGAAGAATGGCTGATCCCAAGGAGCCCATTGACTCCTGGTGGGATGAAGTAAGGAGGATCAACAGCTATGCCCTGTTTATGGGGTACCTGTCCATGGCCGTCAGGGGGATAGGTTTCCTTGTGGTTACGTGGACCACTGTCGTCCTCCTCGGTGGCTTCGTCTCCATGCTGGAGAAGAAGGACTTTTGGAGTCTCACAATCATTACCCTCGTCCACACAGCTGGGTTAGGCTCCTTGGTCTCCCTATTTAATTATGCATCTTTACAAATTCTTGCCTTTCTTTTTGGAAGCGATTATAGCAAGTTTTATATAGTATCAGCAAGTATCAAAAGATCGTTGAAAAATTTTCATGTTTCAGTGAGTTTTCCGTATTTCTAGTAGATTTTAAACCAAAGTTTCAATGAGATTCAGATTTTAAAACTAAAGTTTCTCCAAGTTTTAATTGATGAATTTCAACAAGTTTTAGTAAGTTTTAACCAAATGTTTTAATAAGTTTCAGATCGATGAAACTTAAGTTTCTCCAAGTTTTAATCCATGAGTATCAACAAGTTTCAATCAAAAGTTTTTGTTAGCTTTAACAAGTTTCAACTAAAAGTTTCAGCAAGTTTCAATAGGTTTCAAATAAGTTTCAACAAGCATTGATTATTTTCAGTGAGCCCACTTGGCTACGATGTTATTACCACATCATCGATGGCTGCCCGACACCACCCATTATTGATACACACTCTTCTCTAGCTCTGGCCTCAACTACAGCCGCCGCCATGGAGTCAACTGACGATACCTACCACAAAATCCGTGCTCGAGCTCCACATCAAGCCTCCATCTCTTCCTCTGTTTAGGTCTAAGCACTGCGTCAAGCCACCGCTGGATCCCAAGCCGTGCCATCATCTTCTGTCGTTAGATCCAAAGTTGGAGGTGAATCATCGCGTCATCGTCTTTGCTAGATCTAGAGCCGAAAGAAAAGGAGGAGGGGAGGGCAACGTCAAAGTCAAACGAGGAGGTGAAGGGACCCATCATGCTTGTGTGAACCCGTGGTAGCCCTGCCGCGTGAGCCTATGGTTGCTCCACCATGCTGCTCTTGCCAGACTTGAAGAAGGGGGTGGTGGGGCCCATTGCACTTAGGCGAGCTTGTGGCTGCCCCCACCGCACGAGCCTGCAGTCGCTCGACACTACCGCTAAGCTCAGAAGAGCCTGTTGTAGCATGTCATTTGGTGCCATTGGAACGCTTGCTTGCCCGCCACCTACTGCACAGCCACCATTGTGCCTACTCGCCTACCATCCATTATTTATCTTCAAGAATACTTTTCTCACTACTTGCCTATGGCTCTCTTGCCTGCTCACCCTGCTGATGTTGCTAATGGCACTGTTGGGCACGTGAGACTACGAGCTTCCATCACAGCTAGGCCAACAAGCTCACTGCCAACGCCTACTGAAGCATGCAGCCGCAGCCACTGGATGTGCATGCTTGCCTTGCCTACTCATGTGCATCGCTATACTCACTGCCTGCCACCTTGGCTGTTGATCACTGCATTCATCATGCCATGGTGGTGGAGAACGACATGAGGGAGAGAAAGCGAGAAAGAGTTGGAAGATTTGGTCAAGAGGTAGCCATGTTTGGATAAGGATATGAAAGGGGAGAAGGGATTTCATCAGATGTCTTGACTGTGATGCACCATATGGTAATTTTTTATCCCTTCGATTGGAGAAAGAATGGTATATCATTCTCTAGATTTTTTCCATCACTTTCCTCAAACTTTGATGATGTTTCCTTCTGTTGGGGAAAGGTCCCCATGCTACCTCGACCCGATACTAAATTCAGGAAGGCGTCATACATCGGGGGATTTACCCCAAAAAGTGCAACCCTGGATGAAGTCTAAAAAACACATTAGGGGATCCCCTTGGACGAGGTTAGGAATTCAACCCCAGACAAAGTCCGGGACGAAACTTAGTGAGGCGTGCCCGTAGACCAACCTCGAATGAGGTCTGGGGGACAACTTCAAAGTGGCATCACAAATCAAGGGATCTACCCCAGATAAGATCCTGAGTCCAACCTCGGAGAAAGTTTGGGGCCAACCTTGGTGAGACATGCCCAAGGACCAACCTCGGCATGGTGTCACACGTCAGGAGATCCAGCTTGGACGAGGACTAGAGTCTAACCCCGGAGGAGGTCCAGGGACTAACCTCGATGGGGTGACGAAGTCTGGGGGCCAACCCAACACCGAATGAGGTCTGTGGACCAATCACGGTGAGGCAACAAAGTCCAAGGACCAACTTCTATGAGGAGTGCCCACAGACCAACCTCGGACGAGGTCCAAGAGCCAACCTCGACGTGGTGTCACACATTGGGGGATACACGTCAGACGAGGTTTAGGGACCAACCTTGGCGAGGCAACTAAGTCTAGGGGCCAACCTCAGATGAGGTCTAAGTCCAACCCCAAACAACATTTGGGGACCAACCTCGGCGAGGCGAAGAAATCCGAGGCCAACCTCGGATGAGGTCTGGAGACCAACCTCAATGAGGTATTACACATTGGGGGACCCACCCTGTATGAAATCCAGGGTCCAACCTCGATGAAGCATGCCTATAGACCAATCTCAGATGAGGTACGAGGGCCAACCTCAACGTGGCTTTACACATCGAGGGATCCACCCTATACGAGGTTTGGAGTCTAACCCCGGATGAGGTCTGGTGACCAACCTCGATGAGGCGTTGAAGTTCAAGGGACAACCTTGGATAAGGTCTGGAGACCAACCTCGGAAAGGTATGACACATTGGGAGATTCACCCCCGGGTAAGGTTATGCTACCAACCTTGAATGAGGTCTGAGGTAGCAATGCACTGAGGCCCTGTTGGCACCTGTGTAGAAGGAAGGCCACCGATGTTGAATCTCGGACTTGGTGTGACCCACTTGGTATGATGGACGAAAGTACCCCTCAGCACAAGTTAAGCTATAAGGTCAAATATGTAACTTCGGGTGTTCTCCCCTCCCACTCGATAAATATGACTCCTAGTAAATAAGAAGGAGGAGGCCACTTGTACTTCACATCATACTTAGCAATACAATTGATGTTCCCTCGCCTCACTTGTGCTTCACTCCCAATTATGCATCCTCGATGGTCAATGTAACCAACCGGGGTGCCTATAAATCTAATGTCTAGACTTGTATATATGACAATTGGGGTCGTCCGTGGGGAACTGAGTGAGATGCCATGCCACACAAGAAGACGAAGTCACGAGAGGTCACCAACGTAGTTGGCATGAACCCTCCCCTGAGGCTAAAGTTGAGTCGGATTGCACCCTGCACCACTCAAGGCCCTGATCCCCCAGACCCTTCTACTAAGGGACAAGTCATTGGCGATATTGTGGCCTCTAGGGACATCGGGCCCATAGGGACATGCGTGGAGGCCAAGAGGGAGTTGGAGGAAATTGAGGGAATCATAGACTAAAGCTTTATGCTGTGTGGCTGAGGTAGAGGCCTCAATGACTTTGCCTTAGCCAACCTTCACTTCACCTTGATGATGTCTCCTCCAGTAGGGGTTTCCCCTAGCTTGGGGGATCCACTCCAAACGAGGTCCAACTCAGCAAGGATCCACCCCGGACAGGGTCTAAGGACCAACCTCGATGAGGCGTAACACATCGGGGATCCACCCCAGCGAGGTCTAGGGATCAACCCCACACAAGGTCCGAGGATCAACCTTAGCGAGGCATCAATGATGTCTCCTCCACTAGGGGCTTCCCCTAGCTCAACGGATTCATTTCAGTGAGCTCTAACATGCTTTGATAGCTTGATGTCAGCATGGTGCCATCCCACCTTGAGGACCTTGATGGGTCGCATACTCCTCACTCTGTGAGCTACGTCTTATAGGGTTATGTGGCCACAACATCATCCCTAGGGCTGAGCGAGAACATACTCACCCCTCGGGCCTGAGTGAACACATACTCACCCTTTGCCACCAAGTGAATACTCACCCTCTAGGCCAAGTGAATACTCACCCCCTGGAGGCTGAGTGAACACACACTCACCCTCTGGGGTCAAGTGAACGAATACTCACCCTCTGGTGCCAGGTGAATGGGTACTCACCTCTCAAGGCTGAGTGAACACACACTCACCCTTTTGGGTTGAGTGAATGGATACTCACCCTCCAGTGTCGAGTGAACGGATACTCACCCTCTGGGGCTGAGTGAATGGACACTCACCCCTCATGGCCAAGTGAACAAATACTCACCCTTTGGGCCTGAGTGAATGGACACTCACCCTCTAGGGCCAAGTGAGCGGACACTCACCCTCAAGGGCCAAGTGAATGGATACTTACCCTCCAGTGTAAGATCGAGGAGGCCGACTAGTGGGGGGTGAGTAGGCGGTCTAAAAATTCTCTTCAAATTATTAATATCAATTCAAGACCTTTTCTATTTGCTTAAACCAAATAAATAATGCAAAAGCTTAAATCAAATTGGTTTAGCACAAATAGAGCCTAAATCAATTAAGTTTGCTTAAGTGCACCAACAATTCTAGCCTAGATCAAGGTTTGTAATTGTAGGTTTACAAGCAATCAAATTAATTCTATGTATGTAAATTGCTTGAATGTAAAATGAGCACAAGAAAAACAAACCACAATTGACATGGTCTCTTTTTACCGTGATGTTCGGAGACTTGCCAGTCTCCCCTAGTTCACGTTGAGGTAAGCCCGAACTAATCGGACCGGCTCCACAAATTAAGCCTTCCACCTCAATTCCACTAGTGGTAGCTCTTACCCGCTCTAGGTAGGTGAGCTCCAATCTTCGCAACTTCGCGGGGTCTTCTCACAACCTTCTTTGAGAAGATCACCGCGCACGACACCTCCAAGTCATCTAGGAGTCGGCAAACTCCAAGAGTAACAACAAGTCCATCACTTGACTCTCACCACGTGCAACGAATGCACAAACTCACTTGGACACAAAGTCCACCTCTAGATGTAACACATGCACTCTAGATCCTCTCTCCTTGCTTACAAAGTGCAACACATGTATAATTGAGTGGAGAGCCTCACCCTAGCTCGAGAGTATAGAAATAGGTCAAGTAACTATATCTCCAACCGGCCACAAGGGGGTATTTATACCCTACCCCCACACCAAAAAAACTAGCCGTTGGAGCCAACTTCTTGAAAAATTAGGACAGGCAGAAGTACCACCGGCCAAAGGCCGGTACTTCCACAGCTGGTCTGACACCATAGTAACAGCTATATCAGAGCTTCTAAACTAGCTGTTGGATAGTCGACGTGGAACTACCGCCATTAATTTTTGGTAGTTCCAATCTTCTGTAGTTCCGCAAAGTCGGCACGGTACTTCCATTTTCTTGAGACCGAGAGTTGGTTCTCTCTGGAAAAAACGTTCCGCCTGAACTTTTTGAAGCTTCCATTATCTGGAAGTATCGTTTAACTCTGCGGTACTACCGCTCTATGGTAGTTCCACCTTTGAAGCTCTGATACTTCCGTTTGCCGTGGACACAAAGTCACTCCGGAGGAGCTCTTTGGAAAAAAGGTTTCGCTCGGAATTACCGGACCTTCCGGGAACCGAAAGTACTGCGGTTCACAAGCCGGTACTTCTGGTTGTCCGGACAGAGCACCGATCCATCCCAAGGGTGCTCTCTGGAAAAAAGATTCCACTCGGAACGGCCAGACCTTCTGGGAAGTGGAAGTACCGCGGTTCACACGTCAGTATTCTGGTTGTCCGGATAGAGCACCGATCCATCCCGAGGGTGCTCTCTGGAAAAAAAAGGCTCCGCTCGGTTTTTTGGAGCTTTCGAGCATTAGAAGTACCATTGAGGGTTGCGGTACTACCGCTCTCCAGTAGTTCCGCCATTGAAACTCCGATACTTTCGTTTTTCCTGACAATTGTAGATACCTCAATAGATTTTGCAAAACACATTTGCAAACAATGGTATCATGTACACAAGGATCAAACATGATTTCCAACTAGTTGCAAAATATATTTGCACACTTTTGAAATCATGACACAAAGAATAGTTACAAGGACTCCTCACATTTGCAAACCTGATTCACATGCTATAAGGTTTATATATGGGCTTCAACCATTTGCAAAACACATTTGCAAACATAAGCCTCATACAACAAAGAATGAAAAACATAGACTTCAAGCACTTGCAAAACACATTTGCACTGCATATTCCCATGTTATAAGGATTTCTCTTATGAGCTTCAATTATTTGTAAAACACATTCGCAAACATAAGCCTCATGTCAAGATAAACTAGAGAAAGTGAGATTGAGCTATCTACACATGATGAGACTCAAACTACTAGACATGACCTCTCTTAATAGTACGGCAACCTATACTAGCAATTTGGTCTTCTAACCAAACACCAAGACTGGTAAAAGATTAGGAACGCATTCTTAGCCCTAGCTAGTCATAACTTTGCCTTAGATCATTGTCTCGATATGAATCAACTCATGATGCATCCTTTTCTTCAACTCCATCAACATAAGATGGTCTTTACTTGACTTGATGATCAACACATGATCATCATCTCTTGGACATGCATCTTTCTCTTAATGGCCTTTAACACATGAATCCATCTTCCATCTAGACTTGATGATTTTCAACACATGAAATCATCCCCAAGTTATCCTCATTTGTGGTACCAAACATATTTGTCCAACTCATGAAAACTGTTAGTCCACAAAATAATTTACATTAATTACTGTTGTGGCTACAGGCCAAACAGAGAAGGAGGGGACTAGTAGAAGAGGAAAAGGGAGCCAGATCTATGGATGGTTGGTGAGAATGAGAGGATCCTGCCCCTCCTACCCCTCCTGGGGGGTTTATATATATGAGTGGGGTAGAATGGGAAATTCCCATTCTACCCCTAGTACTTACAAAGGATGAGGGTACATTGGTATATTTACACTGGTATATTCCTCTACACTATTGGGTCTATTACATGTTGGACTAGTTGCACGGCCCAGTCGTGGGGGGTTGGGCCACCCCTACAACAGTACTCCCTCGACAGCAAGCGCTGAGGTCCCGATGGGCGAGCTGACGTGCTAAACTCCATCCCGCCGAGGTGATGCCTACGAGGCGGACGGCGGAGTCCTGCGCCGGAGCTGTGCCGTCCCGCCGAGGCGATGCCTACGAGGCGGACGGCGGAGTCCTGTCTCGGAGCTGCGCCGGAGTCGTGCCGTCCCGCCGAGGTGATGCCTACGAGGCAGACGGCGGAGTCCTGCGCCGGAGCCGTGCCGTCCCGCCAAGGTGATACCTACGAGGCGGACGGCGAAGTCCTGTGCTGGAGCTGTGCCGGAGCCGGAGTCGACGCCATTTCCTTACCTGCAAAGACTCACGCCCGCAGAGAGCGGGCGCTTGCTGCATAGGCCGAGGGTGCTACGCGCGCGGAGGCAGGGAGGCGGAGCCGCCGTTCCCCTACCTTCAAAAACAGTGCCCGCGGAGAGCGGGCGCTTGCAGCATAGGCCGAGGGCACTACGCACATAGAGGCAGAGAGGCGACACCGCCATTCCCCTACCTTCAAAAAGAGTGCCCGCGGAGAGCGGGCGCTTGCGGCGTAGGCTAAGGGCACTACGCGCGCGGAGGCAGGGAGGCAGAGCCGCCGTTCCCCTACCTTCAAAAACAGTGCCTGCGGAGAGCGGGCACTTGCAGCATAGGCCGAGGGCACTACTCACACAGAGGCAGAGAGGCGACACCGCCATTCCCCTACCTTCAAAAAGAGTGCCCGCAGAGAGCGGACGCTTGCGGCGTAGGCTAGGGGCACTATGCACGCGGAGGTAGGGAGGCGGAGCCGCCGTTCCCCTACCTTAAAAAACAGTGCCCGCGGAGAGCGGGCGCTTGCAGCGTAGGCCGAGGGCACTACGTGCGCAGAGGCAGGGAGGCGGAGCCGCCGTTCCCCTACCTTCAAAAACAGTGCCCGCGGAGAGCGGGCGCTTGCAGCGTAGGCCGAGGGCACTACGCACACAGAGGCAGAGAGGCGACACCACCATTCCCCTACCTTCACAAAGAGTGCCCGCGGAGAGCGGGCGCTTGCAGCGTAGGCTAAGGGCACTACGCGCGCTGAGGCAGGGAGGCGGAGCCGCCGTTCCCCTACCTTCGAAAAGGCGATGCACTCCCTGGTGCAACACATGCGAAGGCACAATATCCTAGTGGCGCATTGCTAAGGCGATGCACTCCCTGGTGTCTCGGCCATCGTGCTGTTTTTATGCTCTATAGAGTGCGTGGGAACTTCAACCACGTCTATTTATACTCCGGAGAGTACGTGCGGGAGCAACGCCCACAAGTGCGCGGGACATCCGCGTCTTGTTTATACTCAGTAGAGTGCGCAGGGACAACATCCGCATCTTATTTATACTCCGTAGAGTGCGTGGGAACTTCAACCACGTCTATTTATATTCCGGAGAGTACGTGCGGGAGCAACACCCACACGTGCGCGGGACATCCGCGTCTTGTTTATACTCAGTAGAGTGCGCAGGGACAACATCCGCGTCTTATTTATACTCCGTAGAGTGCGTGGGAACTTCAACCACGTCTATTTATACTCCGGAGAGTACGTGCGGGAGCAACGCCCACAGGTGTGCGGGACATCCGCGTCTTGTTTATACTCAGTAGAGTGCGCAGGGACAACATCTGCGTCTTATTTATACTCCGTAGAGTGCGTGGGAACTTCAACCACGTCTATTTATACTCCGGAGAGTACGTGTGGGAGCAACGCCCATAGGTGCGCGGGACATCCTCGTCTTGTTTATACTCAGTAGAGTGCGTAGGGACAACATCCGCATCTTATTTATACTCCGTAGAGTGCGTGCGGAGGTGGACCTCGACGCTACGTCTTATTTAGAGTCCGTAGACTGGTGCGTGCGGAGGCGTACCTCGACGCTACGTCTTATTTATACTCCGCAGAGTGCGCGCGGAGGCGTCCCCCATTGCGTCTTATTTAGAGTCCGTAGACTAGCGCGTGCGGAGGCAAGCTCAACGCTACGTCTTATTTAGAGTCCGTAGACTGGCGCGTGCAGAGCCGAGCTCAACGCTACGTCTTATTTAGAGTCCGTAGACTGGTGCGTGCGGAGGCAAGCTCAACGCTACGTCTTATTTTAGACTCCGTAGAGTACACCGAGGCGCATAGCCGTCGTGCGATTTAAATCAAAAAGAAAGCAAAACAGGGGCGCAAAAGAAATGGCCGAAGACTTGCGACAACAAAACGCTCCAAGATGTAGTACCAGGAAAGCATTAGGTGCTACGGGAGCCCAGAACAGGCCAAAACTAGTGACGCAAACGCGGCCAAATCAAATGCTCTTAGAATGAGGCTACAGTCGCAATATAAATGATACGATGCACAACCGTTCCTTTGCTGCCATGCGTGCAAGAAATACAGGGGCTACTATTAAAGCCTCACACGTGATCACATGCAGTGCGTACCAGGCGGGACGGTGACATCGCGGAGTAAACTCCGCAGGTGCGGAGACCTTGGCTGCATGAAGCTAGCGGAGGCCTCGTTATGGGGTGCGGAGCCGACCCCTGCCATGCCATACGAGTGCGGAAGCTTCGACACAGAGCCCATCCACGCGGAGGCTGACCACACGAGATCGTGCGCCATCCTGACGTGCGAAGTCCGATGGAAGGCTCGGCGGAGACTTCGAAGGCGATGACGGAGGCTTTGAAGAGGTCGGGGGAGACTCCGTGGCCATCGACGAAGGCTTCGAAGTGTTCGGCGGAGACTCCCGAGGCATCGGTGGGGGCAGACAGGAAGCCTGTATGGAGGTCGGCAGGGGACGATGCTGACGATGGCATGCCTAGGGAGGCGGAGTCCCAGGTCTCAGTCGGCCGGGCCGTAGGCGCCGACATCGCAGCTCATATACTTATCAACCTCCCGGTGGCGCTTGAGGACATAGGCGTGGAGCAGGCCGCTGGGGCGGAGCACGCGGTCCCTGTCGAAGAGCCCGAAGTCAAGCAGCTGCAGGTCCGCCCAAGGCCGACTGGTCCACCGTCGCGGCCACCTCGTCGCTCGCTAGTGTGCATGCGAGGGCACTGTGCAAGTGAGGTCGTAGTCTGCGCCGGCATGCTCGGGCTGCCTCAGCCATGTGTACTCCGAGGGCATGCATACGTGATGCTTGTATTTGCTATGTGAACGGATGCATGCATGTGCTTTTAAGCACGGAGTCGGAGTAGTATCCACTGGCGCGGGGTAGCGCGACGCTTGGAGGCCTCCACACGGGGTCCATGCTTCGTCTGCGGTGTTGACGGAGACTCGGCGCGGAGGCCGACAGCTGCCTCCGCCAGTGTCGCCCGAACGTGCTGCTCTGCGAGATGCTTGGGCATGAGCTTCGTACCATGCACCCGTCTCCGCCGAAGTCTTTGTGCACGGAGTCGAAGGGTGGCGAAGTCGTTGCGGGGGCAAGCGGAGGCAAGCGAAGTCGTCCCGGAGTCGAGTCGAAGGCTGGCGAAGACTCCCCTGGAGCCGAGGCGTAACCGGCGTGGCTAGCCCGGGCTCTAGCAAAGCGACGGCCGGCGTGGGGGGCGGAGCAGCTGCGGAGGACGACACAGGCCGGCTCTTCCTCTGGCGAGGCGGAGTCTGGAGACGAGCGACTTCGCCGATGCCGGCCGTACGTGCCCTGGCTGCAACCGGAATGGACGCACTAGTATCTTCTCCCGCATGTTTAAGTGAGAGAGGAAATACTCCACGCATGCATGTTTACGCAAACCTCGTCAGGAGGACTTCGAGTTTGCTTGTATGCTGCGCTTCCTCGTGCACGCTCCGGAGTCTTGAATTGTACCTCGTCCTTGACGTCGAACGCCGGCCGCAAAGGGTGCACCGGTCGCGAAGTCGGACGTCGGAGTCCCGAGCGAGGTCCGTCATCGCGAAGTCTGACGGCGGAGACCATGCATGATGGACACATCCCCATGATAAATGTACCCCGCCACCGGACCACTCTGGTTGAATGCTGCCGGAGTAGGACCTCGCGTTGTCGCCAAAGCGGAGCCGTGGCGGGGTAGGCGCAGCAGGCTCGAACTTCGGCGAGGCAAGGGCCGAGGTCGACGCGGAGGCTTCGGAGGCGCTCGACGACGCGGAGACTTCGGAGGCCGAAGTACTCGACGACACGGAGGCTTCGGAGGCGCTCGACGACGCGGAGGCTTCGGAGGCGCTCGACGACGCGGAGACTCGGAGGCTGAAGAACTCGATGACACGGAGGCTTCGGAGGCGCTCGACGACGCGGAGACTTCGGAGGCCGAAGCACTCGACGACGCGGAGGCTTCGGAGGCGCTCGACGACGCGGAGGCCGAAGTGCTCGACGAGCCCCACCTTGACGGAGTGCCGGGGAGACCTCGAAAACGAGGGAGTCTTCGTCTGAACGGAGCTGGCGACTCCGGTTTCGTTGAGGTCCCGAGCGGGGCAGGTTCCGTCGGCCCAGGCACGACGACACAGAGGCCGACCTCGACCGGGCAGCACATCGGCGATTGGGAGCACTTCACGCTCCGTCAGCAACTTCGCCGGTGAGGGGCTGCCGGAGTTGTGCCGAGGGCCACAGACTGAGCCGACCGAGGTGGGTGCGTGTGGTGGAAAGCTGACGAAGCTAGATGAGGTAGTAGCCGACGAAGCCGTCTGCACCGCAGCCACTTCACGCCATATAGCTTCGAGTCCGCCATCAAGACATCTCGCTCACGAGGCTCTCCACCACCGGGATGAACCTGGTACGGAGGTAGTAACCTCGGCCCGCCTGCGACCTCGACGCATGGAGGCTGTGGCGCGAGGACGACCTTGCCGTCGCAGATGTCGGGTGAGCTCTGGGCGAAGACGCTACGGAGACTGCAGTTCCTGCATGCATATAACGCGGAGAGAGAAAAAGAAGCTTGTGTCTGCACGGATGCACACGCAGGTGAATGTTTCACGTGTGTGCATGGGGAAGCACTTCGAGGGCTGGTTCGAGCGACAGTCTTCGGACGGATGCGAGGCCGCGCGGAGGCTGTGAGGGCCGGGCGGAGCCGGTGGATCAGACGCCGCAGGCGCAGAGACTGGCGAGACCGTGCGGAGGCCGTGGCGTAGGCCTCGCAGGCGCGGAGAGAGAGAAATTCATGCGTGGAAGTATGCTTGAATGGATACTTGAATACATGCATAGATGGCATCCTCTGCAGCATGGCAAGCTGCACGCATGCATAAATGTATGCGAATAGCTTTTTGCATGCATGAGCAAGTGTACGCGGAGCTCGCGGATGGGTAAACTTCTACTCGCATGCCAGCAGACTTCGCGGATGCGCGGAGACTCGGCGGAGGCTGCGCGGGCGAGGAGGCGTGCCTAGCGAGAATACGCGAGTCCCCCGTATACGCGGATCCATTCATCGCGCGGAGCCACTGTGGCGCGGATCCCAAGAGCTCGGCGCGGAATCGCGGCATGCCAGGTCGTCCAAAACGCCACTTCCCTGCATTAACAACTCCGATCAGATCTGCCAGATCTAAATCTGGAAAAGAAATGAGAGCTCACAGCAGATCTGTGTGCCCACTCACAACACTTCTGCCATATTTAATAAGGTGCGTATATATATATCTCGAAGCGAACAGGCTAGCGGCAAGATGAACTTATCTGTGATGAGTGCTCCAGAAATCCCTTCCATACATAAGCTTTAGTCGTCCCCACGGACGGCGCCATCTGTTGTGGCTACAGGCCAAACAGAGAAGGAGGGGACTAGTAGAAGAGGAAGAGGGAGCCAGATCTGTGGATGGCTGGTGAGAATGAGAGGATCCTGCCCCTCCTACCCCTCCTGGGGGGTTTATATATATGAGTGGGGTAGAATGGGAAATTCCCAATCTACCCCTTAGTACTTACAAAGGATGAGGGTACATTGGTATATTTACATTGGTATATTCCTCTACACTATTGGGTCTATTACATGTTGGACTAGTTGCACGGCCCAGTCGCAGGGGGTTGGGCCACCCCTACAACAATTACCAAACTTCACCATTAACTCATAATGGACGGACTAAATTCTACAATCTTCCCTTTTTGATAATTCATGACAGTCTCAATAGACAATGAGATAAAGATTGTATTTCCAAATATGCAATATGTACACAACACTTGTATACTCTAGGGCAAGATTATATATGAACTACACAAGCTATATATACTCAAAAATGTATTTCAAAGTAAATATCATAAATATGCATATTAAAGGAAACATGGATCAATACTTATGAATCCTCAAAATATAGAGCGAGCTCCCCCTAAATGTGCACATACAGGAGTATATAATGAAGACATATGCACATGTTCAATTTGGACTATTTGTGAAGTTCAATTTATATTTTAGATCCAAAGAATGCACTAGAATATAATAATATGATTTCGAATGCATACCTTAATGATTTCACCTCTTTATCCATGTGAAACTAAGTAATATCATAACTAATGAATAAAGTTAGTCTCACAAATGCATTTATCATTATCACCAAAATATCATTATGGTATTTGTCATTATCACCAAAACCAACTTAAATGAAGCTTGATCTTTCATCTAGGGCCAATTGAACAATACTCACCCTCCGAGGCCCAGTAGACTTAAACTAATGTGGACTTCTCCTCACCTTTTAAGGTTGAGCAGGCACATGCAAACGCTCTCATGCCTCATCTCATGCTCTAAATTTTTTCGATGGGAGATAATGATGTTCTCGACTCTCCCCAATAGCGAAGCGCTCATAAACCTCATCTTGAGCACTAAGCTTTTTAGATGTGAGATAGTAATGTTTCGGCCTCTCCACAACCTCACGAGCACTATGTTTTTTTGATGGCACAACGCGCTATCATCCAGGCTTGACTTCTGTCGTGCCATACCATCCCTACTTGGACTAACTCCACTACTATTTGGGCTCCACCTGGTGGAGTCCACCCACAATGATTTTGGGCACTGCTTTCGCTTCAACCTTGCCATGCATCAGTGTGAGTCTAGGCCATGGATAATAAACTTAGCCATGGTGCCACCACCAAATCAGGTCTGCACCACGTCCCAGACTGGGTCCACCTTACCCTTGGACGAGGTCCACACAGCACCCCAAATGAGGTCTATGCCATCCCCAGCTAGGTTCGCTTTGTGCCTTAGACAAGCTCTATAGCGCCATAGACCGAGGCCAAAGACAAGGTCCACATCACTCCCGAGAAGGTGATTCACTGAGTCTGCTGCCTCGGCCCTTCCAACACATCAATGAAGCTTTTTGAGCATCTTGAGAAAGACAACTTGACCTTTGGTGTGGTTTAATTGGTTTCGATAGCTTTGCCTTCGTCGAACTTCGCTTTGCCTTGATGGCATCTGTCTGACTAGGGGCTCCTCTTAACTTGATGGGTCACCTTGGTGAGCTCAATTACGTCTCAATGGCTTGACCTCGGCGTGGTTCAATTCAGCCTCAATGGCTTTGTCTTGGCTGAACCTCACTTCACCTTCATGACATTTCCTCAACTAGGGGCTCCCTCTAGCTTGACTAATTCAGCTCGACAAGCTCAAACACATCTCGATGGCTTGACCTCGGCGTGCTTCAATTTGGCCTCGACGACTTTGCCTTGGCCGAACCTCACTTCGCCTTGATGGTGTCTCATTGACTAGGGACTTCTTCTAACTCAATGAATTCACCTCAATGAGCTCAAACATGCCTTAATGGCTTGACCTTGGCATTGCTCAATTTGCCCTCAATGACTTTGTCTCAGTCGAACCTCACTTCATCTTGGCGTCATTTCCTCGACTAGGGGGCTCCCTCTATCTCGATGGATTCACCTCAGCTGACTCAAACACACCTCGATGGCTTGACCTCGATATGGTTCAATTTGGCCTCGATGGCTTTTCCTGAGTAGAACCTCGCTATGCCTTCATGGTGTCTCCTCGACTAGGGGCTCCCTCTAGCTTGATGGATTCACCTTAGCGAGCTCCAACATGCCTCGATGGCTTGACCTCAACGTGGTTCAATTTGTCCTCATTGGCTTTGTCTTGAGCGAACTTCGTTTCACCCTAATGGTGTCTCCTTGGCTAGGTGCTCCCCCTAAATCAGCGAATTCACCTAGCAAGCTCCAACATACTTCGATGGATTGACCTCGGTATGGTTCAATGGGTCCCAATGGCTTTGCCTAAGCCGAACTTTGCTTCACCTCTATTGCATCTCCCGAACTAGGGGCTCTCTCTCTCTCTAGCTCTATGGGTTCATCTCGGTGAGCCCCAAAATACCTCAATGGCTTGACCTTGGCGTAGTTCAATTCTGTCTTGATGGCTTTGCCTTGTCTGAATTTGGCTCTGCCTCAATGTTGTTTCCTCAAACTAGGGGCTCCCCTTAGCTCAATAGATTCACCTTACCGCATCGAGTTTTGCACTCTAGCTTAGCTCCCTAGATCAGTCAAGCACTACGTGCATTGGTGTCACATCTCGATATATGACTTATCACATTGCATGCCACACTTCAATGAGTCAAGGATTATATGTTCCAGCACACTCCTCATCACACCAAGTTGAGTACCTCATACTTTGGTGTATGCCTCCTCATGTTGTAGGCCACACCTCAATAGTCGAGCACTCCACATGTTGTAGGCCACACCTCAGCGAGGTAGGCACTCCTCGCTCTATGGGCCATTCCCCAGCAAGTCAATCACCTCATGTTCGGGTACATATCTCCTCACTTCGTAGGGCACGCCTCTGTGTGCCAAGCACATGGCACCCCCAGTGCATGCCTCCTCACTACGCATGCCACATCTCGATGAACCAAGCAGATAACGCCCTAGCTCATATCCACTCACCTCGATGGCAAAGCCTTGTTAGGTGGCACTAGGCACATGTTAATTTTTCACGTCTCATCATGTTGGCATACAGTGATCGACTCGGTGTTGTCTAACTTAGTGTCACCTATGGAGCTTGTACAAATTGACACATACACACCTATCGACCTGCTGTGCCTTAAAACTCCATCACACTTCAGACAAGTAGTCCATCCATGCCCATATCGATGCATCCACACACAGCAACCTGTCCATCTTAGGGCTTCTCATGTCTCAGACTAACAAGTTACCCACACTCATCGTGATGTGTCCATGCGAGTCAACCTTGCGCACTCCGACATTCTGTTGCTTCTCAAGGGCTAAGCCTCAGCCGTGTCTAGGCAAGTCGAGCTTGTCACTTCAACTCATACCTTCACATCTTGAAGGACATTTGTTAAGGACTCATTTCACGAGTTAGTCCTTTTTGCGAGGTCCAAGCTCCGTACCACCACGTAACTTTGACACCTAGGCAGTCAACGCATGACACCATAGCTTTCCATGACCGCACATCCTTTTTATGCAACGGTGAACTCCCTGACATGATACGAAATTGGCCTGGCAAAGTAGTGGCCCTTCAATAATCACCAAGGTTACCCACCTTGGGGGTGTGTGCATAGTTTGTCGCTTGCAATTCACACGAAGACTAAGGTAAATTAACATGTTGTTAGAGTGTGCCGGAGGTTACCAGAAGAATCACTAACTTGAGGCTATGCGCCGACCCCTTATACAAGTCAATGCACCCACCTGGGGCAAGCTAGTGATGACCACCTAGATATGCGAGAGGCTACTATTAGGGAAGGGACCCCATGCTACATCGAGCTGACGGTAACATTGGCAAGGCATCACACATCGAGGGATCCACCCTAGACAAAGTCTAGGGGGCCAACCTCTGTGAGGTGTGCCCGTGAACCAACCTTGGATGAGGTTCAAGGGCCAACCTTGGCGTGGAGTCACACATCGGGGGATCCATGGACCAAGTCTGAAGTCCAACCCCGAATGAAGTCCGAGGACCAACATCAGTGAGGCGTGCCCACATACCAACTGAGACGAGGTCCAGTGGCCAACTTCGGTGTGGCATCACAAATTGGGGGATTCACCCTGGACAAGGTCCGGAGTGCAACCCTAGATGAAGTCTAGGGGACAATCTCGGTGAGGCATGCCCACGGGCCAACCTCGGTGTGGTGTCATACATCGGGGGATCTACCTCGGATGAGCTCGGTGTCCTGTCACACATTAGAGGACCCACATTGGATGAGGTCTAGAGTCCAACCCCAAACGAGGTCTGAGAACCAACCTTGGTGAAGCAACGAAGTCTAATGGCCAACCTAGGATAAGGTCCAAGAGTATAACCCCAGATAAAGTTTAGGGGGGCAACCTTGGTGTGGTGTGCCTTTGAACCAACCTTAGATGAGGTCCAAGGGCCAATCTTGGCATAGAGTCACACATTAGGGGATCCACCACGTACGAGGTCCGGAGTTCAACCCTAGACAAAGTCTGGGGACCAACATCGGCGAGATGTGTCCGTGGACCAACCTCGGATGATGTCCGGGGGCCAACTTCGTAGTGGCATCACAAATCGGGGGATCCACCTCAGACAAGTTCTGGAGTACAACCCCTAATGAAGTCCAGGGGCCAACCTCAGTCAGGCGTGCCCACGAACCAACCTTGGTGTGGCATCATACATTGGGGGATCCACCTCAAATGAGGTCCAGTGTCCAACCCTGGATGAGTTCCAGGGACCAACCTTGGTGAGGCGACGAAGTCTGGGGCTAACCTCAGATGAGGTACAGAGTCCAACACTAGACAAAGTCCAAGGGCCAACCTCGGTGAGGCGTGTCGGTGAACCAACCTCGGACGAAGTCTAAGAGACAACCTCGGTGAGGTATGCCCATGGACAAACCTTGGTGTGGCATCACACATTAGGGGATCCACCTCGGACAAGGTCCAGAGTCTAACCCTGGACAAGGTCTAGGAACCAACCATGGTTAGGCGATGACGTTCGGTGGCCAACCTTGGATGAGGTCCGGAGTCCAACCCTGGAGATGCCAGGGCCAACCTCAACATGGCGTTACATATCGGGGATCCACCCTAGACGAGGTCCAGAGTCCAACCCCCCAGGGCCAACCTCAACATGGCGTTACATATCGGGGATCCACCCTAGACGAGGTCCAGAGTCCAACCCCAGATGAAGTCCGGGGAACATCCTTGGTGAGGCGTGCCTGCAGACCAACCTTGGGCGAGGATTGGGGGCCAACTTCGGCGTGGCATCACACATCAGGGGATCCACCCCAACGAGGTCTGGAATGCAATGCTGGACGAAATCCAGGGGCCAACCTCAATGAGGCATTCCCGCGGACCAAACTCACATCATAATATGATGATACAATTGAGTGTTCCCTCACCTCGCTTGTGCTTCGCTCCCCACTTACACATCTGTTGGGGTCATTACAGCCAACCAGGGGTGCCTACAAATCTATTGTCCAGACTCGTATCTACGATACCTTCCTTTGCTCCATCTTTTTGAGTGTGTCTTGTAACTTTCTGCTAAAAATAAGTTGAATATGCTGAATCATCAGTCATTGGTATTGGGGTATGGCCCTGTTTATATTAGCTTCTAAAAGCTGCTTTTCTATAGTACTTAACTTTCAAACGGAATGTCTTTGAAGATGGGGTGTACTAGTCGATTGTAGTACACACTATAGTAAATTCATTTATATCGGCTAAAATCGTATGGGAGCATATTTCCTTACAAGCTTCTCTACAAGCTGTTACTATTCATAAGTCAAAGCCAAAAGTTAATATGATTATATCAACTGAAGTTTTCATTTAGACTTAATCCTAAAAGTTTAGGATTTAGAAGGGATCGTACGGAAATTCTAAGGGCTTCAAAGTGTATAACATCCTCAAAACTATGTACCATGCCGCAGATTTCTGCATGGGCTAACAAAATCATCACAAAAGTATATATGGCTGATGGGCTAAACGAAATCATTCCGACGGGCTAGCAACACCATTGCCAAACAAAATAGCCGACAATTGTTACACCCCAACGGACCAACATCAGCGAAAAATCTACTGTTCGATTACCGTCAGTAAGTGGCTTTACCGGGGGGTCCTGGTCAAAAATTTTTGTTTAAATTTACATTTCAGAGCGAATAACACCAGCGGTAAGTGGAAGCAGCTCCGTCGCCTCCGTGTGTGTGGGAAAGAGACGAAGGAGCAGACGTCCACATGCACGGGCATCGGGCGACTTGGACCGGCTGTTGCATGCAACAGACGGCGAATGCGGGCGTCCGCAAATTCTCCAAGTCCTACCTCTTACATGTCAGTCCCTCAGGGCAATAGCTAAAAAGATGGAAAAGTGTCCATTTGATAGGTGTGCGAATCTAACACATAAATGGCCTGGATGACAGAGCGCTAGCTGTATTGACGATGGCATGCTGTCGATTTCTCTATTATCTAAAAATATGAGTTAGTGGTCGTCGGTATCTTCTTCTTCTTCTCTTCTCAACCGTTCAATCTGAACACTGAAATCTTGACCATCTATCTAACATCCCTCCCTCTCCATCTCACATCTAACTGCCCCTACTCTCCACTTCCACCAACAGTTACCATCTCCCACCCCTCCCCTCCAACACCTAACAGAGTGAGTTTGGGCCAAGAATGCCATCTTCTTCATACGCGCGGGGACATTCGCCGCTGTACTTGTTGCATGGCATCGTCACTCTGAAAGATAGGCCCTCATATTTCAAACGTCTATTGAGTAATTGAGGTGCTATTGATTCCACCTTTCAAATCGCTTGTAGTCTATACCTACAAGGCATACATTTTTTAGAGCCCGTTTGAAATGAAAAGGAATTTTTTTTTGCTTGGCTAGGTATGATCTCATATTCGGATTCTTCAAAAGAGTGGAGAAAAGGAAATTTTCTACAAGATTTTTAGGGGTGATACGTAAAATCCAAATACGTAGCTTTTTAGGGAGATGAGTTGTTTTTTGTAATAAAATTCTATAAGACTCCTCCAAAATGCTTGATCAACCATGCATAGTTCCTCAAACATAAAATTAGAACACTAAGAAACGTAACAAAATAGTTGTCAAGTATGAGAGAATTAAAGGGTAATAGGGGACTAATGTATATTTAGCTATGTAAGACGCTGGATATGTACGGTCTGATGCCAACCAAATGCTGCTTGGCATGCATGTTTCTACTTGTTTTTTACTATTCGTAACCATAATGCTGGGAAAAAGAGGCCTTCTTTGCACCTTTGGAAAACTAGGCTTGCTTTTATTTTTTTCCCCTACAACTTGATTAGCTTCTGTTGTTACAAATGATCCACAGAATTAGGAAAAAATGGAGTCTCATAGTCTTACTCAGAAAATATGGAGGCGTTTATGCATATGCCTTCCACATACACTATAGGTTGAGTTGCGCAAGCTGAACATTGAGTCTTGTGTGCAACATGAATATTCGACAATGATCGAGTGGCTCAATATACTAGAGGAGCATGGAGTTAGACAAGCATTCAAATCACAAACGTGTGGTTTTATGTTAGAATTATAAGCCCAGAGTGCACATGCAATGGCATTCCTACATGAAGCTATTGTCCATCCACCATACAAAAATTTGCCGAGCAACTATTATTTGCGGAATTGCACAGGCCCTTTTGAGGGCTCTATATAAGTGACGGGTGAGCTCATTATAAAGAAATTACCAAATCCGTGAGTTTGTCATTGATGGTTGTCCTCTTCGTTTGGGATCGATATTAGTTCCTGAAGAATATATTGTTTGAACGTAAGGCAAATGACGATTCAATCTTTATATTTAGTTGATGAACTTAACTTTCCATCTGATCACAAATATATGTCATTTTGGACATCAATACGGTCTCCAAAACACAACTTTAGCCACATAATTCTATTGTAATAATACTAGCTGAATGCCTATACGTTGCTACGGATTTTAAAATTTTATCATACTACAAGTTCTAAAACTTACGGGTGGTAAAAATTTTTAGAATATGCATACAAACATGTTCAAAAATTTTAAAATCCGTAGCAACGTATAGGCATTCAGCTAGTTATCCTAAACATTAAAGTTCAACTTTCAAATTCAAATAGAAATCTTCAGGTGGTAACCAGGCCAGTAAGACCAGAAACCAGCCACCTCCGGTATTTTTTAAGAACCAGCAACCTTTTTCCTTGTCAAAATAACTTTCAAGACAAAAGATTACCGATGGGTAGCCTTAGCTAATTGTTGTCGTTGAATTGTGCGGAGTTAGGCATTGACCAACAAATTCCCTAAATAATTGGCAACAAAATAACTTATGGTACTGTCGTGGATCATGTGAATCCCCAACAGTGAATGGTCGACATGAAGTTGCCGATGACTAACATTAGGTCATTTACTTACGACGTGTTTAGTCTGGTGAATCGGACAGCCGATCCAAAATCCGAGCTTGACATGAAGAGCTATTTGGTTCACGACTTACTTGTCCTCCTCGACAGCTGAAGCAATAAAGAAAGCGAGTTAGGGTTGTCCGGCAAAATCCATTGGATGGTCCATGCCCTGCGTCTCCATTAGCGATTGCGGTGACTCACACCAGGAAATTCTACCGGCTGAAAACCGGCGGTTACCAATTTTACCGGTGGGTCCCATAATAATTTGATCCGCTAAAACAAATCAAACGAATTTGAATTTAAGACTAAAATGTCTGAAACAATTTCCTCTCAGCTGTCGTAGTAGTAAGACTTTGCACATCTGTATTGGCAGTTTTTGAATTTTTTTTCTCGTCATATTCTATTCAAATAAAACTGGCTAGGTCTTGCAATACACAAACATGCATGTGCTCTGTTGTATGGCCAGGAACTAGGATACGCTGGCCTGGGTTCGAATCCCAATTCCAGCGCTGTTTCACTCATTTTCCTTTTTTCTTAAAAACAAAATTAAGTTCAAATTTCGGTTTGAATTTTGGATGAAATTTTCCAGTAACTGTGATTTTTGAATTTACTGCTGGATCCGGTAAAATCTTAAAGCCGGTGGAAAGAACACCGACCTGAACATAGCTTTGCTCCCCAGTCAACATCATAACTTCGCTTCTTCTTCTGCGTAGGCACAATACCTCAAAACAGATAGTTCAATCGAATTTATCTCATCTGATTCAATCATTCGTTCATGTTTTGGATGGCTTGGGTAGATTTGGACGATATTCGTGGCAAGTTTTGGTGAAATTTGGGGCTTGATTTGGCTGTGGGCGTATGGGTGGGTTTGGACTGGAGAGATTTGGGCATCCGGTCTATCAAGTCTGCATCGAGGCTGTGATTCAGATCTTTTTGGTCCCTGATAAATCAATATTTCAAACTGGCGAGTGATTCCCGCTTGTGTTTGATTAATTCAGGTGTTGGTTTTTGGGATGTTCCATCGATCTTTTACTTCGGTTAATTTCAGTTTACTCTAGATTCCTCTTACGAAAAACAATGCCGGACTACTCCATACCTCTAATAGAACGAATTCGAAGGACCATCCCATCCAAGATTAGACCATCCAAAAACAGACAAGTCATCCTTGAATTGACCCATTCCTCAAGTCAAACAAATCATTACCCCGACAGTGTAAGATGACAGCTGATGATCAACTAACCCCAGCAAAAGATAGGATTCTACAAGTGGCAGGAGGGGCGCCATGCGACGCGTCTTCTGCTGGTCGCTTGCCATGATTTAGGACTCCAGGTGTGCACCGATCAAGTCCTCTACCGTCGGTTGCTAGGCCTCTCGCTACAAAACATTGCAGGGCACGTTCCCGCATCTTCTTCACATCCTTTATTGCTGTCAAAGCCATTTGTGCCTAGGACACCAAACTCCTCCTTGGTGGTGCTTTGTTCCAACCGCGTCTCTGTCTCACTGACTTTGCTACAGTTACAGGAGGCCGATAGTAGGGTCCTAGTGGAGACCACGCTATTTTAGGGCAGCAAAATTGACTGGCTCCACGGTAGGATGGCAAGCAACGGGTGGTGGCGGCTGCACCCAATTCATGGAGGAAACAATGGCAAGGTCGAGTCAAAGCATAAACAACAACATTGTATGAAGGCAAACTTTTTTTGAAAAGGAACAGGAGGGGTTACCCCCTACTGATTATAGAATATATATAAACGAAACAGTGACAAACAGGGTTCACAAAAAATAAAACAAAAGGAGATTACAAAAGGGCGTCAAGCCAATTAACAATCTGAGGAAAATACTTCTTCTTGGCCCGATGAAGGATAAGAGCAAACTCTTCTCTAAAGATCTGCCGACATCTCTGCAGAGAAGGAGGAATCCCACGAAAAATCAAGTCATTCCTCGTCATCCAAACACTCCAGCACATTAAACCAATTATCTCCATGAAAAAAGGCACTCTGAGCTGATCCTTGAAACTTGAGAAAACATCCCCCGAATTGAGATGGGCGCCAAGGTGTATACCCAACGAGTGCCAGCAACTATGCGCAAAACTGCAAGAAAGAAGCAGATGTACCACAGATTCCTCCGAATTGCTGTCACAAAGAACACAATCATAAGAAGCTAGCAACATGTTTCTGCGTTTTAGGAGTGCTCTGGTACTAAGCCGGTCCCAGAAGATAAGCCAGCAAAAGACTTGATGTTTAGGTTGCAAGGATGATTTCCAAATCCATTTTAGCATCGGGTGAACGGGTGAGTGGCCAAGTAAAGTTCTATAAGCTCTAGAAGACTGGTAGAAAGTTGAGCCCCAAATATAACTCCACTTGTCTTTGTCTACACTGAGAATTAAATCTTCCATGATGGACAGGAGTTCTTGAAATTGTGAATAAGCTTGAGCTGATAAAGGCAGATGGAAGAGATCCTGGAGATTTGCAGTCAATTTCACTTTGTGGAGGGTGATTCTAGTGTTTTTGGCAAAGGAATAAAGCTCAGGGAAGTATTGACTGAGAGTTCGGCCATTCCACATATCCTCCCAGAAATAACACGTTTGGCCATCATTTACTTGCACAGAGGCAATACCTTTGAAATCTGTGAGCAACCTTAAGATATCTCGCCACCAGAAAGACCCTTTGCTAATGTGACTTGGGAGCTTTCCATTGGAATAATGCTTTTCCCAGATCAAGCGCACCCATGGCACATCCATTCTGTTAAAGAACTTGTGAAAATTCTTAAGCAACAAAGCTGTATTTTGAGTTCTTAAATTAAGGACTCCCAGTCCACCTGCTTTTTTAGGCTTACAGACCATATTCTAGGCTACTTTGGGTGGAGCTTTATTGTTGATATCAGACCCTCGCCAAAGGCAGTGTTTTCTGTATTTGTCAATCTGTTTAACCACTGTATCTTGGAGCTTGAACGTGCACATATAGAATGTTGGCAAAGATGAGAAAACAGCATTTGTCAGTTGGAGCCGCCCAGCTTGTGTGAGGAAGGAAGAGGTTGACACAAGCCTTTGCTCACAACGGCTGACCAAAGGCAGAAAGTCAACAATTCTCGGCTTTGTTAAACCAAGAGGAAGCCCAAGATATGTAAAAGGCAAGGATCCTTGTGAGCACCCAAAAAGTGAAGCTAGAATCTCCATCTTATCAGGAGGGACATTGATTGGAACCATCATAGATTTGGCAAAGTTAACTTTTAAACCCACTGAATCCGCAAACGAATTAAGAAGTGCTTTGAGGCAGAAGAGTTGCCGGCTAGAAGCCTCCATTACTATTAAGGTGTCATCTGCATATTGTACAATGGGAAAGTCAGATGTATGAGTGACTGGAATGGACAGATTCAAGAGTCCAAGAGAGGATGCTCGATTAAGAATTGTCTGAAGAAGGTCAGCAGCCAAAACAAAAAGAAGGGGGGACAGAGGATCTCCTTGTCGAACCCCTCGCTTGCAATGAAAAGTTTTTCCTGGGACTCCATTCAAGAGGATTGATGAAGAGCCGGAGCTAAGGATAGCTTGCATCCATCTTAACCAACGAGGGCCAAATCCTTTAGCTTGTAATATCTGCAATATAGCTTCATGCTCCACTTGATCAAACGCTTTCTCAAAATCCAATTTGAGTATGATTAGTTCTTTCTTTGAATGATGACATAAGTGCAGATATTCAAAAGACCAGGCAAGGCAATCTTGTATTGTTCTTGATTTGATAAACCCATATTGATTCTTGTGCACTAACTGAGTAATAAAGTGCTGCAATCTGTTGGCTAAAAGCTTTGTAATTAATTTCATAGAGCAATTAAGCAGCGAAATAGGTCTAAAATCATTGACTATCACTGGTGTATCCTTCTTTGGAACAAGTGTGATCAAAGAGCCATTTAGACTTTGGAGACAGATGTTACCATGAAAGAAGGCTTCTATCATCTTAAGGAAATCAGCAAAGATCAGACCCCAACACTTCTTCAGGAACTCATTGTTAAAACCGTCCGGCCCTGGTGATTTGTCACTTGGCAGTTCCTTAATCACAGAAGTGATTTCATCTAGACTGAAAGGTTCTTCCAAAGAAGAAAGGTCACAAGGTTGATCCAGCAAATCATGCAGATGAAAGTGCATTTGAGTGAACTCAGATTTACCCAGTCTATCTCTAAAAGCAGTCCATAAAAGTCGAGCCTTACTCTTATGATCTGTAAAAACCTCCCCAGAACTATCAGAGAGCGAAGTAATAAGATTTTTTCGAAGTCTAATTGTTGCATTAGCATGGAAAAACTTTGTTGGAGCATCACCTAATTGTGCCCACTTTATGGTGCCCCTTTGCCTCCAATAGACCTGCTGTTGATGTAAGAGAGAGCGAAGCTTTTCGTTAAGAATATTCCTGAAATTCCATTCTGGAATTGAAAGATCTCGGAACTCTTCCAAAACTTCCAAAAAGTTAATCACTAACTTCACATTAGCAATAGAAGTAGACAGGCTAGAAACATTTGCTCTCCAGGATTTGAGGACCCTCCGAAGAATCATAAACTTGCCAGTAATAATTTTTGCTGGGTCGGAATGGGGCGAAGGAACCGACCAGCCATGGGAGACTACAGGGAGGAAGTCATCATGGCACATCCAGTAGTTTTCAAACCTGAACCTCTTCCCAATAGGAATTTCTGTTGAAATATTGACAACACATGGTGTATGATCTGAAGGCTCCATCACTAAGGGCCAAACTTGAGTGTTCGGATAAGAGATGTTCCAAACCGAGGACGTGAAGAACCAATCCAGCCATTCTAACAAGGGAGGATGCTGCTTATTTGACCAGGTGTACTTTCTGTTTAAAAGTGGTAGCTCCGTGAGGCCTAACGAACTTATAGCTTCGTTGAAAAGAAACATTTCTGTGATATCGCCACCATCTCTATTTCTATCTTGTGGCTTTCGGATGAGATTAAAATCGCCCACAAGCAGCCAATCTATATCATCAGGCATTTGTATATGTTTGAACCAATTGAGAAAGCTTCTCTTTCTGTCTGAAGAACAAGGAGCATAAATGTTCGTTAACAGCCAGCTGTTACCAGAGTGTTGCGAAAAGAATTCTACTAACATGGCAAAGTCATTTGAGAAGACTAACTCTCCCCGAAAGAGAGTAGGATTCCAAGCAACAAGCAGTCCCCCAGAAGCCCCAATAGAGGGTAAATATTTGAAACTGCTTAATTTGGAAGGGCAAAACTTTTTAAGAGAAGCTGAGTCAAGGAAACCCCTCTTAGTCTCTTGAAGACAAACAATATCACAGTTACTTTCTACAATCTTATCACGAACGGCACCCCACTTTCTATCCGAATTAAGCCCACGAACATTCCAACTAAGAACTTTCCAAGAGCGCTTATTTATTTGCGAAGTCATGATCAGCAATAAAAGAGGTGAAATAGAGACAACAATCTATGCATAACATAGTTGTGCAAAAGACATAACACAGTCTTAAACAAACTGAAGATACAGCCGACATCAGAATGGAGCAACACCCGAAAAAACTGAAGGTTGCAAAAGGAGCACTCATTAAATCAGCCTAAGTTGAATCAGTTATCAGCCTTTTTCTTACTGGGCTTATTCTTCGCCTTACTAGGCTTTTCAGTGGGCTTTGGCTTACTGGGCTTGTCATTGGCAGTGACAGTTTGAACTTTTTGGAGCTTCATTCTTTTCCCTCCAGGAGCTGGCTGTTTCTTTTTTGCTAGGAGTGTCTTCTCTGAAAGCTTCTCAGGGTCAATATGACAGAAAGTTTCCCCAAGATTTCTGATAACTGAGGGGGTCAAATGCGGTCCATCAGTGGAACAGGCCAAACAGTGTCGCTCAGTACAAGTTGTACGTTTGAAGCCATCTGCAGAGCTTCTCTTACGCTGACTGCGGCGCAGGCTTGTATCAACAAGAGAACTTTTCTTTGAATGTTGCTTAGAAGATAAATTATCTGCCTGTTGAACAGGGTTAGAAGGAGACGGGGTGAATGGTGGAGTTATGTCCTCAATCACAGCCTTTCCCTTTACATCCCGAATAGGAACAGAAAACGAAGAGCACTTGACTGGCTCATCGACTGGGCATTTTGTAGGGAGTATGAACTGAATACTGGGACCTTGTGAGCGAAAGAATTCCCAAGCAGAAGAAGACAGGAAATTTTTTGCCCAAGTGAAATGCGTTGGAGAAAGCAGCGCCAAAGTAAAAAAATTAGACCACTCCACAGGGATGTCAACCAATGGGAGGTTACCAATAGGGGAGAGGTAACGAGCCCAAAGCCTGATGGCATTAGCCGAAGAACCAACATCTGCCTTGGAGTGCAAAGGTAGAGCAGAAAAATCCACCTGTTCAGAAATCTGAACTAGACCAGCTTGGACGTTGCCCAAAATCTGTTGCTGGCTGTCCTGATTAACAAATTGATCGCCCTCTAACATGTCTTCAGGAATGTCATCCTCATCATCATGGATAAAAGCCTCCTGAGGAACATGCAAAAGAGGAACATCCAAAATCTGTGCGGTCAAGCCTGGCTGTTCCCCTAGATTATTGTTTAGAAAATCTGCTACTTCTAGATCATCCTGTAAATCTTCCTCGGCCTCATTAACTTGCAAGAGAACATTTGGCTCAGGGGCAACTGCATCAAGATCAGGTCCATTTAGAGGATGAATCAGCACTTCCTGAACATCATCCATCTGTACATCATCCATTTGAACATCATCTAAAACCTCTGGAGTCATTACATTGAGATCAATTTCAATCATAGGCTGGGGTGCTTGAGGCAATTGAACATTATGCGGCCAGAGACCCCAGTCTGCAAGAGGAGGACCAAACTGAGGAGCAGCATTAGCACCAGGGTGTGGCCCTAGGGCTTGAGGCCCATGACCAGCTTGTCCTAGACCAAAGAAGTCAAAAGGTACCCCAGGTCCTATCTCATTAACCACTGGAATAGGGTCTTCATCTTGAGGACCTCCACCTTGAATCTGATGATGGAGAATTTCACACTGAATGGTCCAAGAGTCACCCTCAAAACCCATTGTGTCACTGAAAACAATAAAATGCGGCACAGTCTCAAGATCCATGACTCTGGCTCTAACAATCAACCTTGCCAGGTGAGTAGTGTCACGCTCCCATGCTACCACTTTACCAAAAGTGCCAATAGCACTGTCAATATATTCCTGCTCCCAATAATCAACAGGAAAGCCTAGCAGCATAAGCCAGCAATCACGATTGTAATAAACCCTGCGCCAATTTCGACCCTCATTGTGGCGCGCAAAACTTAAGTTAACATCTCCATATGGGATAGGACTATTGATGACCACATTGTCCCTATCAAAATCATGCACA
Source organism: Dendrocalamus latiflorus (assembly GCA_017311315.1). NCBI lineage: Eukaryota > Viridiplantae > Streptophyta > Magnoliopsida > Poales > Poaceae > Dendrocalamus > Dendrocalamus latiflorus. Next base: position 19,075,535 of record CM029649.1, on the reverse strand, counting down.
AAACGGACAAAGGCTTGGCCCAAATGACAAGGCTGAATCTCACGAACTTCTACGAGAAGCTCACGAATAATATTCCGCACTACCCCAAAGTTTAGTGCGTTACCAGGAATAGGGTTGATCGTGACTATTGCAAGGTCTTCATTACGCAACTGGGGATGAACTTGTGCTGTGGCTCGAACCATTGGAGGACGACCAGCAACATCTTGCCAGTGCAAGCCCACTGGAAGAAAAGGGGTTGGATCAGCTCTCTGGTATGCCATGCTCTCTTGGATCGACAGAGAAAGGTGGTGATGGCAGCGGAGAAAGGGGAGTGGGTGTTCTTCCTGACTGAGGGGGGGTACTGTTTGCCTCGAAGGAGTCGAAGAGGGAGAATCAGCCGGGAAGGGTACAACCATTCTGAAGCCAGGAGCAGGAGACGTGGCCCTACTTGGCAGAGACTTTTCGGGGGAAGACCAACGGACGGTGACCGGTTTAGCAGGCGATCGCAAAGGAGGAAGGTTCCGGAGATGACGGGCCAAATCTGTGAAGGAATCAAACACTGGCGGGCTACTAGAGCTAGGTCGCAAGTGGGCCAGACTGGGCGTGCCACCACCAATTGAAACACGAGTTGAATAACGAACAGGATTCCTTCTGCAGTGAATAGCAATATGGCCCCAATTAAGGCAATGATGACATTTAATTGGAGCGCGGCAATTTCGCCTTGAGTGATGAGCAGACAAACAGCGAACACAATTGGAATTTGAAAGCTGATCGGAAAGATTGCCCAAGCGAAGATTTGAATTTTGATCCTGCTGCACCACCTGATCAGAAGCAGAGGACCTCAAATTTGCTTCCAAATCTTTAGAATTAAGACGTGCAAAAGCCAAAATCCTGGGTATTTGAGTTCCTCGTAAATCTGAAGTTCGAACAGGAACTGAGTTGGCTCCAGTAAGAAGGGGAGCTTTCAGCACATCAGCATAGCTTCGAGATTTGAAAGACCGTGGCTGAACCTGCTGCCAAGTGGATTCTTCTTCTTTTTGGAAGAGGGCAAATTCACGAGGCCAATTTGCACCGCCGTTACCCCAAAGATTAAAAAATAGCTTGAAGGAAGAACACTCAAAAGAGCGCAGCTGGATAATATGGAAGCCCACCAACTTGCATGAAACCGAGAAACGGAAAACTCGATCACCCACTTGGAGCACCTTGAAATCAGGGGCTTGACCTCCAATCACCGATTGAAGGATCTCACTCACAGAGACCGGACAAAGCTTGAATTTACAACGGCCAAAAGAAACCAGGAGAAAAAACGGGGAGAAGGAAGGACCAGAAGAGGTGACCGGAAGCCCAAAATTTTTCCAAACTGACGCTTGAACCGACAAACCAGGCCGCAAGTCAAGGTCAGGAAGAGCCATGGAGAGAAGATCTTACCAAAATGAGGAGCTCAGATCACGGTTTCCAGTGAATTCCTGTATTTGTTCTTCCCCAAGAATGAGCATTGCTTTAGCAGCTTCACCGATTGAGGGAGTTTTGGAGGTAGAAGAGGCTGAAATGATAGGGGGAGAAATCTTCTCCTCCTCCTCCTCCTCTTTCTTCGTCTCTTTCTCTTCTTTCTTTTCCTTCTCTTCCTTCTTGTTCTCCTTTTCTTTCTTCTTCTCTGCCTCAGCTTTAGCAGTAGCAGGGGCAGAAGCAGCAGAACTCTTAGAATGAGTGGTTGGGAAACTGTCTTTAGCCATGAAGGCAAACATGACTAGCGTCGTGGCGAGATGGCAAGTTATAGCTTGGTGGTGGCGGCTATGCCGAATCGGATGGAGGCGATGACGGCAAGTCAAGTCGATCTCAATTCTCTCTCTTTCCTTGTTTGACTGCACCTCGAAATTCCTTGGTACCGAGCCTCCCAACAGCTCCTTCCTTTGCTCTGTCTCGTCCTTAGCTAGGGCTGCCCTTCTCCCTCCTCTAGCCTCTCCTCTAGATCCAGCCACCCCCTCCCTATTTCCTCTTCGGCTGGTTAGAGGGAGGGGGTTGCACTCCTACATAGCTACTATCTTTATTTGCAAATACTTAGCACTGTTAACTTTTTACGTATACGATCTCCAAGTTTAAGCTTTGACTGTTAATTTTACACCAATACATTTATAAAATGCTACGGAAGTATAATACTAAGCATTTCTTATAACAAATATAAAATAGAATTTTAATACAATCAATCTAAAACAATTATTGGTTGAAGATAACAAAGTTTGACTGGTCCAAGTCAACAGTCCGAAGTAAACACAAATGGAGGGATTATTGTGTGGGTTCTTTTGGCCTAAGGCTTATAGCTTATGATTATAGTTTTTGAATTTTGGAATGTTTGTGAGAGGCAGTACGCACAAAAAATAGTCGCATGTGATTTTGGCCGGTACAACTGAACTTAGTACACTTTTTACTACAATTATCCTTTAGACCCTGCCTCGAAAAATGCACTATTTTTGAAAAAAAAAGTATTGCACCTACGGTAGATAAGCATAAGCTATAAGCGGTTTCAAACCCGGCTGTTGTGGGGGTGGCCCCCACCTAAACCCAGCAGGCCTGTTAGAAGACTATAAAGACCAGAGTAGAACGTGTGCAATGACTCAAATACCCCTAGGGGAGATGTTCAGATGTAAGGGCATGATTGTAAAAAGCATATCCCACATGAATATATATCAGGATGAGGGGGAGGGCAAAGCAGGACACTTCCCACTCCCCACTACCATTTCTCTCTCTGTTTGGTCTGTAACCACAACAGTTGGCGCCGTCCGTGGGGAGGACGAGGACAAGCCCGGAGATCGAAGAAGAAGATGGCACCGAAAAAAGCTTCATCGGCGGCGGCTAAGGGAAAGAAGACGGTCGGGTCGGAGCGGCGCGTGAGCACCAGGGCCTCGGCGTCGGCTGCCGCGGGCGCAAGTATCGACGTCCGCGTGACAACGACAACCGACCCCACCGCTGCGATGACCACCACCGACCCCGCCGCTGCGACGACCACCACCGACCCCGCCGCTGCGACGACCACCACCGCGACGACCACCGACCCCGCCACCACGGATCAGGCGGTTGGTGGTAGCCATGACGGAGCGGTCGACAGCCTGGGACCTCGGGAGGCGATGGTTGCCATGCCGGCTCGCCCGCCGGGCGTACCAGCGGCCCCACCCCCAGCTGCAGTAGAAAGTGCTTTGTTGGCGGCCCTCAATGCGTTCCAGCGGGAGCTCGGAGATCTTCGCGGAGCTGTCCGAGACATGCAGGAGGCCCGGAGCCAGCAGGCCGCACCAGTGGTCGCGCCGGAGCCTACGCGCGTCGACCCAGAGTCCCCGCTCTCGGCAGGATTGCAGCAAGCGGAATGGCTCGAAGACTTCAAGTTCCCCAGCGTCATCGAGCCGTTCAAAGGTGATACGGACCCCCGCGAGTTCGTACGCGTGTATGAAACCGCCATCGAGGCAGCGGGGGGAGACGATACCACAAAGGCGAAGGGGCTCCCCCTCGCATTGCAGGGAGTGGCGCTTTCCTGGTTCTTTACCATAGAGCCGAACTCCATCTACGCGTGGGAGCAGCTCTGCAATCGCCTCCACAACAACTTCCAGGGAAACTATGTTGAGCGGGTCGACGTGGATCAACTCTTCGCCGTAAAGCAGAAACCCTCGGAGAAGCTCCGGGACTACTTCAAGCGCTTCGCGAAGATACGCTGCCAAGTCAAGGACGTCAACGAGACCACCGTCGTCAACGCAGCCATACAAGGCCTCCGCCCGGGTCCGATGGCCGAGTACAACGCGCGGAAGCCAATCAAGATGGTGGCAAAGCTCTTCGACAAGATGGAGCAGTACGCCAGGGCGGAAGAGGATGCCCGGCGGAGGCGGGGTGATGACTCCGATACTAACCAGGCCGATGGCTCCGCAAGGGTCGAAGAAGATCCATCCAAGGATGGCTCTTCGAAGGGCAAGCGCAAGCCGGAGTCGTCCAAGGACGCGACCGACCGCAGTGAAGCCCCGCATAAGGAGCCATCCAGTAGGCCCAAGCGCGGACAGCAGAAGTCGCGGCGAGGCCGCTTTGTCTTCGACATCGACGGTGGTTCCGAGGAAAGCGTCTCCGCGGGTCGTGGCAATCGGGGGAGCCGAGGCCGAGGAGGTCGCGGCCGCGGCCGAGGCCGCGATGACAGAGGCCAAACGGACTACGACGATCGACAGCACGGGCTGTGGTGCGAAGTCCATGGCCGAGGCACCCACGACACACGCTCGTGCGTCTCCATTGCGGCGCTCCGCCAGAGCGTCGCTAGAGACAGGAACCCGGAGGTGCGTCCGCCTGTGGTGGCCCACGTCCAGCTCCCGTACGAAGCCCCCATGCAGATTCAGGGGCAAGGGGTACAGCCCCAGGAAGGCCCCCTACGGATCCAGGCTCACGTGCAGCAGCCCCGGGAGGGCCTCCTGCAGTTGCAGGCCCCGGAGGCAACGCACCGCAGGGTCATCAACGTCATATCCGGAGGCTCCGCGCTGGGGTTTGCCTCAGCACGGCAGCAGAAGGCCTATACGCGAAGGCTACATCACGTGGCGGTATACCCAGCACAAGCGCCACCGGACTGGGCACAGCACGAAGTCACATTCACACCCGATGATGCCCGAGGTGTAGACTTTCCACACCAGGACCCCCTGATCATCCAGGTCATCATCGCGAGATGCGACGTGGGGCGTGCCCTCGTAGACGGGGGTAGCTCCGCGAATGTATTGTTTGCGGCGGCCTTCGACCAGATGGGGATCCCTCGGAGCCGTCTAGGGCCCTCGGGAGTCCCCCTGCAGGGCTTCGGGGGACAGCCCTTACGGGCGCTTGGACAGATATGTCTCCAAGTTTCGTTTGGCCAAGACGACAATGTGCGGGCCGAAGATGCCACCTTCGACGTGGTTGACCTCCCGTACCCCTACAATGTCATACTAGGGCGTCCAATCCTCAACTCCTTCGGCGCGGTGCCACACCACGGCTATCTATGCATGAAGATTCCGGGGCCGCGGGCTATTATCACCATCCGCGGTGACCAAGACATGGTCCGGCGCATTGAGCCAGGTACCAGGTATCCGCGCCGCGAAGCTCAACGATGCTCTTAGGAGTCGACACAAAACGGGAGTCTCACGGCATTATTCGAAGGTAGCTGGGCGGGCCCTGCAGATACGGTTAGTCTATCCCTCCTTTGTAATTGCTCACCCGCGCAAACGGGAGGCCAATAAAGTTCACCGTTTGTCGCTTGTCGATTGATTGTTATACATCAAAACTCGACGAGGGGCGCGCGGAGGCCTGGCCCACGCGCCTCCTCCGGCGCTCAAACCAAAGACGCACGTTCGCGTGTGCACTCGCCGTAGCCTGGGGTACGGGACTGAGTATAAATCGAAGTCGCACGTTCGCGTGTGCACTCGCCGTAGCCAAAAGGTGACGGGGCTGAGTATAAACCAAAGACGCACGTTCGCGTGTGCACTCACCGTAGCCTGGGGTACGGGACTGAGTATAAATCGAAGTCGCACGTTCGCGTGTGCACTCGCCGTAGCCAAAAGGTGACGGGGCTGAGTATAAACCAAAGACGCACGTTCGCGTGTGCACTCGCCATAGCCTGGGGTACGGGACTGAGTATAAATCGAAGTCGCGCGTCCACGTGTGCACTCGCCGTAGCCAAAAGGTGACGGGGCTAAGTATAAACCAAAGACACACGTTCGCGTGTGCACTCGCCGTAGCCTGGGGTACGGGACTGAGTATAAATCGAAGTCGCACGTCCGCGTGTGCACTCGCCGTAGCCAAAAGGTGACGGGGCTGAGTATAAACCAAAGACGCACATTCGCGTGTGCACTCGCCGTAACCTGGGGTACGGGACTGAGTATAAATCGAAGTCGCACGCTCGCGTGTGCACTCGCCGTAGCCAAAAGGTGACGGGGCTGAGTATAAACCAAAGACGTGCGGGGGGACGCCTTCGCACGCACTCTGCGGAGTATAAATAAGACGTGACGTCGAGGTTCGCCTCCGCACGCGCCAGTCCACGGACTCTAAAAAAGACGTGACGTCGAGGTTCACCTCCGCACGCGCCAGTCTACGGACTCTAAAAAAGACGTGACTGTCGAGGCATTCCTCCGCACGCGCGAGTCCACGGACTATAAAAAAGACGCGGATGCTCTCCCTGCGCACTCTACGGAGTCTAAACAAGACGCGGACTCTGCGCACTCCAAGGACCTCGTCCCTGCGCGTACTCTTCGGAGTATAAATAAGACGTGGATGTTGATCCCACGCACTCTACGGAGTCTAAATAAAATACGGGTGCCCTCCGTGCGCTCTGCGGAGCGGGAGGAGGACGCGGACATTAATCGCATACCCCGACGAGCCGGATGGCGCGCACAGCGCACTAGAGGCTGCTCCCATGGAGAATGCATGAAGGGGACGGAGCGTGCGCGTCTCTACCTCGACTTGGGCGTCAGCTCCGCTGCCACTCACTCGAAGGATAGGGGACGGAGCGCGAAGTACACCAGAGGCTAGCCCCGCTGCGAGGGGCAGGGGAGCGCAATGTGCGCGCACTTCCGCCTCCGCACGCGCCAATCTACAGACTATGGAAGGATGGAGCGTCGGGGTCCGCCTCTATATACGCTATCCTACCAGGCAACCAACATGCCAACCCCGGTGGACGTCGAACAAGGCCCCGGGAGCGTCAACACGTTCACCTCGGCTGGGCGGATGGAGCCCCTGCGCGGTGTGTGGCATATTAGCGAACCCGAGAGGGAAACTCGCGGCACATATCTCGAAGTACCAGAAAAACTCATGTATATTGGAAAAATCACAAAGCTACAAAGGCCCGGCGGCATCCCTGCTGCGCTAGGCCACTACTCCGCGGGCTCGTCCTTAACGCGCGCTAAAGCCGGGGACCCGCCCGTAGAAGGTTGGCCTGCCCAAAAGTTCAATGACTCCTCGGCCCTTCGCCACCGCCGAAGGCGCCGCCGGGTCGCAAGGCCAGACGCAAGTAGCCGCCCCCAACAAGGAAGCTGCCCGGGATGAAGGCAGGTAGTCAGTTCGTGAAGCAAGCATGCACTTTATTCATTCAGCAAAGGAGCAAATGTTACAACGCACGCCCACACCTAGCTACTTTCGCACCGCACCTGTGAGCCGTCGGCATCTGCGGAGGCCCCAGCGCCACCCTCGTCGCGCCGCGGGACCTCGTCCAGAAATTGGCCGAGACTCCCCTCCCCGTGAAGGGACTTCCGGAGCTCGACCCGCGCGGCAGCTATCCCGATGTAGTCCCAGATCCGCTCGTAGAAGAATTTGAGGGGCTGGCGAACGGCGCGAACTTCACCGGACATCACTCCGGCTCTGCCGGGCATCTCCAGCTGCGGGTTCGCCAGCTCGGCAATGTGTGCGCAACCACGGTGCCGAAGAAGGGCGCACACCAAGCATGACGCCACGTAGGCGCAGTGGTCACCAAAGTACGTCGCAGCTCCGCGTGCCACGTCGGCAGCATCATGGATCCAGCGTAGGGCCCGCAGCAACTCCTCCGGGCCGAAGGCGTGGTCCGGCACCCCGGCCACAAGTCCTTCGAGATGGACTTCCAGCATTTGCAGGGCATCCCACGCAAGCACTGAAGCCTCGTCAAGCGTCTGGTTGCGCTTCGCTAGAGTCGAGGCAAGCTCGCCCTTTTCCTTCTCCAGCAGGGCGACTTGTTGCAGAAGGCCGTCCCGCTCCACCGCGAACTCCATCCGCGTCGCCTCGGTGGCCGACTTTCGCGCCGACGCGGCAGCTCCCTCGGCGTGCGCCTTCGCCTCGGCGCACTCCGCCTCAAGCTGGCGGATTCGGGCATCCTGGGCGGACCGAGCCCCAGCGGCCTCGTGCAGCTGCCCCTCGACGGCCTGCAGCCTATCTTCCAGCGCCCTTTGCGCATGAGCGTACGCCGTCTGCAGGGCTTGCCCCAGCACCAGGGTCTGTAGGGCAAAAAGCGATTCAGCAAGCGCAGCGTGGCCGGGCGTTTGTCATATAACAATGTACTTACCCGCACTCCCGACGCCTCGAAGCCGTCCCTCAGACGGTCTACCCCGTAAGTGGGTAGCGCCTGCTGCCTGGCGCTGGCAGCCACGTCATCCACAATGCTGTGCCATGCCCTCAGCGCCTCCGGCGGGGGGACGAAGTCCGCAGGATTGGAACGCGCAGCGCTCGTGCCAGCAGCGCCGGAACCCTCGCGTTCCGGCAAAAGCTCCTCCTCCGGGATAAGCAACACTGCAGGCAAAACTGCGCGTAAGCATCGTGAAGCACAGTAAAAAAAACCTACCAGGGTCAGCCAAGCCACCGTACCTTCAGTAGCAGACGGGGGAGCGGTGACATGGGCCCTCGCGGAAGGCAGGGTCCCGCAAGGAGTAGAGGTCTCCGGGCTCGGAGCCAACGCCGATCGCTCCGGCGCGGCGGACAGTGTAGCCTGGAGGGCAGAGGGGGCGGATGCCGCCGGGACTTCGCTGCAGGCATCCGAATCCCACAAGCTCCTGATGCCCGTCGCCACGACGAAACCCCTCGTCGTCCGATGAAGCTCAGGCCGCAGGCACGGCCGCTTGGCCGGAGCAAGCGGCGGTACCGCCCCAGCGGACACTGCCGGAGAAATCCCGGCGTCCACGGCGTCCGGGGGCGAAGGCCCCGCCGGGGTGGGTACTGCGAGGGGCACCTCGCGTCCCGCCGCCACTATCGGCGAAGGCTCATCTCCATGCGCCCTCGCGGGGGGAGCCTCCGACACCATGGCAGGCGTGGTCGAGGGGTCCACCTCCGCACCACCGGCCCGCGCGGTTCCTGCCTCGACGACCGCAGCGGGTGATGAGGCTTCCTCCCTCCGGCTGCTCGTGGTAGGCTCGGCGCCCAAGACGCCCGCCGAAGATCCTTCGCCTTCGGCGTCTGCACCTTCCAACCCCGAATCGGCGTACTTCGCCGAATCCGACTCCGCGTCCGCCGCACCTTCGGGAGCACTAGCAATAGCAGCGGCAGCTGCCGCACCAAGCGCGGCAGACGCTCCGTCTCGGCTCCTTTTGCGAGGCGGCGCCTTCCTCTTAGTTGCGCCGTCATCTGGAGCAGCACGCTCCGGCACGGCAAGGCCCAGGGCCTCGCACACGCGGTTTATCCGCCCCAGCCCCGCCTCGGCGGTAGCGGACGCACGCTGCTCATGCTCCCTCTTGGTGTACGGCCCCAGGAACACGCGCGCGGCCAGCTCCGCATCCTCCAAGCAGATCCCTAAGGCCAAACAAGAGACAACACTAAGGTAATGCATTCAGAGCAAGCAAAGGGGAGATGCGGTCAAGCCTTACAAAGACTGGGGGGCGCCGGTAGCGAGCAGATCCGCGGTGAAACATTGTCGTCCTGGCGCTTCTCGGCGGCAAGGCGCCAGTCACGGGCAAGCGGGGCCACGCCGTACATAATGTACTCTTCGGCGAGGTCACGCATGTTCAGGCGGGCGGCTATTCCCACGAGTTGTCGGGCCCTTCGTTGGTCCTCATCATCCAGCGTTCGGCCGGGCGAGGTCTTGAACGTGATTGGCCGGCCCGTGCATTCGAGGCCGCTCCCGCTCTCCACGCGGTGATAGAACCACCGCTTCATCCAGTTGGACTCCCACTTCCCGTGCGTGGAGTTCGCAGGGAAGAGCTTGCCACAACCTGATCGCAGAATGAAGGTGACGCTGCCGAAGCTCGACAGCGTCCCGTCCTGCCGCTCTTTGGGCTGGTACCGTGCCTCGTGCAGGTAGGCGAACAACGAAGCGCTGGGCCAGCACGCTCCCGAGCGCACGGCCCAGCTGTACACCGCGAGCCGGGCCACGGCGTTCGGAGTTAGTTGCGCTAACTCCAGCCCAAAAGTCCGCAGCACGGCGCCCACAATCGCCGCCGCTGGGATGCGAAGCCCAGCGTTAAGAAAGGCGACGAAGACGATCGCCTCCGACTTCTTGGGGCGTGGTTTCGTCTCATCGGCGGTGGGCAGTCGCACGACCTCGCGCGCGGACAGCTTCCCCGCGTGCACCAGCGTTTGGATAACCTTCTCGGTAACGAGAGAGCGGCCCAACTCGCCGAAAAACGTACCTTCTTTTTCCGCCGCCAGCCACAGCTTGTTCGCCGCCGCCGGGTCGCGTTCGCTGATCGAGTACTTCACCTCGACCGGTGACGACCGCCGGCGAACACCACAGCCACCAATCGCCTGTCCCTATTCGCCACCAGATGCCATTGCTTTTCGCACAAAGAAGGTGGCGACGAGAATACGAAGGGGAACACGGAAGGCGGTGCAAGCAAGAAGCGGGTGTGGAGCTGCGGCGGCACAGTTACGACGCCTATTTCAAGCCACCTCGCCCCAATACCGAAGCGTCGCGACGGTCCGCATACCGGGCGCGACCACACTTGTACAGACCGTCCCGCACGATTCCCCAAACCGGAGCCGAGGCGTCGTGGCGGTACACGCCGCACGCGACCGCACAACCAAGGACAGTCAATGCAAGCGGTTGCGGTCACGCAACCCCTGGAATACCGCGACGCCCCCAATTATGAGCCGCCGCGTGCCCCACTCACGGGACGGCACAGTACGACACGGTGACCCGCCTTTTGGCAGGACACGCGTCGGGACGGAGCGCGCGCGCCTCTGCTTCGACTTAGGCGCCAGCTCCGCTGCCACCCGTTCGAAGGATAGGGGATGGAGCGTGCGCGCCTCTGCTTCGACTTAAGCGCCAGCTCCGCTGCCACCCGTTCGAAGGGTACGGGACGGAGCGCGCGCGCCTCTGCTTCGACTTAGGCGCCAGCCCCGCTGCCACCCGTTCGAAGGGTAGCGGACGGAGCGCGCGCGCCTCTGCTTCGACTTGGGCGTCAGCTCCGCTGCCACCCGTTCGAGGGGTAGGGGACGGAGCGCGCGCGCGCCTCTGCTTCGACTTGGGCGCCAGCTCCGCTGCCACCCGTTCGAAGGGTAGGGGACGGAGCGCGCGCCCCTCTGCTTCGACTTAGGCGCCAGCCCCGCTGCCACCCGTTCGAAGGGTAGGGGACGGAGCACGCGCGCGCCTCTCCTTCGACTTAGGTGCCAGCTCCGCTACCACCCGTACCAAGGGAAGGGGACGGAGCACGCACGCCTCTGCTAGGGGACAGAGTGCGCGCACACCTATCTCGGCCAGGCGCCAACTCGCGCCAACTCCGCTGCATCGACTTCGACACTCTGCCGCGGGCGAGCCTCCACTTTGGCAGGCATGCTTTGCCACCGATCTTGGCTCGACGTCGGGGTATGACGGCAAAACCGCCGCGGGTCAGGCGACTCTGGAGGCGGCCTCGACATGACCTCTGCCTCCATGGGAAAAGGGAGGCCGGCAGCCGCTTCGACGACAAAACCTACGCAGCAACCTCATATCCCGCAAAGCTTGCCTCGGTCTTCCTGAACAGACCACCTACAGCGCACCAACCTTTTCCCCGAGCGATGCGGACGGGCTCCGTCAGGAACACCGATTGTAGATGGTCTGTCAAGAAGAACAAGGCAAACCTTGCTGTCGTATGCAGCGGCGCAGAACGCAGAATAGTGCAAAGGTCAATTTGCGGCAAGCACAGACCTGCTTGCGTACACAGATATGAAGTCACCACACCAGCATATGCTCGTTCGCACAGCCGGAGCACGCGGATGTCTTCATATCTGTATACGAGAGCAGGTCCGGCCCTGCCATTTCCACATCAAGCCGCGAAGTATCCCCACAAGTAGGACATACTTTTGTTCACCAGCGCTCGCTGACATTAGCGTCGGTCGACGCAGTCATCAAACGCAGATGAACAAAAGTTTGGCCTACATATGAGAAGTTAACCATGAACAGGTGTGGGACGCGCAGCAAGGGATGTCCAGGGAGCAGCCCTCGTCGCCAACCTATTTATACCCAGCCTCACCAGACGAGGAGTCGCCAGCAGGGAGGGACGTCAGTTGGAGGTATGCCAACCATCGGAAGCGCAAACGGGGGGTGTCGGGCGGTTCAACTACCAATGGCGCGCAAGTGCAACCGCCCGCACCCCACTGCATGCGCATCGGAAACCGTCGCATGCTCCGTTCACGAGAAGGCCCACTACACGAGGCGACGGCCCGCCCCCTGGCAAGCCAACCGCCATTTACAGCGCACTACCTGTCCACACGGTCACGTCAGCTTTCAAGTGGCAGGGTCAACAGCGCGCGCGCCTCTACTCCGAGTTAGGCGCCAGCTCCGCTGCCACCCGTTCGAAGGGTAGGGGACGGAGCGCGCGCGCCTCTACCTCGGCTTGGGCGCCAGCTCCGCTGCCACCCGTTCGAAGGGTAGGGGACGGAGCGCGCGCCTCTACTTCGGCTTGGGCGCCAGCTCCGCTGCCACCCGTTCGAAGGGTAGGGGACGGAGCACGCGCGCCTCTACGTCGGCTTGGGCGCCAGCTCCGCTGCCACCCGTTCGAAGGGTAGGGGACGGAGCGCGCGCCTCTACTTCGGCTTGGGCGCCAGCTCCGCTGCCACCCGTTCGAACGGTAGGGGACGGAGCGCGCGCGCCTCTACGTCGGCTTGGGCGCCAGCTCCGCTGCCACCCGTTCGAAGGGTAGGGGACGGAGCGCGCGCGCCTCTACCTCGCCTTGGGCGCCAGCTCCGCTGCCACCCGTTCGAAGGGTAGGGGACGGAGCGCGCGCCTCTACTTCGGCTTGGGCGCCAGCTCCGCTGCCACCCGTTCGAAGGGTAGGGGACGGAGCGCGCGCGCCTCCACTTCGGTTTGGGCGCCAGCTCCGCTGCCACCCGTTCGAAGGGTAGGGGACGGAGCGCGCGCGCGCGCCTCTACGACGACTTGGGCGCCAGCTCCGCTGCCACCCGTTCGAAGGGTAGGGGACGGAGCGCGCATGACCACCTCGACATCAACCGCAGCTTCGGCTGCAGACGCTCCGCTGCACGTTAACATTATGCAAAACCGGAGAAGTTCACAGGCCGCAGGGACGGAGGGGGCCAAGGGACTCGGCAACATGGCTTCGGCCCGGTGAAGCCCTTCACCATGAGAGGCTCCTGTTGTGGGGGTGGCCCCCACCTAAACCCAGCAGGCCTGTTAGAAGACTATAAAGACCAGAGTAGAACGTGTGCAATGACTCAAATACCCCTAGGGGAGATGTTCAGATGTAAGGGCATGATTGTAAAAGCATATCCCACATGAATATATATCAGGATGAGGGGGAGGGCAAAGCAGGACACTTCCCACTCCCCACTACCATTTCTCTCTCTGTTTGGTCTGTAACCACAACACCGGCCATTAGGTAGGTTTTTTTAGTTTTGTACAGATCTAAGAGTTTTTGCTAGTCACTGTCTATCACAATTCAGTGGTGGTTTGTTTCCCCGGACCTTCTTTCCTATGGTTTCCTTCTGGATTGTCACAATCAGGCAATCCCCCCTTCTCCTAGTTTTTGGGTCAAGCTCGTCAACCCCCAACAAGTTCCCTTACATTCCCCTCCAATTCTGGCAGAATTAGGGCCTATTGAACAAGAATTTGGTGCCAACAGGTTGGATTCATCACCCTCTCCATCGGTGGCTCCTTTCACTACTACCTCCCCTTGTTGTGGAGGAGGCAAGACCTCATATGAGGGCTTCATCAAGCCAGCACTGATGACCACCAAAATTTAGATGAGGATTTCTACATGTATGCGTCAGTCATCACCAATACATTTGGCAGAATTTTCTCAGTTTCTTACTGACCGTCATCAATATCACATGCAATCTCTACTTCAGCTGCGGTGGCTCATGGAGTCTACATCTCACGATTTGCTCCAAGCAGACTTGTCCAAATGTGCAGCCTGGCCTAGCACGGCTCATGCCTATTAGGCACGACCCACTTAGCCTATCCGCCTAAATGGGTCATATCATACCGGCCTATGGGCTGAGCCATAGACTTAGAAACGCCCACCGAGGTGATGGGTCGTGTCGTGTCGGCCCAGGCCCATTTAGCTCGATAGGCCAAGGAGGCCCATCTAGTCCATTTGTCATGAATATTTTTATAAATAATGTAAGAAAACCCTAGGAAGTATATAAAAATATAAATAAAATTATTTATACTTATAAAATTAAAAATATATAAAATATTAAAAAATAAACCGACAGTGTCGGGCTAGATCATGGTTAGGCCGACACGTCGAGCCGGGGTGGCAACCCAAGCACGGCCCAGCGCATCGTGTATTTGGTCATCTTTAGTTCTAAGTTTTAGAGTGCAAAAATCCTAGAGGACTTCTTTGCAACTTTGTCCTTTTCTAGGGGCTTTTTTATGTAATGCGTGGGTCCTTGTAATATTTGTTGTCGTAATATAACAGGAATGAAAGTTGTTGTTACGGTCAAACACCAGGCCCACAATAATATTGTGGTCTTGGTTGCTGCATAGCCGCAAAAAATTTTTGTGGAGGAGTGCAGCTTTTGTGGTCATTGATGGCTACATCTGCAGTTGCCCCGCTCCAAATAATTTCAGCTTTTTATTTTCTAAATTTTATTTTTTCTGATTTTTTCTAAAATTTTCATTATTTTTTAACTTTTAAATAGCTAACAAACGTAATAAAACTTTTACAGCCACGATATACCAAAAAAAAAGCCAAAAAGCCCCGGCTAAAAGCCCTTCGGAGCGGGCCCGATATTGGGGCAATTGAGCCAGTTGACCCTGCCGGTGGGCTGCATATGTCAGCATGCCTTTTTGTATTTAATTATTTGTTGTTTACAGCGAAATGTTTAGGCCATTATTACTTTAGAGCGTGTTTAGATCTCTTGATTTGCCTCGCCTCGCCGGGCAAGGATAGTTGCTTGGTAGAGTAACTTTGCCATGCCAGGAAATCTTACTTGCAATGGCAAGGATTTTCTTGCCCACAACGGACAGCCAATTTGGCTGACTCGCTCTCGCAAGGCTAGATGAGGATGCAAACAAGCCCTCATTTGTCGCGTCCTAAAACACCTGGGCTTCCTACAATTTGTCACAATTACATAGGGCGTCGTGTGATTTATTCTTATATTGTTTTACTAGATAACGTACGCCAGCTTTGCCTCGTCACTTATCTTGTAATAGTCTAACTGGAGCGTACTACAGGGTCTTCAATATCTTTCTGAATGAAAAGTTGAGCTATATTGGGCGTTCGCCCTTTGGCTTGATGAATACTATAGCAGCCATGGTATTGGGAAAATATACTGACAAGCGGCCCTGGCCACTTGTCCTGGTAGCATTGGTTGTAGCGTTTGTTCAACTACTGGTGTTCACCGTCATACTGTGCCCTCTAGCGGCAGTGGCGGACCCAGGATTTTTACCAAAGGGTATGCCGCACCCAAATTTTCATATGCAATTCGGTAAAACCATTTACCAATTCAGTAAATAATTGTAAAATTTGCACCGTAATTCGATATACAAGCACTAAATAATATGATAAGTCTTAAATTCAAGAATTAAGTTAGAAACTTACACAAATTACAATATAAATAGTTCAAACACCATACTAATAGTCTCAAATATACATAAAAGACTTACAATACTACTTGTCTGACTTTTTTTGCCTACGCTTTCTAAAGGACATGAAAGTCTCGATTATATCATCTTCATCCACTTCAAAGAAAATATCCCGCTCAATGAATGTAACTAGACAATCATCCAAAAGACTATCACCCATCTTACATGAAAGTCTCGATTATATCATCTTCATCCACTTCAAAGAAAATATCTCGCTCAATGAATGTGACTAAACAATCATCCAAAAGACTATCACACATCTTATTTCTTAACTTTGTTTTCACTAAAACCATTGCAAAAAATACCCGTTCAACACTTGTTGTTGCCACTGGTAGAAGCAAAACCAATTTGAGAAGCATGTAAACAATATCATACACTTTATGCCTCTTTGTTTCAAGGTAAATGAGAAAGATATCATACACTTTATGCCTCTTTATTTCAATTATACAATTAATTGATGACTGCTTGAAGTATGTGGAAAGATATGCCCTATAACTAAAATTAAACTATTAGATCAAGGTAAATCAGAAATGAGATTTCATACGTCTTCAAAGGAAGGGATATTCATCAAGACTTCTAGAGACAAATTTTTTTTTCTGTACTCACATTCTTCTCCACTAGTGTTTACTTGCACCAAAACTTTCAAAGGCTCCCTTCCCAAGCTATCGACAGCACGATCAAGGTGATTAGCAATCTGAAAGTATGTCGACATTATGTGTCAATTGACATATCCATATTCCATAGATTATGTGCTTGTTGCTAGTTGCTTACCTTTTCATTATCTACACCCTCAACCATGTCAAGAATTGGAACAGAAGCTGCAAAATGACAGAAGAGGTATTAAGACCGAGCAACGAACAGCTGCTAAAACATTATCATGACTCATGAGAGGAATATTTGAAATACATTGATATATTTGGCACTTGGTGAGCAGCAATATACCATCACAAATAATTCATTACAAGGTAAAGCAATCTATCATGACTTAAATAGTTCTCTAACTATATATTTGCTCCTCTCCTTTTATAGGAGGAAAAGGGCAAGTTATCCATGTGAGACGTGGTGTCCAGCAGAGAACTAATCATTCGCCAACAATCTTCTACACGAACCAATGAGGCATTATGGGGAACTAGAGAAGGCACAATTTAACCATACCTAATAGTGATTTCACTTTGTTACTCTGCAAGTGCCCAATGAAATGCCACCGGATATCTTCCGGAAGCTGCAAAAACGGCAGAAGCAATCAGCCAACATCATATCTATACGATGGGTTGCAGGATATACAGATCGAATTCGAGCCACCCAATCCGAACCTGCGGTGCCTTGGTGACGAACTCCTGGACGTAGCTCTCGCCGAAGCAGCGGTGCCCCGCGTCGTAGAAATGACTGGCGCCGGTACCGAGTTTAGCTGAGCGCTGGGCCCCAGGGTATGCCGGGGCCCACCCGGCATACCCTGTGGGTCCGCCCCTGTCTAGCGGCCCTCTACGTGTGTGGGTTGTTGATCACCACCGGGATTTCGCTGTGGCGTCTAATAGAGCACGATTACGGGGGCAACGCGGATGCAGCAAACCTGAAGCCGGCACTGAATGTCCTCTACTCTCTAGCTCTGTTCCAGGGTGTGCTCTTCTGCTATAGGTTCCTCTCGTCACTTGCGAGCCGGAGGCTAGCGGATGTAGTGGCCGAAAGATACAATTTCGAGGAATCGGGACGCGCATCGGTCAGGGACTACTTGCGCGAAACCAGGATCGGGTGCGAGAAGGACCCATCATTCGCCAAAGGAAGGAACATTGTAACGTACGCCATGGGCCTGATGAAGTCCGACGAATCATCTGTGAGCAGCTTCCTTTCCGGGGCACGGATTCTGGACAAGCTCCTGGAGCACCCATGGGGGCATGGCATGCTGATAAGCCAGCTGATCATTGGGCCGGCGTCCTCTAACCAAGTACTCAAGAAACTGCTGCAAGCGCTGGACTCAAGAAGCCTACATGACAGAGACATCTCGCAGCCGGACTCAGGAGACCCACATGACACATACAAAAGGAATTTCGCCGCAACGAAAGCGGCGGGCCTTGCCAGCGAGATCGGCGAGCTCCGGGAGCTCGCCGCGAGGATAGTGGCGCACCTTGCCGGCGACATCCGTTTGAACCAGTTCCCGCAAGGGATCCAGTGCATATCTTCGCTGCTCGAGACCACCTCTGAGCAACAAGACGATGACAGTGCCCCCTCCGCTCACTACAAAGAGCTGATGGAGCAAGGCCTTCTCATCCTCGAGAAGCTCGCCGCCGACGAGCACAACCGCAGAGTCATAAGCAATGCCCAGGGCCTGCTCTCCAAGGCCATGGCGCCTGTAAGCTTTGACCTACTCCACCGCATCGATCATGAAGCATGGTCCGGAATCGTAGCCGCATCACTGAAAGTGATGTGCCGGCTTGTGACTGCTCCTGGAGAGACTGGCACCAAGCTGCGTAGCCAAATCTTAAGCAACAAGGAAGCAATCAACAGCATGGAGAGGATTCTCTGGTGTGATGATTGTGGTGAACAGCTCTGCATACTAGCCATTAAGATTCTCACACAACTACCCGAGGATGCATCTCCGAGTATAAGCACTGAAAGCAGAGAAAAAGTCACTAAGCTGCTGGTACGCATCTTCACTGATAATAACAAGGACAGCTCCATCAGAAAATTGGCAGGTGAAGCACTGGCAATGCTGTCTGACCAAAGCGAAAGCAACGCCACAATCATCTTGAAGGTAAATGATACTGTTGTCGATGATCTGCGTAAAATGCTTTTAGATGTTGAAAGCAGCACATACAGAATAAGTGCAGCGGAAATCCTGGAGCATCTATACATTCGTTACACACAGGATGATGACTATCTCAAGGAACTCGAGGAAGCCATGAAAGATGTCATGCCAAAGGTGATCAACGTAAAATAAATATCATCATTTTTATTTCGATTAACACACACGAACACACATAAATATCTTGTATCTTTACCCTTGCTGAATTAAACGTACTCTTGACGTTGCAGGTGCTCAGAGAAATACTTCCTCGTGGGTCGACTGGTGAAGTCAATTTTGCCGCACTAGATACTGACGTAGAAGGCCAACACGGTGGTGTTTCACAAGATAATGACCGGAACAACAACACTTCCTCTTGTCAGCAAAATGATGACGTCGATGAGCAACATGTGGACAGGAAGTTGCAGGCAGCATTATTATCTCTTAGTGCGGCAATATTTGACAAATTGATCAGTGAAGGTGAAGATTTGGCCCAACTGGTTCGTCAAATTGCCCCTGAAGGTCCTTCATTTAGCTTTGCCGGGAAGCTCAAGGAGATGGTAGAAAGAAACAATAAACCCACAGCCAATTGCCTGAGAATAATGAATATTACTAGTAGGATGGTCATATCAATGATAAAACACAACGGAAGCTACGTCGAAGCAGACCTGGAGAGCTTGAAGCAGTCTCTGTCCGATGCTTCGAAAAACATGTTTATTCTCGAGGGCTTCATGGATTTCTCTAGCAGCGATCATGGCGCATTGAAGCCTGTCAGAACTCTCGCTTCCCTTGTGAAAGAAGCAGAACAGATGCTTCTGGACAGAAAGGAGGAGGAAAGAAAGAAGCAGGAACAAATGCCAAGTACATCAGCCAACTAGCTCTGTCAATGGAAACCGACTGATTGAGTAGGCTATCTACTCATCTGCAGTTTGCAGACTGCATGCACTGTGTGTTAATCCGTACTATCGTTGGAAAATTGTGTGTCGTAACGATGTTATGTGTGTGTCGTGATTCGTGAAACCTAGCTATCTTGTGTCATGTATTTCTGAAACTTCTAAGTTAAACGTCTGCCGGTACAAATGTTCCAACGTGCCTCTGATCGGCTTCTATTATGCTGCATTTCATCTATGTCTTTCTGGAGGAAGGAGGCCACATTATGCTAAACTTGTACTCTGCTTTTATTCGTGTGCCTTAATAAACGGGGACATCAAATCCACATGCTGTTACTGGTAAGTGGGCCAATAGGGATCAAGGCAGAATGATGATGAAAGACAGAGGAGTCAGGAAGGAACCAAGCCGTAGCCGGGCTTGGTGATCGGTTACACCCATTGACTGACCAGATATACAAATTTTTGGCTGGCCTAAATGACAGGATATAACCAAAGAGAATATGTTACAAACAATAGAATTATTATCTCTTCCATAACATGATTTTAGATCAGGTCTTCCTGCCTATAGCGTGCTATTATTTTTCACTCCTTGTGGTGTCATTGTGGTCGTAGGTCATTAATGAACCTCTGTAATTCTTTCTCACAATGCTTCCTATAAGACCATGTGAAAATCATCCTATAGTTTATGATGAGTAATTAACTTTGGTTTGTAAGTGTGTCGAAGTTTGTATTTGATTCTTGGAGAGCTTGCTGAATTCCTATTGCTGTCAACTTGGTGTGGTATGACCACCATTGAAGGTGTGGTCGTAT
This sequence comes from Dendrocalamus latiflorus, assembly GCA_017311315.1. NCBI lineage: Eukaryota > Viridiplantae > Streptophyta > Magnoliopsida > Poales > Poaceae > Dendrocalamus > Dendrocalamus latiflorus. The sequence continues at coordinate 19,055,617 of CM029649.1, read as the reverse complement.
CGCAAGGTGCAGTTGGACTGGCCTGTAATTGGCGGTTGCAATTTTTCAAAGAAAGTGTCTCTAGGTAAGTCAAGTGTAGTACGACCTATGTAGTATGACCACTATGCAGAATGACCACTGCTTGGCAGGCGGTATGACTCTTTGGTACGAGCATTGTCCTGTTTCTGGTAGGCAGAAATTTATGAATTGGTTTTAGGTGTTCAGGATTGTTACATGTGGGTTGCATATTACATTCATGTGATAGAGAATAAAATATGTCATCTTAGAAAACCTATCCATAATGATAAATACCGAATATCTTCCCCACTTAGTCCTAGGCAATCCTAAAACAAAATTCATACTAAGGTCCTCCCAAGGTGTACTAGGAACAGGAAATGGGGTATATAAACCATGTGAATTAGTTTAGATTTAGCTTTGTAGCATGTTACACAACGTTTATAAACCTTTCGTCATCGTGCCTCATCGTAGGCTAATAAAAGTGATTGCTCAACATGGAGAAAGTCTTTTCTCTATCAAAATGTCCAATCAATCTACCTACATGTGATTCCTACAGCAAAAGCACACGTATAGACGATTCTAGAACACATAACTTGTTAACATGAAATAAAAGTCCAGCATAAGCATGATATTTATCCCATCCTTTTCTACCTATATTTATCCCATCCTTTTCCATCTTTGCAATTAGAATATGGTTCAACAAAATCACAATTACAAGTGCACAATTCTCTAATGCTCTCTAAACCAGGACCTCTCACTTCTAATTGTGTCAAAGAACTATTTTCCTAGACAAAGCATCAGCAACCACATTCTCTTTACCTTTCTTATATTTCACAACATATATAAAAGATTCAATGAATTCAACCCACTTTACATATCTACAATTTAAATTAGCATGTCCTTTAAGATACTTTAAACATTCATGATCAGAATGAATGATAAATTTTTTAGATCATAAACAATGTTTCCACGTCTCCATAACACGCACAAAGAGTATACAATTTTTTTTATCACAAATAGGATAATTTAATTGAGCACCACTAAGTTTCTCACTAAAGTATGCTATAGTTTTCTTTTTTGCATCAGAACACCTATAGTACCTGTTCTACTAGCATTAAATTCAATTTCAAAAGTTTTAGTGAAATTAGGTAAAACAATCAAAGGTGCTTCAGTTAAACACTTTTTTAATTCAGCAAAAAAGCTTTCTCTTGCCCTACCCCCACACAAATTCAACAAATTTTTGGTCAATTCATTCAATAGAGCAGCAGTAGTGCTAAAATCTTTCACAAATTGACAATAAAAATCAGCAAGATCAAGAAAGCTTCTAACTTGACTCACATTCATAAAATTAAGCCAATTCTTAATAGATTCAACCTTAGATTCATCAACTTTTACTCCCTTTCCAAAAATGACAAATCCTATGAACATAAACTTCTCTTGGCAAAAAGTGCACTTCTTGAAATTGGCAAACAGCTTTTCAGCTCTAAATACATCTAGCACCTGTCTAATATGATCAATGTGTTGTTTCATTGTACGACTATAAATCAGAATATCATCAAAGTAAACCACCATAGATTTTCCAATGAAAGCCCTCAAAACATGGTTCTTCAATCTCATGAATGTACTAGGTGCATTAGTTAATCCAAAAGACATCGTTAATCACTCATACAATCCAAAATTCATTTTAAAGGTAGTTTTTCACTTATCGCCCTCCTTCATCCTAATTTGATGGTATCCACTATGCAAATTAATTCTAAAGAAAATAACAAGACCACTGAACTCATGTAACATATCATCTAATATGGAAATAGTATGATGATATCTAACCGTGATGTTGTTTATTGCTCTACAATCAACACACATACATCATGTATAATCTCTTTTAGGAACTAGAAAAATAGGAATAACACAAGGAATTAAACTTTTGTGTACATACCTTTTGTTTAAAAGTTCTTGCACTTGTTTCTGAATTTTCTTTATTTCTTCGAGATTGGTACGGCACGGTGGATGATTGGGAAGGATGATCCTAGAATTAAATCGATATGATGCTTTATCCCCTAAATTGATGGCAAAGCAGATGGTATTTCTTTTGAAAACACGTCTTCAAAAGCCTGCAAAACTTTAGAACAACACTAGAAAGAGATTTTAAATCATTAGTAGAAAGCATGTATCTTTGTATAGCAACACAAAGTGCATCAAATGGAGATAATCTCTTATCACTCTCAACTCATATTTTATGACTATCATGACTAACTTATTCTCTGTCTCTCTCACTCTTTCTTTTTCTACTCAATTTTGGTTTGTGACTCTCACTCAATGGTTTTGGAATGACACTCTTTTGCTCTTTTTCTTTCTCACTCACTACTTGTACCTCAATCTTTTGCATAGTGTCATTGACAATTTGAGAATGAGTCATTAGTTGTAGTAACACCTCTTTGTTATTCCACTTGAACTTATATTGATTGGTGCGGCCATCGTAAGTCATGGCTTAATCATATTGCCTTTGCATAGTATCATTGACAATTTGAGAATGAGTCATTGGTCACAGCAGCACCTCTTTGTTGTTCCACTTGAACTTATATTGATTGGTGCGGCCATCATAAGTCACGGCTTAATCATATTGCCATGGCCTCCCAAGCAACAAAACACCACATCATATTCCACAGTGTCTCAATATTTTTCAATCTAAAAAGTAACATCCATGGTGTATTCAACATTCATTGATCTTTGATCACTAAGCCATCGAATTTGATACGGGCGTGGATGCTTCTTGTATTTCAAATAGAGCTTAGTGCACAGCTCTCTACTCTATTAGCCAAATTGTGACAACTCTCTCCATCAATGATTACCTTACAAATTTATCATTGTTGCTAATTTGAGCTCTGATTTGAAACAGATTGGTCAAATTAATCCAGATGCCAAAACTCCAATTCAGCACCGAGCAAACGACAACCAACTGGATCTGTTGATCCAACCAACGAGTAGAATGGTGCACCGCGCTGTCACGAGAGCTGCGCCTGGCACCGCTGTGAGCTGCCGGAGAAGTCCGCCTACTCATCGTCCTCCTTGGAGCCGGAGCTGGCTGCCTCTCAGGGCCAATGGATTCAGGTTAGTCGGGCCGACGAGGCAGTTTGGACAGGAGGTCCTCATGCATAGTGTGCAATGCTCTTAGTCGGAAGGAGGCGACTAGATAACGGCAACACTATAGCAAGAAGTTTTACAGTGTTTGGAGAAGTTTCATGAAACATTTTAAAACGTTTTTAATGAGTTTTGAGTGTTTCTAGAAGTTTTCAGAAAATTATAAAAAAAATTTCAAGCCAAAGTTTCAGCGAGTTTCAAATTTCAGAATTCGAGTTTCAACTAGTTTCAACGAGAGATTCGACAAGGTTCAACCAAAATTACATGCCCCCGGTCATCATGCCGCTTTGCCCGGTCGCTGCAGCCACCGTTGTGCCCCACTCCCCAACGAGCCTCCTTGCACGCTGCCTCGAGGTGGATCGGTGTGGGGATTCGCCGGTGGTGACAGCGAAATCATTCGGAGGGGGGAGGAGGGTGGGTGAGAGGGGAGAGAGAGACAAGGAATGGAGAAAATGGGGGGAAGAAGGTTCTCATCTTTTGGTTGCGTGAGCTGTGGATAAAAACCACCGGTGCATTGAATAGACGAGATCTGACAGTGGCAACCTATTCCGTTGCCTCCCATTGCCGCCGTCGAAGCAGACCTGCCTCCCGTCGCCGTCGTCACCCGCAGGCAGCCCACCTCCTGTTGCCTCATTGCACTTGGTCGATCCTGAAGGTGACCGGATCTGTCGTGTGTGGTCACGTGTAGCACACGATGCACGTGGGGTGAGCTCATCCAGGCAAATTCATGGGATGAGCCAGTCCAACATCTTGAAGGAATATTTCTCAAAAGTGGATAAGCCCATTAGGATGAAATAGTACCATCTAGCCAACCAAACACTGAGACAACCCAAAAAAAGCTGAATGGAATCATCCCATCCACCCTTGTCCACGCATCCAAACACACGGTTAGTTTTTCTCTAGTCGAAATCAACTTGAAGGGCAAGTGCCAGGAGCCGCATTAGCCTAAACCACTCCCAAAATTTTCAGTTATTATATGTATTGCAATTTCCTTTACGGACATAAATTCCGTGAACCGCAGCAGGTAAAATGGAATAGTCTCAGCCTGCCCGCGAATGACTTCCAACTTTATTGGTTTTATTTTGATCAATGCCAAATACAAGAAGGGGTTTCTCCACAACAACAATTGGTCAAAGGTAAAAAAATTACAAACATATTCGATATTACAAAAAGAGAATGTCAGGGTATACAATCCTGGAAATGCCGAGTTTTGATAGGCTACTTTACTCATCCGGACTTAACTCATACGTGGCTCCTCGAATCAACTTGACCAAAAACAACAAGCATGGATCCGATTCTTGCAGCAATCTGGGAGGATTACTCTATAAGCCAAGGTGTCTGAACGGATTCCCATTGGCATAGCTCGCTTTCTTTGAACCATAGAGCTACAAATAGGCAAGTGACATGAGCTTATCGTGTCATATTGTCAAGGATATAATAGCAGGTATAAATCAATTTCCGTCGGTTCAAGCTACTAGACATGCCATATCACTAAGTACACAACGCTCTTGTACTGAAAACAATCTTAACCCTGCTCCTAATCATCATGTCAACTACTTCAGTCTTCAGAGAACTGCTTAAAATCCTGACGAGAGAACCACTAACTCTTGTCATTCTAACGAACTTTTCAATTGGTGTTGCTGTGACTCCAGAAGCAAGTATTCATGGTTATTGACTCGGGGAATCACCTAAACAGCAAACTAACACCGCACTGAACTGTAGCATAACTTACCTATTTCCCGCTTGCCGTTGTCAGGACTATCGCTTCCATGGACAACATTCCTGAAAAGAAAGAGTCCATCACAATTTCTTTGATATATAGAGGGAAAATGGAGGTGATATCCAACTAAAATATAACGGATTTTAGCATTAAGACATGAAAGAGCGTGGGTGCCAACTGTCAACCTTCCTGTTTGAATAGCAAGATCACCCCGTATGGTCCCTGCTTCAGCTTGAAGGGGATTAGTAGCTCCTATTAATTTGCGAGCTGAAGCAACAACACCATCACCCTCCCAGGCCTGAAAGACAGAATAACAAAAAAAATTAAATGTGAAATATGTATTGGTCAAGTGTGGAGTTGCAAATATGTTTGTTTCTGCACTAATATATACCATGCAAACAACAGGACCAGAAGTTATGGAATTGATCAGCTTGGGAAAGAAAGGTCTGTCCTTCAAATCCTTGTAATGCTCCTAAGAAAAGGAAGAGCGAATAGGGGAGAGAGAGTTGGCGTATGCAAAAGCTTTAGTGGTTCATTGATATGACATAATATACTCCTCCCTGTTTCCCTATGTGAAAACAAAGACAATGCAAACTTTGCGATTGTATTTCTACAACCGTCTAACCTTATTTTCTCACTTTAATGAATGATGTGCAAAGTTTTTGTGTGTTCTCAAAAAAAAAAAAAAAAAAGAAACACACTGTTGTGTGTGCCGATGAATCACAGAAAACAAGGTTTGACTACAGATTTCAATTGTTAGACATGTAAATAGTATAGGATCTATTATGTTATTTGCATTTTATCCTGTACATTTGTATTGGGCCTCTGGCCTCTTTGCAATACAACAAGCCTCGTTCTTACATGGTATCAGAGCAAGGATAGGTTAGGGTTCTTGCCGCCACCTCCGTGGGCCCGCTTGCTCCTCCCTTCTCTCTCCCACGCACGCTCTGCTTCTCTCTTCCTGCATGCGCCCTCTACCCTGGCCACCGCCCGCTGCTCATCCGGATCTGATCACCGCCACTGCCACCCAGCCCACCCCGACCCACCTTCTCATCCCTTGCTCCACTGCCACCTATGCCCCGGCTGGCACCGGCTGACGCCGATGCCACCCCGGCTCCTTCGCCATCTCACTTCCCTCAGTTCATTTTGATAGGACAAATTTCCGAAAATGGGCTGTTCACCTGAAGATTCATCTCAACAGCAAGCGTTTCTGGGGCCATATCACTGGCAAGCACCCTTGTCCGCCCCGTCCCACACCGCCCACCCAGCCCGCTCTTCCTACTGGTGTGGATCAAGCGGCTCAGGACGAGGGCAATATTGCATTAGAGGAGGCCCTAGAGCTCTACCAATCCGAGCTGCACGCCTTCAAGCAGTGGCAGGATGCCGAGGCTCATGCTATTGCCATCCTGGTGGGTAGGATGATAGTAGCTATCTCCATGGATGTGACAGAGTTACCAATGACACAGCTTATGTGGGAGCGCCTCCGAGGTCACTACCAGCCGGCGAGTGATGCAATATATCTCTCAGTTGTGCATCGAGCACATTCCCTTCAGCAGCTTGATGCCACCGTCGATGACTTCAACCAGCAGATGTCTAAGCTATGGCGTCGGCTTGACTCTCTAGGGCCGGACGTTTGTCGGACCTAACCCTGTTGTGTGCGGCTTTGCACTCACCAGGAGAGTCACCGTCTCTATGACTTCCTGACGCGTCTCTGGCCTGAGTTCGATACTATGCAGGCTCAGCTCCTAACTCGTCACCTGCGCCCGAGCTTAGTGGAGGCTCTCAGGGCTATGCGTGCTAAGGAGACTCATCACCGTGGCGCGGCTCAAATGCAGGCTATCTTGTCTGCTTCAACACCTGTTTCTTCAGCACCAACCATGATCCCTACTCCAGCTCCCAACACCCCTATAGTCGTTGCTTCTACTGTGGGGTCTCCACTACACCTATTGCCAGCGTGACGGCCATAGGTACTAGGATTACTACAAGCGGAGGAGGGACCACAGTCGCCGGGGTGGACGTCCCCCGATGTGCTCTAGCAGTTCCTCCCACTCAAGAGCTGGCGCCTCTCACCAGAGCTCCTCCAGTGATGCTGCATAGCAGTTCCTTTCACTCCTTCAACGCATTGGTGTTGGCTTGTCCTCAGACTCCTCGGGATCAGCTCATCTAGCTCTTGTTTCTCAGAAGTCTTCCATGCCTCTGCCTCCTCACTCATCAGGTATCCTATCTCCGTGGATTTTGGACTCTGGTGCTTCTTTTCACATGATGCCAGATTCTACCCACCTCACCTCGCTGCACCACATAGTTTTCTCTTCCACTGTTGAGACCGCAGATAGTACCTTTCTTCTTGTGGCGGGTCAGGGCACCCTGTCCACTTCCTCTTTTCATGTTCCAGTAGTCTCTCATGTTCCTTAGCTTATTATGCTACTTATGTTGGCTGGTCAGATCACTGATCATAACTATCAGGTTGTTCTTTGAGTCTGACTATTGCTCTATTCTGGACCATCGCACGGGGACTCTATTTGGTAATGGCCCTCAGCGTTGTGATTCGTAGCGCCTTTGGGAGCTCGACTGGTTCCATTTGCCTTTTGCTGTCTCCATCAGCCAGTTAGCCCCTGCCACTACCTCTGCCCTTATCGTGTCCTCCACTACCTCCTTCGCTCAGTGGCACCATCGTCTCAGTCACCTTTGCCAATCTCGTCTAAAATCACTAGTTGGTTGTGGTATTCTTGGGTCTGTCTCTAGGATACGTCTCTACATTGTATAGGTTGTAAACTTGTCAAGCAACTACAGCTCCCCTATCCCTCTTGTGCTTCTATTTCTACGCGTCCTTTTGATCGTATACAGTCTGATGTTTGGGACCCAACTTCTTTCGTTTCAAAAGAGGTCATCGATATTATGTGATCTTTATTGATGATTATTCTCACCATACTTGGATCTACTTCATGTCCTCTCGTAGCCAGGTTCTCTCTATTTACCAGATGTTCGCCACTATGGTCCGCACTTAGTTCGATTTGCCCATTCGTGTCTCATGTCAACTTTGCTAGTTGTTGGACCGAAATGGCGACAGAGGGGGGGTGAATGTCGACTATTTAAAAACTGGCCCCTGACAAGATATTCACCCGTGAGTCTACTCTCCAATAGCTATGCAAAGCTATGAAGAGAAGCCACACATGCTCTCTGAATTTCTTGCCAAACACTCCTGGAAAGAAGAGCAAAGAAGATGCACACAAAACAAAAGGACAGCAGACAAACACAAAAGTCCTTGCCAAAAATCCCAAAGGCCGGTCAGACCGGTGTGAAGTGGCCGGTCAAACCGCCCTCATGCCACCGGTCTGACCGGTCCCACAATGCCGGTCTGACCACCCCTTCTAATCCGGTCTGACCGCCCCTTTAATTCTGATCTGACCGCTCGACGAATTTCAGGGCAGACAGAAGCAGGCTGAAAAACTGAATTTCACAGCTACTGAAAAATAGAGATTTCACATATATTACTGATTCTCTGTTGTTCCTTGCTGGCCAATAGAGCATACCCCTATTCCAAATACTACAGAGACTCCAGCTAGCAAAGAAAACCAACTCAAACTCAAGAAATCAAGGATTGGGCTAAAAACTGAAAATATTCAAGGTGCAGTACAAAAACTCAAATTCCCATCTCATTCTTGATCCTTTGGCCATGAAACTTTGAGGATAGCTAATTAATAGCCTCTGAACTCTACATGCTAAGTTTCACTCCATCTTAAGAAGGGAAACAAGAAATGCACCAAAACGCTAGAAACAAACTGAAGAACGGAGAGGCCCAAAAAGTGAAATCTGAGATTAAATGTGATTGGCTCTTGGGAAAATCGATCAAATGATCTTGGGGTATCATCCCAACATAGAGTAACCCATTTTGGCACTTCTCAACAAGAAACAACACGAATTCGAGAAAATCAAGAAATCCACAGAGAAGGAACGAAGAACACAGGAGCACGAGAGATAAATTTCAGATTTTCATTCCAAATCAAATGAGGATTACAGAGGAGTCCCGATACGCATGAACATTAGAACAAGAGGAATGATTACAAGACTCTCAATCCATCCTCTCCCTCTCCGAACTCAAGAACACAAGCACTACATGCTTCCTGGGAGTGGACACACACGTACACACAAGGAGACACACTCTGCCTCACTCAACAACTCTTCACCAACTAAAGCCTAAAGCCAAAACCACCTCCCAAAGGCTCTTTTGACTCTAGCAAACCCTAACTCTCTCCTAAGACCATGAGGGGGCATGCAGCCACCCCCTCCTATTTATAGCCCTTGGCTAACGGGTCTCCAACCCGTTACGCCCGCTAAACCCGAACGGAACCGTCTCCTGCTTGTGCAGCCTTGCGAAATTACCAATTCGCCCCTCCTACACCTTCCGGGAAGCTTCTGCGTTCCTTGTCGTCCACGCCTCGCAACCACCTCGAATCTCCGTCGTCTTCGACACATCTCGACCGTTCTGACCTCAGCGCCACCTGCGCCTAGTCCGGTCACCTCGTGTCTCGCCACGACTCTGCCTCGACGTCCTGCAGCCAATACAGACAAGAAACACATCAAATAGCACCGCTCGACACATATAAGCATAAATAGCATGAGAAGAGCCCAAACCTGTCAAATCAACATAATGTGCATCCTAGTCACTTTGACCAGGTTTGACCAAGTCCGACGGAGCCCAATTGCACCACGCAACGTCAAGGTCCGAACCAACCAAATCAAACTCGACTTTCCTAAACCGATGTCAATTACTCATCACACACATGGGATGACCTCCACATGATCTCTCACTAGTATCTTTCTGCTACTTTGCATTGCTTTCTCACTGAGTAGGGTACTCTTCCCTAGTATTCTTGTCCAGGTGCTCATGCTCAGAATGGTGTCTCTAAACATAAGCATCGTCACTTGAGACTGCTCGTGCTCTCATGCTTTCCTCTTCTATTCCCCCAATTCTAGGCTGAGGTTGTTTCCACTACTGCTTTTCTCATCATGCAGCCTTCCACCACCCTTTGCAGCTTCTCACTACCTTCTTTGCTATAGGATCATACAGCTTGTAGCTGAACTCATCCAGACCATAGCCATGAAAGATACATTATCGTCTCTTTGCATCAAGCTTTAACCTTTCATCCTGAGGAATATGAACAAAGGTCTTACACCCAAAAAAACCTTCAGGTGGTCATATGAGACTTTCTTGTTATATCAAATCCTATTAGGAATATCTCCCTATAAAGGATAAATTGGTGAGAGATTAATAAGATAAACTGTAGTCATCAAAGACTTACCCCAATGTGTTTAGGTAGCCTTGCATGTGACAACAAGCATGTAACTCTCTCTATAATTGTCTTGTTCATCCTCTCAGCAATACCATTCAACTGTGGTGCGTTTGGAGGGGTGAATTGATGCCTAATCCATTGCTCCTTGCAATAGGCATCAAATGGCCCAATGTACTCTCCTCTATTGTTAGTGTGGATGCACTTGAACTTTTTCTCAGTTTCTCTCTCAACTGATGCTTGGAATTGCTTGAACACACCCAACACTTGATCTTCGGACTTCAAGGGATAAGCCCAAACTTTTTTGGATAAATCGTCAATGAAAGTGATAAAGTACTTAACACCACCAATTGATCTTACTGATATTTTGCACACGTCAGAATGCACCAAGTCTAGTAACTCTAGCTTCTTATGAGGAGGTAGACTCTTGAAAGCAATCATGTGTTGCTTCCCAGCTAGACAATCTGAACACTTCTTCAAGTGAGCATCTTTCATCCCTTTTAGGAGATTCTTCTTCACTAGCACGGTTATTCCCTTCTCATTCATGTTCCCAAGTTTCGTGTGCCACAGAACACAATGGTCTTCTTTCTCTAATGTATTTACACAAAGAATAGAGAGCTTGACATAAACATGATACAAGAGTGAAAACCTTATTACCACTTGCAACCACCATGTTACCTTTGGTGAGCTTGTACTAGCTATCTCTAAATTTGCTCAAGTACTCGTCTTCATCAAGAAATCCAACTGAAATTATGTTGAGCCGAAGCACTTCAATATGCCTCATAGACTTTAGGACTAACCTTGTACCATTTGTTGTCTCCAAATGCACATATCCTCTCCCAATGATGGCTAGCCTATCATTGTTGCCTATCTTCACAACACCAAAATCACCTGTTGTGTAGTTTGTGAAGAGCTCTCTATGAGATGTTGCATGTATGGTAGCATCGTTGTTCGGTATCCAAATCATCTCATCACCATTCACAAGGTTGATGGTTGCATCATCAAAAACTATAGTGATCTTCTCAATAGTGGAATTAGACTTGCCCTCATTACCTCTGTTGCCTTCATCCATGGCAAGCATTACTTCCTTAACTACAGAAGTAATTCGGCCAACATCACTATCACTACCTGTAGGACCGGATGAGGCAACAGAGGGGGGTGAATGGTGCCCAAAGATTTTTCCTCCAAATGTTCACATATTCCTTTTTCTCCAATAGCTACAAAGCTATGAAGATTTAGGATATGAGGTCTACTAGAAAACAGAGGAACTCAGACTGCCTAACGACCAAATCAAAGCACTGTGTGGTCAAATTACGACCACTTGGCGGAAGCTCAACGTGGTCGGATGCGACCACTCAGCAGAGACACAGACGGTCGGCAACAGACGACATAGTTGGGCAGACAACGAGGTCGAGACCAATATCGTGGTCGAAACTGACACCATGGTCAAAACCAGCAATTTGGTCGATAGTTTGTACAGTGGTCGTAACTTCGACCACTCAACCAAAAAGCAACTTAGTCAGAAATCAACGATCAAAAGAATTCATTGAGGTCGATAACCACCAAATCAAGACTAACGATATCGAAAGATGAGTGCGGTTAGAACAGACGTGGTCGTAAGCCAATGGCATGGTCGTACGATCAACGTGGTCGAAGACCGACTAGCACTTGTAGTCGACTACGGTCGCAGACACCTCATGAGACCGTGGGGGTACACGACCACGAGATCTACGACCATCAAGCACTCGGCAACTAGTGCAAAAAAAGCAAACAATCTAAGAGAAGCGGCCAAAAAGAATGTGATCGAAAGCGGAACAGAGGTGGCCAGTGAAGCGCTTGACCGCAAGATCCGATTTTTGAATATCTTTTGATTCACGGATCGATTTGTCAAGAGACTTCAACCAAGGCAAGAACTCATCCTATGGCTGAGAAAATCCAAAGAAGGCAAGGCTTCTCTGCTGAGACCGAAACAGACGACGTGGTCGAACTCGAAACAGAGGAAGCTACGAGGCGCTCGACTGCAAAGACCAGACTTCAAGAATCATTGGACCAAGAGTTCAACTGGTCATGAAACGTTGTACGCAGATTGCTTAAGGTCTCAATAGGCTACTCCAATCTTGAATTGAAAACATATCAATCAGATTGAGACCTTTTTGTAATTTGATCAAATGCGCACAAAACCAAGTTCAAGAACCAAAGTTGTTGATTAGAACTGCTCGCGGGTCAAAGCTAGCCAAGTTAGCTTGGAGCAAAGTCTCACATGTCACTGAGATTCAGAGCAATCAACAAATACAGGGCAAGAACAGGAGATAGCCAAGAACACAAATAAGAGGACGAATGGAGAAACTGCAATCAAGACATCCAAACAATAAACAGACTACACAACTCAATTAGAGGCAGAGAGATGAATGATTGTGTTGTAGGGGTGGCCCCCACCTAAGCCCAGCAGGCCTGTTAGAAGACTATAAAGACCAGAGTAGAACGTGTACAATGACTCAAATACCCCCAGGGGGTGTACAGATGTAAGGGCACGATTGTAAAAGTATACCCCACATGAATATATATGTCAGGATGAGGGGGAGGGCAAGGGGGCAGACTTCCCACTCTCCACTACCATCTCTCTCTCTGTTTGATCTGTAACCACAACAGTTGGCGCCGTCCGTGGGGAGGACGAAGACAAGCCTGAAGATCAAAGAAGAAGATGGCACCGAAAAAAGCTTCATCGGCGGCGGCGAGGGGAAAGAAGGCGGTCGGGTCGGAGCGGCGCGTGAACACCAGGGCCTCGGCGTCGGCTGTCGCGGCTGCGAGCGTCGACGTTCGCGCGACGACGACAACCGACCCCGCTACCGCGACGACGGCTACTCCGGCCACCTTCGCCGCAACGCTCACCAGCCGCGCGGATCCAGTGAGCGCAGGAACCCGCGGCGGAACTGCTGACGGGGCGGGACCTTGCGAGGCGATCATCCCCGCACCGACCCACCCGCCTGGTGTGCCGACGGCCCCGGCGGCATCTGCGGTGGAGGGCGCTCTCCTGGCAACCATCCACGCACTCCAGCGGAAGCTAGGGAACCTCCGCGGGGCCGTCCGAGATATGCAGGAGGCTCGGAGCCAGCAGGCCACGTCAGCGGTCGCGCCACGGTCCACTCCGGAAAGGGCGGACAGCCGCGGCGCCCCCACATCGACCCCTACCCCGGTGGCATGCCGACCTGGAGTCTCCGCTTTCGGCAACACTACAGCGGGCGAAGTGGCTCGTAGATTTCAAGTTCCCCAGCATCGTCGAGCCACGCAAAGGCGAGTCGGACCCTGGTGACTTCGTGCGCGTATACGAAGCGGCAATCGACGAGCTCTTCGACACAATGGAGGGATATGCGCGGGCCGAGGAAGAAGCGTGGAGGCGCAGTACTCCCACCCCCGACCTCGCCCCCGCCAAGGGCTCGCCGCTCGAGGAAAGTGATAGTTCCCCGGAGAGGGCCCGTGGCCGACAACCTAGAGAGGATACTCCTGGGAGCGGCGGCACAGGACAGCAAGAAAGTTCGCTCAAGGGCAGGCACAAGCCCCGGCGTCGCCAGCGTAGGCAACAAAGGGCCCCCATGGCCTCGGCATCAGGGGCGCCCTTCGAGGACCGGCCCCCATCCGGTGCGGAGGGGGCCGGGGACGAGGAGCCGGACCTGGGTCTGGCGAGCGCCCCCGCATGGGGCAAGAGTTCTTGGGTTACGGCAAGTGGTGTGAGGTGCACGGTTACGACGATCACCGCACGGAGGCGTGCGCTGCGATTATGAAGCTGCGACGCGTGATGGTCGAACCCCAGGCCTCGCCCTCCCAGCCCCCTGCCGAAGCTCAGGAGCACTATTTGCGGGGTAACCCCCCGCGAGCACCCACCAAAGAAGACATACGGTGCCGCGCCGTAAGCGTCATCAGCGGAGGGTCCCTGCCTCGGGCCCCCTTGGAGCGGCCGCACTTGTGGATGCCGCCCTGTAACATCACCTTCGGCCTGAGCGACGCCAGAGGAGTGGAGTACCCTCACCAAGACCCTCTGGTCATCCAGGCCCACATAGCCCGCTGCGACGTCAGGCGCGTCCTTGTTGACGGAGGAAGCTCCGCGAACGTTCTGATCGCAGGGGCCCTCGATCGCATGGGAATCCCTCGCAGCCGGCTAGAGCAGCCAGGAGCTTCACTTCAAGGCTTCGGAGGCCAGCCGCTGCAGGCATTAGGACATGTGTCCCTCCTGGTCACGTTCCGCCAGGAGGGTAACAAGGGCAACATCCGGACCGAGCACGTCATCTTCGACGTCGTGGACATCCCGCACTCGTACAACGCCATATTGGGGCGACCCGCCATCAACTCCCTCGAGGCGATTGCGCACCCCGCCTTTTTATGCATGAAGCTCCCGGGTCCGGAGGGCGTCATCACTGTCTTCGGCGACCAGGACATGGCCAGGCGCATCGAGGCCGGCAGCCGAGTCCCGCATCGCCCGGTACATGCCCTCTCCGGCGCTCTCGGCGAGGGGCCCTCCGCTCCCGTGTGGACGCCCAAGCCTCGGCCAGAGGGCGGGGTCAAGAGGATGCCACTCCAGGCGGAGGGACAATTTGTGTTCATCTGCGAGGGGCTCCCCCGGAGGTCGAACGAGATCTGCTCCAAGTACTTCAAAACAACGCCGACATCTTCGCATGGTCTCCTGAGGACCTCAAGGGCGTAAATCAGGCGGTAATCGAACACCGCTTGGCGGTCCGCCCCGACGCCAAGCCGGTCAAGCAAAGGCTACGGCACATGTCGATGGATCGGCAGCAGGCAGCCAAGGCAGAGGTGGCGAAGCTTCTCCGGGCCGGGGTCATCCGCGAGGTCCACCATCCGGAGTGGCTCGCTAATCCAGTATTAGTCAAGAAAGCCAGCGGGGCCTGGCGTATGTGCATCAACTTCACGGCGCTCAACAAGGCGTGTCCAAAGGACAATTACCCTTTGCCGCGCATCGATCAGCTCGTCGATGCCACCGCCGGGTGCGAATTAATGAGTTTCCTGGACGCCTATTCAGGCTACCATCAGGTCTACATGGCTGAAGATGACGAGGAGAAGACTAGTTTCATCACGCTGATTGGGACGTTCTGCTTCGTCAGAATGCCCTTCAGCTTGAAGAATGCAGGCGCTACCTTCACCTGTCTCGTGGCGCTTGCCTTGGCCGTCCAGCTCGGGAGGAACGTGGAGGCCTACGTCGATGACGTGGTAGTCAAGACTTGGCACCTTGCGATGCACGGCCGGGACCTCCAGGAGACCTTCGACAACCTAAGAAAGGCCGGCATCAAGCTCAACCCCGACAAATGCGTCTTCGGCGTACAGGCGGGCAAACTCCTGGGTTTCCTGGTATCCGGCCGGGGTATCCAGGCGAATCCCGACAAAGTCGACGCCATTCTGGGTATGGAGCCACCCACGACGACGAGGGAGGTCCAGAGGCTGGCGGGCCGCATGGCAGCCCTAAGTCGTTTCCTGTCTAGGGCGGCGGAGCGAGGCTTGCCGTTCTTCAAGACACTCCGTGGATGTGATGGCTTCCGTTGGGACAACGATTGCGCGGAGGCTTTCAGCGAGCTCAAGAAGCATCTAGCAAGTCTCCCCACCCTGGTCGCCCCAGCACCAGAGGCTCCCCTCCTGCTCTACCTGGCCGCCTCAGTTACAGCGGTCAGCGCCGTCCTGGTTTTAGAAGAAGGCGCCACGCAGCGGCCCGTATACTTCGTCTCCGAAGCCCTCCAAGGCGCCAAGACGAGGTACACGGAGCTCGAGAAGCTCGCTTACGCGCTGGTCATGGCCTCCAGGAAGCTCCGGCACTATTTTCTGGCCCATCCAATCACGGTGCCTTCCTCCTTTCCCCTGGCAGAGATGTTGCACAACAAGGAGTCCACGGGGCGCATCGGCAAATGGGCTGCCGAACTTGCCCCGTTCTCCCTGACCTACGCCTCGCGGACAGCAATTAAATCCCAAGTTCTCGCCGACTTTCTCGCAGAGTGGACCCCGTCGGCTCAGCTCGTTCAGAAGAACGACGACCCGGTCTGGACGCTCACCATCGACGGTGCCTACGGCGTCGCAGGCGCGGGTGTAGGTGCCGTAATTGTCACGCCCGAGGGGCAACGCCTACGGTATTCGGTGCGCCTTGCCTTCCCGGCCACCAACAATACAGCCGAGTATGAGGCGCTGCTCTTCGGCCTGACAAAGCTCAAGGCAATCAGGGCGCGGCGCGTGCTTGTCCGCACGGACTCGCGTCTGGTCTCGGGCCATGTCGACAAGTCTTATCAGGCCAAGGATCCGGAGCAAGGGAACGACACTTCTTGGGTGTAACGGTCAAGGCCATCCGTCGAGCGGAGAATGAGCAAGCCGACGCCCTCGCGAAGGCGGCCAGCCAGCAACTGCTACCCCCCGATGGGGCGTTCTACGAAGTGCTGCCGCACGCGGCCATCGCGCAAGACAACCGGGACGCGGCCGTCGTACACCACATCATCCCACAAGGCGACTGGCGGGAGCCCATCTTTAATTTCCTGCAGGGCATCGCCAAACCAGACGATCCCGTCGAGTTACGACGTCTGCAGCACCGCACCAGGTCCTTCTAGGTGTTCAAAGAGACGCTATATAAAAAGGGGGTTTGCGCACCACTCTTGCGATGCCTCTCGGCCGAGGAAGGCAGAAACCTCCTTGCGGACATCCATGCATGTGCGTGCGGATCTCACCTGGCGCCAAGGTCTCTGGTCGGCAAGGCGTTCAGGCAAGGCTTTTACTGGCCGACTGCCATCGCCGACGCCCAGGATCTCGTGCGGCGGTGTCAGGGATGCCAGTGGATGGGCCGCATCGTCCGCAGGCCCCCGACACACCTCAATCCTATCCCCCCAGTGTGGCCGCTGGCTCGCTGGGGCATCGACATAGTAGGACCGCTTCCCCGAGCCCCAGGGGACCTGCGGTTTGTGGTGGTCGCACTTGAGTATTTTTCCAAATGGCCGGAGGCGGTAGCCCTGGCCACAATAACCTCGGCCGCCATGCAGCGCTTCCTTTGGCAGAACATCGTATGCCGCTTCGCCGTGCCCAGGGAGCTCACCGTCGACAACGGCCTACAGTTCGACGCCGCCTTGTTTAAAGATTATTGCGATGGCATGGGCATCACGCTCCGGTTCGCCTCGGTGGGGCACCCCCAGTCCAACGGAGCAGTGGAGAGGGCGAACGGCGCTATCTCAGCCGCCATCAAAAAGCGTCTGGTCGGGCTGCCAAAGGGCAAGTGGCCGAGCGAGCTTCACAGCGTCCTTTGGTCCCTCCGCACAACGGTAATGCGCCCGACGGGGTTCACGCCCTTTAAGCTCCTCTTCGGCGACGAAGCAGTGACGCCCGAAGAAATCAAGGCTGGCTCGCGGAGGGTCCTCGTCCAAGCGCCGGATGAAGAGCGCCGTGTGTCCTTGGATCTCCTTGACGGGGTGCGGGCGAGTGCGACCCAGCATGCCGAGAAGTACGCAAGACAGACAGTGCGTACTCGGGACCGCTCTGTATATCCACGAACGTTCAAGCCCGGGGACCTCGTCCTCAGAGTGGCACTCCACGCAGAGACCGTGGGCAAGTTGGAGTCCAAGTGGGAGGGTCCCTTCCTTGTCCTAGAAGCGTTACAGAAGGGGGCATACCGTCTTGCCACGCTCGAGGGACGGACTCTCCGTCACACATGGAACGCCGACAGGTTGCGGCGATATTACGCCTAGCAGCAGCACGGCAAGCGTAGCGGCACCAGTCGTTCGTTACACAATGCTCACCCGCGCAAACGGAAGTTCAATAAAGCTTGCCGTTCCTAAAGTTGCTTACCCCACCAAGTCCACGGACTATAAATAAGACGTAGCGTCGAGGTTCACCTCCGCACGCGAGAGTCTCCGGACTATAAAGAAAGTCGTAGCGTCGAGGTTCGCCTCCGCACGCGCCAGTCCATGGACTCTAAATAAGACGTAGCGTCGAGGTTCACCTCCGCACGCGAGAGTCTCCGGACTATAAAGAAAGTCGTAGCGTCGAGGTTCGCCTCCGCACGCGCCAGTCCACGGACTCTAAATAAGACGTAGCGTCGAGGTTCACCTCCGCACGCGAGAGTCTCCGGACTATAAAGAAAGTCGTAGCGTCGAGGTTCACCTCCGCACGCGCCAGTCTACGGACTCTAAATAAGACGTAGCGTCGAGGTTCACCTCCGCACGCGAGAGTCTCCGGACTATAAAGAAAGTCGTAGCGTCGAGGTTCGCCTCCGCACGCGCCAGTCTACGGACTCTAAATAAGACGTAGCGTTGAGGTTCACCTCTGCACGCGAGAGTCTCCGGACTATAAAGAAAGTCGTAGCGTCGAGGTTCGCCTCCGCACGCTCCAGTCCACGGACTCTAAATAAGACGCGGCAGGGGGACGCCCCCGCGCGCACTAAGACGCAGATGTTTTCCCTGCGCACTCTACAGAGTATAAACAAGACACGAATCTCGTGCACGCACGGACGTTGCCTCCGTGCGTACTCTTCGGAGTATAAAAAAGACGTGGATGTCGATCCCACGCATTCTCCAGAGTATAAGCTAGCAACAAAGTATTGCTTCGATTCATTAGGGGGTGTCGTGATTACAAACATGGGCTGCAGCACATTCCCCCCCAATCCCCCCACTTCCCCGACCGATCGCTCAACCCTGGCGCGGCCCCGGCGAGCTTGTACCGCCGTCGTGGCCTCGGAAGATCGCTTCAAGCCAGCGGAGAGGGTCCTCTTCCCCGTGCAGCATCTGCCACACGGCAGCTTTCGCCGCGTCCTCCCCAAAGCGATCCCAGATCCATCGATGGAAGTTCTGCAGGCTAGGCTCGATGAAGCGAACAACGTCCACCATCACCTCCGGTCGGCCTGGGAGATCTAGCTGCGGATTCACCAGTGCATGGGTGTGTCGGCACCCATGAGTATGAAGTATGGCGAGGGCAAGGCACGAGCCAACATACCCGCAGTGTTCGCCAAAGAATCTGGCACCGCGGAGAGCAACGCTCGCCCCTTCTTGGATCAGCTCGAGCGTCTCCGTCAAGTCCTCCGGACTGTGCGTAGTGTCCGGTACATTAACGCACAAATATCGGAGGGCCAGGTTAAGAGCCTCCATGGCCCGCCATGCGGACGTGGACGCGCTGTTAAGAGCGCCATCCTTCGCTGCAACAGCCTCAGCCAGTCTAGTCTTCTCCCCTTCTAGGGTGGCGATCTGTTGCAGAAAGGAGTCGCGTTCCGCAGCTGCGGCGCGCTGGACTTCCTCGGTCTCCAGTCGCGCCTCCTCGGCCTCCAGTCGTACGGCCCCCATGGCGCCCTCCAGTGCGCGAATCTCTGCGTCCTTCGCTGCGCAAGCATCGTCCGTTGCACGAAGGCTGGCTTCCATAGCTCTTCGCTCCCGAACGCGGACCTCGTCAAACGCCCGGCTGATAGCAAGCGACTGACAGGCATAGCAATTCAGCAAATATCAAAGATACCCTACCAGCCGAAGCGCGCATACTTACCCTTATTTCCGAAGCCTGCAGTGCGAGTGCTAGGTGGTCTCCCCCGCACGACGACAGCGTCTGTCGGTCAAGCACGTTGTTCGCACGCTCCGCGGCCGCCGTGAGGACGCGAAGTATCTCCAAGCGCGGGAGGAAGTCCGAGAGAACGGGTTCGGGCCCCACCGCGTCGGAGGCCGCCGACGCGTCGGCCGCCTCAGTGGCAACAAGCACCGGAGGGACATCCTGCACAGGATTTTGGACTTCGCGCACACCTCCGTTGCTCGACCCTTCGCGGGCGGGAGACCGTGTCTCTCCTGAGGTCGAGGGAATGAGCAAGCAGATCGGAGAGAGTTTCGCGAAGTCGTGCGAAGAGGGGGAGTCACACCTACCTTCTGCGCCCCTCGTCGCAAGGAGAGGTACTGCTGGTTCGGTCGCGGGGGGGGGGGGGGTGCGGTCGCCTCAGCGCTCGGCGTAAAGGCCCCCTTGGCCGCGCCAGGCGTCATCCCGAGGCAGGAGCCCGCGACGCTGTATCGCCCCTTCGGGGGCGACGGGGACTGGGTCCGAGGGCGCTTCGCCTGGGGCAGTTCGGGCGACTCTCCCGCGGTGCCCCCGGGCGCAGCCCTGGTGGTACCTGCGATATCCGCGGCAGAAGGCGTGTCCTGACCGACCGTAGCGGGCGGCAGCGAACCGCTATCCACAGCCCCCTCGCCGGCGACGATGTCCCCCCCCGGATTGGCGGCTTCTAATTCAACGATGGCCGTCGGCGCAGGTCCGCCGGCACCGGCAAGCGCCACCAGAGGAGTCGAAGCGGCGCGCCCCCTCGAGCCGGCGCTGGCCGTTGACATGCCCGGGGGGTCGCATATGGTGGCCGCGGAACGAGTCCGCCGCCGCAAAGACGGCGTCTCCGCTTGGCTGCCACCACCGTGATGGCGTGGGGCATCTGTGGAAGCCTCCGTTGGGGTCGCGCGTTCAGGCACCGCAATGCCCAGAACCTCGCAGGTGCGGTTTACCCGCCCTTGCTTAGCCGCGGTGACCGCGGCCTCGCGAATCTGGTGTTCTTTCAGCGTGTACGGGCCGAGGAGCGCCGCAACCGCCCGCTCCGCGTCCTCCAGCCGAGTCACTGCACAGAGCATAACAAGACAATCAAGCAGGGACCACGCAGGTTTGACGGCGTACATACAGATGCACTCGACGGCTTACAAGGAGCGGAAGGTGGGAGTAGGCGGGACACGGCCGGGCTCGCTCCATCCTCCCGGTCGTCGCCCCGTCCAGCATACTTCCACTTGGAGAGTGGCGCCACCCCATACATGGTGAACTCCTCGGCCAAGTCACGCATGCTCATCCGACGGGCGACACCGACAAGGCTCTCTAGCCTTTGCGTATTGTCCACTTCTGCCTTCAGGCTTGGCGAGCTATTGAACGCGATCGGCCCACCTCGGCATTGCAGGCCGCTCTTGTTGGTCACAAGATAGTAAAACCACTGCCGCGTCCAGCCGGATTCCCATTTCCCCAGGGAGGCTGGGGCAGGGAACAGCGTCAAACACGACGCCCGGAGCACGAAGTCCACGTTGCCAAAGTTGGACACCGCCCCCTCAACTTTCCGGGACTGGCACCGTGCGTCGTGCAGAGCGGCGAACAGGCTTGCACTGGGACGTCGCCCTTCTGTCCGCATCGCCCACGCATAGACAGCCAAGTGGACTATAGCGTTTGGCGTCAGCTGGGCTATCTCCAACCCGTAGGCCCGTAGGACTTCGCCCACAAACAATCGCCTCCATGGCCCGGGGCTTCGGTTCCGTCTCATCACGGCGAGGTAGGCGAGCCCCATTGCGATCTTGGATCTTCCCCTCCCGCTCAAGTTGTCGCAGCACCTCTTCGGTTACGCGGCTCCTCCCTAACACACGGGAGCAACGGCCCCCCGAGTGCTCCATGGCGTCCCACCACCTGTTGGCGCGCGAGCTCACCCGTGGCACCAGCGCGTACTTCCCAGCCGGATGGGACTCTTCGTCCCGGCCAGGCAAGGAATCGCCGTCGGGATGGCGGGAGGCGTCGTCAGGCCCGGCCATTACTCTTAGTAGTCGCGGCGAAGGAAGCAACGCAAGAACCGGCTGGCGCTACGGGCAACACGAGAAAAGGCAGAGCAAGGCGGCAGGCAGGAAGGAGCGCTCCCACCTCAACAAAGCACTTAATAAAGCCCGCTCGCCTCCCCTGCGGTTTCAAACGCAGGCAGTCCAAGCATACAACGGTTCGACTACCCAGGATTTGGAAAGAAGGATCGCCGGGCCATAGAGGGGCGTGCCCGGTAGGTGGCCAAACAGCAGTCACGCCCTCAACACGCGCCCCATTTTCCTGGGGAAGAGGCGAACGATCGCAGTCACGCAACTGCTCACATCCCACGACGCGCCAATTGCGAGTCGCCGCGTGTCCCATGACGGCATGCCACACTGCACTACGACCTCTGCCAGGACAGGCGTCGGCGCAATTCCAGCCGCCATTAAAAGCGCACTACTCGCCCACATGACCACGATAGCCTCCAAGCGGCAAGGCAGGCAGTGCGCGTGCCTCTGCTTCGACTTGGGCGCCAGCTCCGCTGCCACCCGTTCGAAGGGTAGGGGACGGAGCGCGTGCGCCCCTACTTCGACTTGGGCTCCAGCTCCGCTGCCACCCGTTCGAAGGGTAGGGGACGGAGCGCGTGCGCCCCTACTTCGACTTGGGCGCCAGCTCCGCTGCCACCCGTTCGAAGGGTAGGGGACGGACCGCGCGCGCCCGTACTTCGACTTGGGCGCCAGCTCCGCTGCCACCCGTTCGAAGGGTAGCGGGCGGACCGCGCGCGCCCCTACTTTGACTTGGGCGCCAGCTCCGCTGCCACCCGTTCGAAGTGTAGGGGGCGGACCGTGCGCGCCTCTACTTCGACTTAGGCGCCAGCTCCGCTGCCACTCGTTCGAGGGGTCGGGGACGGAGCGCGCGCGCCGCTACTTCGACATAGGCGCCAGCTCCGCTGCCACCCGTTCGAGGGGTAGGGGACGGAGCGCGCGCGCCTCTACTTCGACTTGGGCGCCAGCTCCGCTGCCACCCGTTCGACGGGTAGGGGATGGAGAGCGCGCGCCTCTACTTCGACTTGGGCGCCAGCTCCGCTGCCACCCGTTCGAAGGGTAGGGGACGGAGCGCGCGCGCCCCTACTTCGACTTGGGCGCCAGCTCCGCTGCCACCCGTTCGAAGGGTAGGGGACGGAGCTCGCGCGCCCCTACTTCGACTTGGGCGCCAGCTCCCCTTCCACCCGTTCGAAGGGTAGACTTGGGCGCCAGCTCCGCTCCCACCCGTTCGAAGGGTAGGGGAAGGAACGCACGCGCCTCTACTTCGACTTGGGCGCCAGCTCCACTGCCACCCGTTCGAAGGGTAGGGGACGGAGAGCGCGCGCCTCTACTTCGACTTGGGCGCCAGCTCCGCTGCCACCAGTTCGAAGGGTAGGGGACGGAGCACGCACGCCTCTACTTCGACTTGGGCGCCAGCTCCGCTGCCACACGTTCGAGGGGTAGGGGACGGAGCGCGCGCGCCTCTACATCGACTTGGGCGCCAGCTCCGCTGCCTCCCGTTCGACGGGTAGCGGACGGAGCGCGCGCGCCCCTACTTCGACTTGGGCTCCAGCTCCGCTGCCACCCGTTCGAAGGGTAGGGGACGGAGCGCGCGCGCCCCTACTTCGACTTGGGCGCCAGCTCCGCTGCCACCCGTTCGAAGGGTAGGGGGCGGAGCGTGCGCGCCCCTACTTCGACTTGGGCGCCAGCTCCGCTGCCACCCGTTCGAAGTGTAGGGGGCGGAGCGCGCGCGCCTCTACTTCGACTTGGGCGCCAGCTCCGCTGCCACTCGTTCGAGGGGTAGGGGACGGAGCGCGCGCGCCTCTACTTCGACATAGGCGCCAGCTCCGCTGCCACCCGTTCGATGGGTAGGGGACGGAGCGCGCGCGCCTCTACTTCGACTTGGGCGCCAGCTCCGCTGCCACCCGTTCGACGGGTAGGGGACGGAGCACGCGCGCCGCTACTTCGACTTGGGCGCCAGCTCCGCTGCCACCCGTTCGAAGGGTAGGGGACGGAGCGCGCGCGCCCCTACTTCGACTTGGGCGCCAGCTCCGCTGCCACCCGTTCGAAGGGTAGGGGACGGAGCGCGCGCGCCCCTACTTCGACTTGGGCTCCAGCTCCGCTGCCACCCGTTCGAAGGGTAGGGGACGGAGCGCGCGCGCCTCTACTTCGACTTGGGTGCCAGCTCCGCTGCCACCCGTTCGAAGGGTAGGGGGCGGAGCGCGCGCGCCCCTACTTCGACTTGGGCGCTAGCTCCGCTGCCACCCGTTCGAAGGGTAGGGGGCGGAGCGCGCGCGCCCCTACTTCGACTTGGGCGCTAGCTCCGCTGCCACCTGTTCGAAGGGTAGGGGGCGGAGCGCGCGTGCCTCTACTTCGACTTGGGCGCCAGCTCCGTTCGGAGGGTAGGGGGTGGAGCGCGCGTGCCTCTACTTCGACTTGGGCGCCAGCTCCGCTGCCACCCGTTCGAGGGGTAGGGGACGGAGCGCGCGCGCCTCTACTTCGACTTAGGCGCCAGCTCCGCTGCCACCCGTTCGAAGGGTAGGGGACGGAGCGCGCGCGCCTCTACTTCGACTTGGGCGCCAGCTCCGCTGCCACCCGTTCGAAGGGTAGGGGACGGAGCGCGCGCGCCTCTACTTCGACTTGGGCGCCAGCTCCGCTGCCACCCGTTCGAAGGGTAGGGGACGGAGCGCGCGCGCCTCTACTTCGACTTGGGCGCCAGCTCCGCTGCCACCCGTTCGAAGGGTAGGGGACAGAGCGCGCGC
The DNA here is from genome assembly GCA_017311315.1 of Dendrocalamus latiflorus. Classification (NCBI taxonomy): domain Eukaryota; kingdom Viridiplantae; phylum Streptophyta; class Magnoliopsida; order Poales; family Poaceae; genus Dendrocalamus; species Dendrocalamus latiflorus. The sequence continues at coordinate 19,031,169 of CM029649.1, read as the reverse complement.
GCCTCTACTACGACTTGGGTGCCAGCTCCGCTGCCACCCGTTCGAAGGGTAGGGGGCGGAGCGCGCGCGCCCCTACTTCGACTTGGGCGCCAGCTCCGCTGCCACACGTTCGAAGGGTAGGGGGCGGAGCGCGTGCGCCTCTACTTCGACTTGGGCGCCAGCTCCGCTGCCACCCATTCGACGGGTAGGGGACGGAGCGCGCGCGTCACTACTTCGACTTGGGCGCCAGCTCCGCTGCCACCCGTTCGAAGGGTAGGGGACGGAGCGCGCGCGCCTCTACTTCGACTTAGGCGCCAGCTCCGCTGCCACCCGTTCGAAGGGTAAGGGACGGAGCGCGCGCGCCCCTACTTCGACTTGGGTGCCAGCTCCGCTGCCACCCGTTCGAAGGGTAGGGGACGGAGCGCGCGCACCTCTACTTCGACTTGGGCGCCAGCTCCGCTGCCACCCGTTCGAAGGATAGGGGGTGCAGCACGCATGACCACCTCGACATCAACCGCAGCTTTGGCTGCAGACGCTCCGAAGCACGTTAACATTATGCAAAACCGGGGAAGTTCACAGGCCGTAGGGACGGAGGGGGCCAAGGGGCTCAGCAACATGGCTTCGGCCCAGTGAAGCCCGTCACCATGAGAGGCTCCTGTAGTAGGGGTGGCCCCCACCTAAGCCCAGCAGGCCTGTTAGAAGACTATAAAGACCAGAGTAGAACATGTACAATGACTCAAATACCCCCCAGGGGGTGTACAGATGTAAGGGCACGATTGTAAAAGTATACCCCACATGAATATATATGTCAGGATGAGGGGGAGGGCAAGGGGGCAGACTTCCCACTCTCCACTACCATCTCTCTCTCTGTTTGGTCTGTAACCACAACAGATTGCATACATGAAAGTTTCACAACACTCCCAACAACCACTCCTCTCAGGAGGACACACTCTAACCCTAGAGCTACACTCACACAGATAGACTCCCATGGGAGGGAGAGGCGGCTGCCTCCAAGGCTCAACCAGCCATCTCACCTTAACACTTGCCTCCCCTCTCCCTTTTATAGGCTCACAAACGAACCTTGATCTAATGGATTCATCCACTAGTACACACTGGGGATAACCCATAAACCCCACCTAACACCGGGTTTTACACCTTGCTTTGCCCATTTGCACCAACAACCTTAGTGCTTTACCCGTTAACACATACAGCATCATGTGCTTTTCCAACAGAATTCGCTTCCTCAGGCCAGAGTCAATTTTACCAAATTTCCCTTCACGCACCTTCCCGGATGCTTCCTTCTATCTTGCCGACCACACTTGCAATCAACCGATCGGACCTCTGACTCCTCCTGAGCCTAGTCCCAGTTCGTTCCACTGCACATGACCGCACCTGGCACCCGACCAACTGGACCTCGACTCCTCCAGAGTCTAGTCTCGGTCCGTTCGCCGCACACGACCGCACCCGGCATTCGACCGTCTGGACCTCAGCTCCTCCCTAAGCCTAGTCCCGGCCCACCTCGCCGTTGCCTGTCGTGATCACCTCTGGCAGCTCCAGCTCCAGTTCCTCGTCTCCTGTCTTGCAACCATCTTTGGCGTCTCCAATCATCTGGACCTCAACACCTCCTGTGCCTAATCCCGGTCCTCCTACGCCTCACCATGAAATAGCTCCGAAGTCCTGCAGCACACAGACAAGCAAACTGTCACATAGCAATGCACAAAACACACAGATCATCAATCGGCATACTTAACCAGAACTCAGTGCACAATCACAGCAAAACATCTGGTCGTAAATCCCCTACGACCGGTTGAATGAACAAAACATGAAATGCACAAAGTCTCAGACCACTCTATAAGTCGATACGACCACCCCAAAGGTCCGTACGATCGCTAGATCAGACGTTACGACTAGCGCTATGACCTTCACCATGGTCGGAGCCCTTTCGACCATGTCCGACTGCACAGACTTTGTCCTACCTCGCTAACTACGATTTTTGCACCCGATCGCTACGACTTCCAAGTCGTAAAGCCAATCACCAAGTCATATCGTGCCTACGACTACACACAACATCGCTACGACCACCAAGACACCAGCTACGACCAGCTAACAGACTGCTACGACTTACTCAACCAGGTCGTACCAACTTACGACCGGTCAAAGTCACAAGATAAGCAATGCTCAAAGCCTACGACCTCATCCCAGATCGTTATGACCACGCCAGCAGTCCATACGACCGATTACCAGGGGTTACGACCGCCTCAGAAGACCATACGACCGATTTAACAAGAGTTACGACCTTTGCAACAAGTTCCATGTGGTCGAAGCCCTTTTGACCACGTCCGACCGCATATCGTGCATGTCAGACCTCATCCAGGCGCTTTCGACCACGTCCTGAGCATGTCCGACCACGTACGACCGCAACAGAGTGCGTTTCGACCAAGTTTGACCGCTTCCAACCATGTTCGAGCACGTCTGACCACGTTCGACCACATTCGACCGCGTCAGACCTCGTCCCGAGCACGTCCGACCTCGTTTGACCACAACTGACCGCGCCAGACAAAACTACGACCATGACCGACCGCGTCAGACCTCGTCCGAGTGTGATCCGACCACGTTCGACTGCCTCACAACGTGGTCGAAGTCCGCTGACTTCCCATGAGGTCGTGGTCGAAGTCTGCTGACTATCAACCACAGTGTTCGAAGCCTCGACTTCTGACCGCTTCTCGCGATAACGTGGTCATAAGCCACCAACTTCACAACATGGTCATGGCCCGATTGCCGACTACCGACTGCATACAATGTGGTTATAGGCCACCGACTTCCCAACGTGGTCGTGGCCCGACTGCCGACTACCGACCGCATACAACGTGGTCGTAGGCCACCGACTTCCCAACGTGGTCATGGCCCGTCTGCCGACTACCGACCGCAGCGGTCGAGGCTTCGACTACCGACCACATACAACATGGTCGAAGTTTGCCGACTTCGACTTGTGAGTGCGGTCGAAGACTGCCGACTTCCGACTGAGAACGGCGTCTGACTTCTGACCTCTTGTAAAAGCTCCTGTGGACTTATGACCGGAGATAACGTGGTCGTAAACCCTTCCGACCGCGTTCAAATTGCTCTGCAGTGGTCATAACTCCTTCGGCAGTCTTTTGACTTTCGACATTGTGGTCGTAAACAGTGTAACCGGCTTTCGATCATGGCCAACTGAGGTGAACGACTTCCGAACGTGGTCGTAAACTCAACTGCCAGCTTCCGACCACAAATAATGTGGTCATAAATCCCTTCGACCACGTTCAAAATGAACTGCCGTGATCGTAGCGCCTGCCAACCACGTTTTCTTCTAGTTTGTCGTGTTCGTAACACCTTCTTACCTCAACAAGATTGCTCTACAGAGGTCGTAAACCCTTCTGTTGACTTTCGAGCACAGCCAATGTGGTCGTAATAGCTTTCGACCACGGCCAAAGTGGTCGTAATAGCTACTGCTGACCACATGCTGCCGTCAATGTGGTCATAAGCGGTCTGCCGACCATTCTCAAGGCTTACGACTTTGCAGAGTCAGCTCAAACCTCAAAAACCAAACTCAATCTTTCTAGATCAAGAGTCAATTACTCATCACAACCATGGGGTGACCTCCACATGGTCTCACACTACCACTATCATGTTTCTAAGCTTGCTTCTTCTTCTTTTTGTTCTCATGCTTCCACTTACGGATTTGCCACTTGATGTGCCCCTTCTCATGGCAATGATGGCACTCATAAGCAGCATATTTGTCTCTTGACTTACTTCTACTTTCAGCTACACCTTTCTTCAGATCTCGACTCTTGCTTCTCTACCGTGACTCAGTGATCAACACTTCTGAATATGAGGAAGGGCTATCCAATTCAGCCATCTTTCTAGTCTCTTCATTTAGCACCTTGGCCTTGACAAGGTTCCAACTAACAACACCATTAGGGCTGAATTGCACACAGTGACTTTTAAGGTCTCCCAAGCGTCTGGTAATGAGCCAAGTAGCAGCAAAGCCCTAACCTCATCTTCAAATTTGATACCCATGGAAGAAAGCTGATTTATAATGCCTTGGAAGACATTCACATGGTCTGCAACCGGAGTGCTTGCTTTGTACCTCATATGCATCAATTAATTGATAAAAAACATCTTGTTTGTACCTCCTTTCAAGCATACAACTCCTCCAATTTTTGTCATAAGGTATGTGCATGTTTCTCCTCACTGATATGGTTCAACACATTGTCATTGACCCACTGTCGAATGAACCAACAAGCTTGGTGATGACGTACCTTCCAATCATCCTTAGAATACTCTTCTGACCTTTCAATACCAAACATAGGTTTGTAGTACTGTTTCACATAGAGCAGATCCACCATCTTAGCCTTCCAAGCATGATAGTTTGCACCATTCAATGAGATCATCCTACTGGTATTCACCTCTATATTTTAACCACAAGGAAATCAGTAAGCAATCAGGCTCAACACATGCTCTGATACCACTATGATGGGCTAGACAGCAACAATGCAGAAATCACCGACATGGTAACAATGCACAATTCAACCTGTCATCTTGTAGTAAACTTTGAGGATAGCTTCAACCAACAAGTAAGCAGCGAAAATAACGAATCAACATGCACAACTTACACAGTGATTTATGTGAAAAACCTCCTCAAGGTGAGGTTCAAAAAACCACGGGACCAATCGGTCCACTCCAAACTTCCACTATTAGCAAACAATGGAGTCTTCTCTAGAACCTCTAGAGATTACAATAGCAGCAACATCATCATCAAGTTACAAAATTGACATCATCATGAACAACAATCACACTTGACAAGAGCTAATAAGAAGTAGCTAAATTCAGCTAAAACAAAATAGTTTTATTTTTGTGCACTTCGGTCTTCAGTTCATATTTTGCAAACCACTAACCCAAATTGAATGAAACTTAGCAGAAATATAGTTCAATGACTCCTTAACATTTTGCAAAAATTTAGCCCAATCCAACTTCATTTTCCCACTCAAACTGATAAATAGACTGTGTACCTCTGAGTCCACTACAAACTGAATTGATTAAACCTCTCTCAAATATTGTGGTCTAATCAACCAATCCTACAACCAACTGAACAAATTGAAAGGCTCTAGTGTAGAACAAACTCACCAAGTTTGGAGTCAATCCAACCATGTTTGAGCCTCTGACCATAAGCTTGAAGAAGATCAAAACGAGACACCAACTAGACAAAGCTTCTCTTCTCTTCTCTCTTATTCTGGGTGTTGTGTGCTGCTCTCTCACATTCTCACAATAGTAGCATCGTCTGGAGCTCACTCTCACAAGGAGGCAAGGTGTGGCTAGGGTTTTATTAGGGGTGGAAACGGATCGGATATGATCGAATAGTCTTAAATACGAATACGAATTCATATTTTTAAAATGAATACGAATACGAGTTCAAATATTCTTAAATACGGATATGAATATTCTTGAATACGAATACAGATATTTTCGAACACGGATTTTCTCGGATACGAATATTGGATAAAATGGATTTCTAGTGGTTTTGCCGATTTTTCACTGGTTTTTGACCAGTTACCAGTTTTAAATCGCCCAAATTCAAAATTTGAATCACCAAATTCATACGGATGTTTCATGGGTTCTAGAAACGGATCGAATACGAATTGAATAGTCTCGAATACGAATATGGATACAAATATTCTTGAATACGAATGTGAATACGAATATTCTCAAATATGGATACGAATATTCCCAAATATGAATACAAACATTTTCGAATACGGATTTTGCTTACCACATTTGTGTTTTCTCAGATACGAATATCGGATAAAACGAATTATCCGTTATCATTTTCCACCCCTAGTTTTTATGTGTTTTGTCCTCTCTCTCAAGGAAGTATCTCAACCATTGATCAAGAAGCAAACAAGTAGACAACAAGTGTTGGGCTTGTGGGATGAAGTGGGGCTCCTCTTCACCTCCATGTGGAGGGACAAAGCCCAACACAATGTAGACCTGTAGAAATAAGCCATGGGGATGCTCATAGATCTATCTGTGGATACATCATCTAGTTAAAGCATAGAGGATTTTATGAAGATCCTGATCAACATCTTTGTTGATGACAAGAGGCACGACTCTATTAGAAAAATTGCAGGTGAAAAGCTGGAGGATGTGTTTATTCAATACAATGCGGATGATGTTCTCAAGAAACTGAAGAAAACCCTGATCGATGTTTTTTTGAAAGCAGGGCAAGAGAACTACCCTATCTTAATTCACAGGAAGAAGGAAAAGTATACAAAATTCCGTTTGGTGAGAACAAGGGGAGAAAGGGGATGGAGCCCGGTGGACGGGCAAAACAAGAGAAAAACTTAAGGTGTTACAAAGGTGAAAGAGAGCTCCACCAGGCTTTTGGTCCCCGCTAGGGCCTAGGCCCTTACCTCCTCTTTTATGGCAGCGATGAGGTGCGTCCGGGCAGTCGCCATTGCCAGAAAAATCCAGTCGTTCCTTTTTTCTATATTTTCCAAGTGATAAGCATTACTAGCGATGCCATTGCTTTTCTTGGTGCTCCAGGCATCAGGACCATGGGATCCCACCAGTCTTGAATTGATGCAAAATTCCACCAGGCAGTGGGATTGATTGAGTCACAAGCAGCCCACTACGCAATGGAGGTCCAAACTGTTGTCGTGTAGTGGCACTCGGTCAATAGGTGGATGGCTAAAGGCCAAGCCCCCAGGTTTGTGGGTTTGTGTACTCTGGGTCAATTGACCTTGCACTTTTCACCTGTTAGCATTTTTGAGCTGGCCCAAAGGAATCATCTCGTGTGTTTGATGAGGGTTTTGAGCACAGCTTTTGGTTTCCTCATGACCGTCAGGAAGTAGGTCGACTGGGCTATCAAGACAGATTTCACAAGGGCCTTCCAACCCGCAAGTGTTAGCAGCTTCCCTCGCCAAACAACTAAGTGGCTTGCATATTTTTCTTCAAGCATCTAAAAGTCCACCCAACGAAGTCTTTTGATCGAAAGCGGTAAGCCAAGGTACCTCAAAGGCAAGGATGCCTACTGGGTTGGTAGGTCATGTAGTACTTCATGCAAGTCAATGTGGTCGCAACAGATTGGTGCCACCTGGCTTTTATAAAGGTTGGTTTGCAAACCCGATGTTTCACCAAAGTTGTGCAAGATATGGACCAAAGTGCGAACGTCACCTTGCTATGGCACCAGGAAGATGGCAGCATCATCCACATACATGGAGGTTCTAAGGGTGGCTATGTGACCTCCCAAAGGCTGTAGGAGGCGGAGTTCCATTGTGATGTTGTGGATCTTTTGCAGCGGGTCGATAACTAAGATGAAGAGGAAATGAGATAACGGATCCCCCTTTCTTAAGCCTCTGCAGTGTTGTATTTTGTCCCAGGGACCCCATTAAGGATGACTCTAGAGGTGGTGGTGGATAGGATGCATGAGATCCACTCTCTCCATCAAGGTGGGAATCCCTTTATTTGTAGTAGAGCAAGCAGGCAGTCCCAACAAATCGAGTCAAAAGCTTTTACAATGTCCAATTTGAGAAGAAAGGTCGGGTTCTATTTCGGTGGTATCTTCTTGCCAGGTTTCGGACATATAGGAAATTATTCTGGATGCATTTACCTTTAATGAACGCACTTTGGCTTTGGGAGACTAACTCATTCATGAATGGCGTCAGATGCAATGCCAAGATTTTTGCAATAATTTTGGAAATGTTGTGTATGAAGTTGATAGGTCTGTAGTCCCCTGTAGATTTGGCTCCATCCTTCTTTGGTAGCAAAATCAAACTTGCGGTGTTTGTGCAAGGAAAGTTGTTTGTTCTGAGATTGAAGAAGGCTTGTATTGCAGCCATGAAATCCTCCTTTATGATATCATAGCATGCGTAGTAGAAGATTCCATTAAACCCATCAGAGTGTGGAGCTTTGTCCACCGATAGTTCTAGGATCGCTATATGCACCTCATGTTTAGTGAAAGGGGTATCGCGGTAGCCCGAGGGTGTCCCAATTGAAGGAGGTGGTTGAGGGCAAGTTTTGTCCCATGACTCGGTGAAAGTGGTCGAACAGTACATTTGTTTTGTAGTACATTTGTTTTGTCATCGTGTGAAACGGCCTAGCCTCTCGGAACTAGTTCATACATGTTGCCTACATTTCTTTCTCCCGCGACAGTTTAATCTAATGTAGAAGAATTTTGTATTTGTGTCTCCCTTTCGGAGCTAGTTCATACATGACGCCTATTTCTTTCGGAATTTTTGGCCACCGCAGCCTCATCACCCTTTTCCTTTGATGCGTTCGGAGCAACCTTTCCTCTGATGACAAAGTGTGACTGTCGTATGCAATAGCCAAGCGGAGGATAATCTCTTTGAGCTGAAGCTTCATCCCTGGGAACAGACTGTTGCTCCAGGTTTTCAACCTTTTCCCAGTGTTCGCCAATTTGTTTGAGCCTAAGGATTGGATCGAGGCCCAGAGTTGGTTCCCCCTAGGCACGCTGAACCATGTCGAGGAACCATGGCAGCTGGGTTCAGAAATTTTCAAAACAAAAACTTTTTGGTAGTGGTGGCTTGCTCGCATTTGACAGGAGTAGGGGCAGTGGTCCGAGAGAGACGTAGACAGGCGCGCAAGGTGTGGTTGCTAAAGGTCATGTTCCATGCTTTATTGCAAAAGAATCTATCCAATTTGATGAGAGTTGGATTGTCTCTTTCATGATCCAGGTGAATTTGTGGTTCTATAGGTGGACATCTTTTAGGTTGCAACTATCTATGGCATTCCGAAATTGGGCCATAAGATGTCATGGAGATTTCGGTTATTTTTGTCGCTTGCCTTGTAGATGAGGTTGATGTCGCCGAGGAGCAGCCACATGGTGTTATCTGGCGACTGCGTTTGACGTAGTTCTATAAGGAACCTTCCCTTGTCTCTGTCTAGTGAGGGACCGTATACCATCGTCATTACGAAGTCTGTGGAGCTCTCTTTGACCGTTACATCTATAGTCAGGCAAAATTCATGGCGGTGGCATTTGGAGATGTGGACCACATCACTATTCCATAGGATTAGGATGCCCCCCGCGGGTGTTATCTGCCGGCAAGAAGAAGAAGTCATGCAGTTTATATTGGTCCAGGGCACAGGCTTGTGCTTGATTTCCCGTGCTTAGTTTTGTCTCTTGGAGGCACACAATGTGGGAAGTGTTGGCAGCAATCATTTTGTGGACAGCTGTGCAGCGAGCGGTGAAATCTAGGCCCCTCACGTTCAAGATAGGATGGCCAGGATAGTTCCTGTCATTGGAGGTTTTCGCTCTGGTTGTGACTGGGAGGCCGTGACGGGGTAACCAGCAGGCCGTACCAGGTTCTTGCCGGGTAGGCATGTAGCGAGATGGAACAGGAGAGGGTAAAGTAGTCCTCGAGACAATGTCTGTACCAGTTATCGGTGCACGCAGCAAACGTGGGAGGCCCTCCGGCCGCAAGCTGGTAATGCAGCAGATGTGTTCTGCATCTAGCCAGAGTACGGAGGTAGGCTGCGGCCATGTAGTCCGACAGGCCGGCAAGAACATGGAGGAGGCAACAGTATGTGCAGGAGAATGCAGTGGCAAAAGCATTGACAGCAACAGTAGAAGGGTAGTAATACATAGCACTAAACGAAGCGAACAATTTAGCGCAGTATCCCCGCAGTGTAGTCCTCATAATCGTGGTGCACACAAGTCGGTTCCATAATCGTGGTACACACAAGTCGGTTCCACAGCCGAAACAAAACAAAAGTCGCTATGGTGGAAGGCAAAATGGCCGGAGGCCTCATTTGTAGGTAGGACTTCTCCAGTCGGTCGGTAGCGGGAAATAAATTGATTTATAGCTGAAATTGCACTATAGCTGGTTGAAATTATTTTGTAACTGATGGTGATTTATTTGGCATAACTAAATTTGTAGGACCGAAATGGCGACAGAGGGGGGGTGAATGTCGATCGCTTAAAAAATCGCCCCCAAAAGTACCCACTCAATTTCTTCTCCGATAGCTAGAGAGCTATAAAGAAAGAAAATGAGACAGAGAAGATCTACAAACTGCAACTCTCAAAACCAAAGGCACATCAGTAAATAGGACGGCAGAGAAAAGAAATATTCCTTGCTAGCCCGACGTTGGAATTTAGAGGACATGCATTCGGTTCAGCTTTGCTATTGCAAGGAATGGAGGACTGCAAAAATTAATGCTATTCTTTGTGCAGTCGGCCAGAAAAAGTGGAATATGAATACTTTGCCAAAAGCACTAGAAATCAGCCCATTTTTGCTCCTAGTCGAGTACCACCAATGCTGCCAACAAACTAAAAAAAAAGGGGTACCTACTACTGCTGAAAGAGACTTTAAAAAGCACTGCTGAAATCTGCAAGGAGAGAGGTTTTTCAGCAGCAATTAAACTCATTAAAACAGCATACAAAGTTGGCAAACATTTCAGCCGAACACATACAATAGTGCAGCCAAAGATTGCAAGAACTAATAGTCATTGAGTGCCAAAATCTGCTGCCATCCGTGAACACAAAATGAAGAATTCCTGCTGACCGTACAGCTTAAAGAAAGCTAACAAAGGATCATGTGCTGCACCATACCTTGCTGCTGTCCATGAGCTACACGTAGGGATTAAAAGAGCATAGGAAACAGCATGCAGAGGCATCATTCGGCTAGAGATAGCATGCAACCGAACACATGCTCTTGATTTGACAACAGAGCAGTCAGACTAAATCCAAAGGAAAAGCTTGCCAATAAAAAGGAAACAGAGAAGAGACGAAATAGAGAAAGCAAGAACAAGCTTGCCCAAAACCAGATCAGGAAGCAAATAAACACAGGAAGAGAATAGAGCAGAGAGGCACAAAGAGATAACTCAAGATCATAACAGCTCAAACTCAGGAAATCGATACGGAGACATACATGATTGATAGAGTGTTTACATCTCAAACCATCCTCTCCCTCTCAATCCTCAAGAACACCAAGAGCTACACATGCTTCTTGGGAGGAACACACACATACACACATGGAGAGACACAAATAAAACCCTAATTCTTGCACACACTCTCTCAAATTTCAGCACACCATCTCCCTCTCTATTTATACCCTCCACTAATGGGTTCACCAAGTGCTTTACCCATTTAGCTTTTGCGCTTTACCCACAATCCACTTCCTTTAGTGCAGCTTTGCGTTTTTACCGAAACGCCCCTCGCGCACCTTCCAGGAAGCTTCCTCATTCCTTGCCCTGCAAGCTACGCAGTTTCGCCGTCTTCGGCACACCTCGACCGTTCTGACCTCAGCGCCACCTGCGCCTAGTCCGGTCCACCGTGCCTCGCCACGACTCCACCTCGAGTCCACGTCGTCTTCGACACATCCCGACCGTTCTGACCTCAACGCCACCTGCGCCTAGTCCGGTCCTCCGTATCTCACCACGACTCCGTCTCGATGTCCTGCAGCCAACACAGACAAGAAACACATCGCATAGCACGGTACAAAACATGTAAACATGGTTAGCACCTACAAATCCTACTCAAGCGAGAAATGACCCACGTGGCCAACCGGGACGACGCCCACGCGTCAAATTTGTCTAGTCACGACCCGACCTCGCCAAATGCCAAAAAGGCACGAATCACTCAAACTAAACTCACTCTAACCAAACCACGAGTCAATTACTCATCACCAACACGGGATTTAGACCACATGGTCTCTCAATCTCCCCCTTGATGAGTATATTGACAAACTCAGAAAAAGCACGAAGTTGAGTTTGAGTTTGAAGAATCCAACATGGTCCAAAGAAGGGAATGAAGCTTATGACCATGTCGACAGAAGGAACCACTAGAGCAACAACTGAAAGAGCAAATTGATCTCCAAAGCTCTAAAAAGATCCCAACAGACTTTTTCTTCTCTATTCTCCCCCTTTTGGCAATAAACACATCAAGATGCAATAGAGAGAATATGACATGTCAATGGATGAATATGGCTGAAGTTTGTTTATTTAAGCATTTAGAGCCATGAGAATTATCCATAATGACCATAATGTAATACACCAAGCCATAACTCAATAAAACGCTATCTAGATCATGACAACATATATATAAGCCAGCTAGAGCACATAGATGACAATCTGAAATGTAATGCATTTTGTGAGCAAGTCACGTCATCAATGAGTACAGTCTAGCTAGAGACATCCAAGAATGATGCAGGCCATGTCAATAAGCTAAGCGGAACAAAGAAGCTAACATTGAGTCCAAATAGAGTGCTATAAGCTCAAGATTGAAACATTGGTTAAAGTACTTGGTTCTGATTGTAGATTAAGCAAATTGAGCACATTAAACATTGTCTTTTGAAAGCATATGGTTGTTTTCAATCCAATTTTTTGTTTATGTGCTAGATCTCAAGCCTTATGCGACTACTCCAAGCAATAAGCTTAAGAAGATAGTCTAGGTCATCCAAAACTCCCCCTGAGTTCATGCCTAGTGCAAATGGCAAGCTGTCTCATGAGAAAGAATTGGTGAAATCAGTTTTTTCGCACAATTATGGTGGTTGTCAACCAACATTTTGTTTTATCATGTGCTAGATCTCAAGCCTTATGCGACTACTCCAAGCAAGAAGCTTAAGAAGATAGTCTAGGTCATCCAAAACTCCCCCTAAGTTCATGCCAAGTGCAATGGCAAGCCGTCTTATAGGAAAGAATTGGTGAGATCAGTTTTTTCGCACAAAAGAGATCTTTTTGCTTTTTAACATATTGTACTAACTCATGTATCATCAGGAGACTAAAACAGCTCAAACTAAGGCTCAATATAGATTCAACGCTCTACTCAGCCTATTTGACATGGCATGAATCATAAAAGGATAGCTCAAGAAAGACTAAACTCAAATGCTAGCATGACAAGTTTAATTTAAGTTGATCAATTTTACTTAACTTATCATGGCAAACGCTAGTCTACACATATGAAGTCATGATAAATTTAGCAAGCTAAGCACAAGTCATGGAAAGGTGTAGAGCACTGAAGCATGTCATAACAGGATAATAATCAAGGCTCAATGCAGATTGATTATAATACTAGAATGCTGAAAATGCACAAAAGACCAGTTCCCCCTCAACATTAGATGCAACTTTTAGTTCAAGTTGAGTTAAGTCAATATTAAGCTCCAGAAGCTCCCAAATGAGCTCCCCTTGAACCAAAGCAATAAAATCGAGAAGCTGGCAAAGAAAACAGCAAACAGGCAGTCCTTAAAGCATAGATAAGATATAGAGACAACTATGGCTCAGACTGACTCTCATCTACCCCATATGACTCCAGGACAATCAGCTGACAGTAAATCACACACTAGAGAGCAAACACGTACCCTGTCTACCCGAGGGTGGCCCAACCCTCGCTAGAACCTACAAGAAGTGAGTGAGCTCGACCTAGTGAGATAAGAAGCAGCTAATCCTGGAAGCACAAGATAAGAGTTAGAAGTCTAAGCATCTCGGCAAGAGAAGCACTCTAACCTATGCTGGAAGGACTAAACCCACATGCACCCCGAGTGCAATGCAACAGAAATGAGACAGAAGCATAATCAATATAATAAATCAGTAAAACCCAAACTCCCCCTCACTACAGTCCGTAAGGACAAACCACCCCAAGCTCTCCCCGCAGAGCTGAAAACCTCGAACTGTCCAAAGGCTTGGTGAATATGTCAGCCAATTGGTGGTCACTCTCCACAAACTGGAGCACTATGTCACCCTTCTCTACATGGTCTCTAAGGAAGTGAAAGCGAATATCAATATGCTTGGTCCGAGAGTGTTGCACTGGGTTCTTAGCAATGTTAATCGCAGAAGTGTTATCACAAAAGAGTGGAACACTGTCTATCGCTAACCCAAAGTCCCGCAGGGTCGAGACCATCCAAAGCACCTGGCTGCAACAACTGGCAGCAGCAACGTACTCGGCCTCTGCAGTGGACTGTGCAACACCGGACTGCTTCCTTGAAGACCAAGAAACGAGAGAAGTGCCAATGAATTGGCAAGTGCCAGAAGTGCTCTTTCTATCTATCCTACAGCCAGCAAAGTCTGCATCCGAGAAGGCTCTCAAGGAAAGACAGGATGAGGAAGAGTACCAGATGCCATAGTCAATGGTAGCTCGAAGGTACCGAAAGATGCGCTTCACCGCCTGGCGGTGAGATACGCGAGGAGAAGCCTGAAACCGAGCACACAGACACACTGAGAAGTGTATGTCTGGTCTCGAGGCAGTGAGGTAAAGAAGGGAGCCGATCATACTTCTGAACTCTTTTTGATCAACTGGCTCGCCATCCTCATCTGGGTCAAGATAGGCTGTAGAAGCCATGGGAGTCGACACAGGCTTACCATCGCTCATGTCGAAGCGTCTCAAGAGGTCACGAGTGTACTTTCCTTGATGAAGAAATGTACCCTCCCGAGACTGCTTGATTTGGAAGCCAAGGAAGAAGGTCAACTCCCCCATCATACTCATTTCAAACTCGGTGCTCATGACATCCGAGAACTGTGAAACCAGAGTATGGGAAGAGCCGCCAAAGATGATGTCATCGACATAGATCTGGACGAGCAGAAGGTCATTGCCATGACGGCGGATGAACAAGGTCTTGTCTACTTTACCCATTTCAAACCCATGACTCAACAAGTAGGACTTAAGCCTCTCATACCATGCTCTGGGGGCCTGCTTAAGTCCATACAACGCTTTCGAAAGCTTGAAGACATGGTGTAAGTATTTGGGGTTCTCGAAACCTGGAGGCTGTCTGACGTAAACTTCTTCCTCAATGACTCCATTAAGGAAGGCACTCTTGACGTCCATCTGGTAGAGTTTGAAACCCTTAGAAGCTGCAAAGGCAAGCAGGATTCTAATGGCCTCAAGTCGAGCTACAGGGGCAAAGGTCTCCTCGAAATCTAGACCCTCAACCTGAGAGAACCCCTGAGCTACCAGTCTAGCCTTGTTCCGAATAACCACTCCATCCTCGCTCTGCTTGTTCTTGAACACCCACTTAGTCCCAATAATATTGTGACCTCGCGGGGGCTCGACAAGCGACCAGACCTTGTTCCTCTCGAAATTTTCTAGCTCCTCATGCATGGCATTGACCCAAGATTCGTCGGAAAGAGCATGAGAAACATCCTTGGGCTCAAAGGAGGCAATGAAAGCAGAATGGAGACAGAATTGAGATAAGTCAGATTTTGAGCGGGTAACACGCTCAAACAGGTCTCCAATCATCTGCTCAGAAGGATGCCTTTTCTGGATATGTCGGGGAGGTCCAGGATGAGATGAAGAAGTGGCCTCTACCTCGTGAGCTGACGAGGTAGGAACAGAGCCACTAGCTCCAGAGGCAGCAGAAGGCATGGGCTGATCACCTGGAGGTGCGGTGGAAGACGGCACCTCAAGGGGTGGATAAGGGACTGGATCGGGTAGACAACCCTCATCTCCATCGTCCTCGTCATCCACGAAGATGGTCTCGGACTGCTCTAAAGAACCTGAGATATCAGGCCTAGTCCCCGGACTGGCCTCGTCAAAGGTAACCTCACAGGTCTCTACCATTTTGCTAGACTCGCAGTTCCAGACCCTATAAGCCCGCGAAGAAGGCGAGTAACCTAGAAAGATTCCATCACAAGAACGTGACTCGAACTTATCTAGGTTCCCGGACTTCAGAATAAAGCACTTGCAACCAAACACACGAAAATGAGAGACGCTAGGCTTTCGCCCGTATCTCAACTCATAAGAAGTGCGGTGCAAGTGTGCCCTCAGAAAAACTCTATTTGAGACATGGCACGCGGTAGCTATAGCCTCAGCCCAAAACTTCCGCGGTGTAGAGTACTCATCAAGCATCGTCCTGGCCATCTCGACCAAGGTACGGTTCTTTCTCTCCACAACGCCATTTTGTTGTGGGACGTGCGGAGAGGAGAACTGGTGCTCTACACCTGTCTCACCACAGAAACTCTCAAAGTAGGAATTCTTGAACTCCGTGCCATTGTCACTGCGGATCGCTCGTAAGGCACCAGGGAGCTCAACAGAAAGCTTACTGAAAAGACCTCGGAAATGTGAAAATGTCTCATCCTTCGAGGCTAAGAAAAACACCCAAGAATACCTCGAGAAGTCATCGACCACGACAAGAACATACCACTTCCCTCCTGCTGACTGCACTCGAGCTGGTCCAACAGTGTCCATATGGAGCAGCTGTCCCGGTGCATCGGTCATAGTAACTGTGACCGGAGGGTGAGAAGCGGCAACCATCTTGCCGTGCCGGCATGGAGCGCAAACAAGATCTTTGACCATCTTGAGTTTCGGCAGACCACGAATGAGATCGTGGCCGCTAACTCGGGTCAAGTGGTCAAAGCCTATATGACCAAGTCTCCTATGCCAGAAGGAAAGGTCGCGGGACTCAGAAGCAACTAAACACCTGAGAGGATCGCCAGAAGACTCAGAAAAATCAGCACGAAAGATCCTCCCATAACGAGAAATCCCGCAAACCAGACTACCCGAAGAATCAAGAATTTTACAAGCATTTTTCTTAAAGCTCACCTCGAAACCGTCATCGGTAAGCTGAGAAACTGAAAGTAAATTGTACTGCAGCTTACTAACCAAGGCTACATCTTTCAAAATGAAAGAATCATTAATGCGCACAGTACCTTTGGCGATTACGCGCCCAGACGAAGCGTCTCCGAAGGTGATCGTCTCATCACCTGGAGCACGGGCAAGGGAAGAAAACCAACGGGAGTCTCCAGTCATGTGTCGTGAACACCCGGAGTCTACAAGCCAAACCTTTCCCTTCCCTGCCCGGCGAACCTGAGTCAAACAGAGAGTAAAGTCTCAGTACTGGGGTAAATCAAGAGTGATTTTGGCACCCAATACTGAACAACACGTCGAGCAGATGAAGTAGTCAAGCACGACTGACCTCTATCTACCCTACGCTCTCTGTCACTCACAGCAGAAGGTCTGTGAGCAGACCTGAAGCTGTTGCGGGGTCCGACTGCTACGGGAGAGCGAGTCGGAACACCGGCAACACGCTGAACACGCCGCGGGTAACTGTCTCGACGGGGGAAACGAGATGTACCCTCAGGACGGCGGAAGTCATGACCAGGAGCAGCATGAGGACGAAAAACAGAAGACTCAGAAAAACCAAGTCCTCGATGCTGCCCAAACCCATCAACAGCAGTAAACCTAGACCTCGTGCTGGTCCTAGGTGCACTCAGGATCTGGGGCTGACCCTGAATACGCCTAGGAGACTCAACACGGTCTCTACGCGCGATCTTGGCGCGCCTGAAGCATCTCTCGATCGAGTGTCCATCCTTTTGACAGAAGGTGCAATGATACTTCGCCTTCTGAGAGGCAGAAGTAGCATGATATGGCTTCGCCTTCTGTGAGGCCGAAGCTGCGGGTGAAGTCACCTTTCTGTCAGAGATCCCTTGGACAAAGCCCGCTGACTTAAACTTAACCTCATCGGATCTGGGCTCAACCTCGATCACACCTCCTACTATGGGTCTAAGAATAGCAGGTGGATGCTTCCTCATGTCCTCATAGAAATCATATCCTAGACCCTGATTGAACTTGCAAATCTTGGATTGGTCTAGAATAAGATTGAGCTTCTTCTTGCCGCCTACAAATCTCTCGAGAGTGTTCATAAGATACTGACACTCCCGGAAGAGAGAGGTGCAAGAAGAACAGGGGGAAGAGGGAACAGCAGGAGGTAAGGAAGCAGATGAAGAACCAATAGCAGAGGAACGAATGGCTTGTGCACGCACAGCCGACTCAGAATGGACAGTCCTACTGCTAGCAGGTTGGTTCACGTCGCTAAGCGTCTCAACCTTACCCTGGGGCTTCTCCCCCTTCTCAGCACAGACAATACAAGAAGATGGTGGCTTCTCTAGTAGATCCTTAGTTAGCTTCACACATTTCTCATCCAATGCAACCAAGTCAGATTTTAGTTTGTTACAATTAATGCATGGTGAGCTAACAGGGTCCTTAGAAGCATACTGAGCCAACTTCCTATCATGATCAATCATTTCTTGAAACTGTTTGGAGACAGCTTCAAGTTCAGCAGTTAACTTAGGACAGTTCAAGCATGAATCAATCGGCTCAAGCAAAGAAGCTTGTAGTTCAGCAATTTTATGATCTGCCCGTTTTAGATTCATCTTCAAGTTATTGCAATTTTCACAAGACTCGGGCAGATCAAGGAGCAAGGCATAAGGTCCTCTAGCAGCAATGTCCTTAACCTCACATGAGGTGGGAGAAGTAGTCTCATCAGTAGTAAGTAGGGTAACAGCCATCCTACTCAACTCTAACTCAGCAAGCAGACTAACATTCTCCACCTTAACAATATCAAGCTCGGAGGACACACTATCATGCGAGGTCCTTAGTTTCTCCATGTCACCCAACAGAGCACAGCAAGTATCACAATCATCACGGGAGGGAGCAGATGTAAGTGAAGTAAGCTCCCGTGATAGTCTATCTACTTCCTTCTCTAACTCGGTACACCTAGCCCTAGCTCTAGCATGAAAACCACCTAGCTTAAGAAAAGCATGATTGAGCTGGTCGTAGGTGGGGCATACCTCGTCCGAGTCGGAGTACAGCTCGCTGTCGCTCAGTTCGCCCTCGAGGGCCATGAAGCACATGCCGGAGAAGTCGTCGCCGCCATCCTTGGGCTCTTGGTCACCCGTCCCGTCGTCGTCGCTCCATCCCTCCACCTCGCTGAGGTCGAGGTCGTCGAAGGCGGTGAGGACGCGGTGGAAGAGCTTCTTGGCCTTCCCGAAGTTGCGGAACTTCCTCTTTCCCGGCGTCTGAGCTGGAGGCTTCTTGTTGCGGTTCTTGTCGGTGTAGTCGATCTTGCCCGAACCGCCGTAGTCGTTCTTGCCTTTCTCCAGCTTGGGGCAGTTTGCCCGAATGTGGTTGGGGCCACCACACTCGAAGCAAATCACGGGTCCTCCTCTCTTTCTGTCCCTCCTCCCCTTGTAAGCATGGGAGAATCTTCGAGCAAGGAGGGCCAGCTGATCATCCGCAAGCTGCTCTAACTGATCATCAGTTATGTCACAGAGAGCAGCAAGGGAGAAACCGCAAAGAGAACCAGAAGAAGAGGAACCAGAAGCCAACGTGGGATCAGTGACCAAAGCCATCGACTGTGACTTCGACCTACGAGAGACAACGTCAATCTCGTGAGTCTTGAGGCGCGAGTACAGCGCGTCAAGAGTCAAGGTCGAGAGGTCTGTCGTGTCCTTAATGGTGGTCACTTTCATCTCCCAAACACGCAGATCAAGTGCCGCAAGCATCTGACGAGCGTTGTCCGAGTCGGGGTATGTGAGACCGACCGCTCGGAGGTTGCTCAAGATCTTATGGAAACGCGCGAAGCACTCATCGAGGGACTCACCAGCAAGCATCTCGAATTTGTTGTATTCTCGCTTGAACTGGTCCTGTCGAACCGTCTTGATCTGGGTGGTGCCCTCATGGTATGCGTCGAGGGTCACCCAGATATCGTAGGCGGACGACAGGTGGGAGATACGATCGAACTCGCTACGACTCAGGCCCTGGATAATGATGTTCCTTGCCTTAGCGTTTGCCTCAACATCATGCATATTCCCAGCATTGATGTTCTCATCGGCAGGAACAACAAACCGGACCTTGACCTTGCGCCAGATAGCGTACCCCTGAGCCTGGATGTATGTCTCCATTCGGCTCTTCCAGAAGGGGTAATCGATGCCATCGAAAACGGACGGCTTGGTCGAGTACTTGTCCGTCGCCATGGCTCTTGAGACCGGTTAAGATCTATTGAAAAGAGCTAACCGGCTCTGATACCAATTGTAGGACCGAAATGGCGACAGAGGGGGGGTGAATGTCGATCGCTTAAAAAATCGCCCCCAAAAGTACCCACTCAATTTCTTCTCCGATAGCTAGAGAGCTATAAAGAAAGAAAATGAGACAGAGAAGATCTACAAACTGCAACTCTCAAAACCAAAGGCACATCAGTAAATAGGACGGCAGAGAAAAGAAATATTCCTTGCTAGCCCGACGTTGAAATTTAGAGGACATGCATTCGGTTCAGCTTTGCTATTGCAAGGAATGGAGGACTGCAAAAATTAATGCTATTCTTTGTGCAGTCGGCCAGAAAAAGTGGAATATGAATACTTTGCCAAAAGCACTAGAAATCAGCCCATTTTTGCTCCTAGTCGAGTACCACCAATGCTGCCAACAAACTAAAAAAAAAGGGGTACCTACTACTGCTGAAAGAGACTTTAAAAAGCACTGCTGAAATCTGCAAGGAGAGAGGTTTTTCAGCAGCAATTAAACTCATTAAAACAGCATACAAAGTTGGCAAACATTTCAGCCGAACACATACAATAGTGCAGCCAAAGATTGCAAGAACTAATAGTCATTGAGTGCCAAAATCTGCTGCCATCCGTGAACACAAAATGAAGAATTCCTGCTGACCGTACAGCTTAAAGAAAGCTAACAAAGGATCATGTGCTGCACCATACCTTGCTGCTGTCCATGAGCTACACGTAGGGATTAAAAGAGCATAGGAAACAGCATGCAGAGGCATCATTCGGCTAGAGATAGCATGCAACCGAACACATGCTCTTGATTTGACAACAGAGCAGTCAGACTAAATCCAAAGGAAAAGCTTGCCAATAAAAAGGAAACAGAGAAGAGACGAAATAGAGAAAGCAAGAACAAGCTTGCCCAAAACCAGATCAGGAAGCAAATAAACACAGGAAGAGAATAGAGCAGAGAGGCACAAAGAGATAACTCAAGATCATAACAGCTCAAACTCAGGAAATCGATACGGAGACATACATGATTGATAGAGTGTTTACATCTCAAACCATCCTCTCCCTCTCAATCCTCAAGAACACCAAGAGCTACACATGCTTCTTGGGAGGAACACACACATACACACATGGAGAGACACAAATAAAACCCTAATTCTTGCACACACTCTCTCAAATTTCAGCACACCATCTCCCTCTCTATTTATACCCTCCACTAATGGGTTCACCAAGTGCTTTACCCATTTAGCTTTTGCGCTTTACCCACAATCCACTTCCTTTAGTGCAGCTTTGCGTTTTTACCGAAACGCCCCTCGCGCACCTTCCAGGAAGCTTCCTCATTCCTTGCCCTGCAAGCTACGCAGTTTCGCCGTCTTCGGCACACCTCGACCGTTCTGACCTCAGCGCCACCTGCGCCTAGTCCGGTCCACCGTGCCTCGCCACGACTCCACCTCGAGTCCACGTCGTCTTCGACACATCCCGACCGTTCTGACCTCAACGCCACCTGCGCCTAGTCCGGTCCTCCGTATCTCACCACGACTCCGTCTCGATGTCCTGCAGCCAACACAGACAAGAAACACATCGCATAGCACGGTACAAAACATGTAAACATGGTTAGCACCTACAAATCCTACTCAAGCGAGAAATGACCCACGTGGCCAACCGGGACGACGCCCACGCGTCAAATTTGTCTAGTCACGACCCGACCTCGCCAAATGCCAAAAAGGCACGAATCACTCAAACTAAACTCACTCTAACCAAACCACGAGTCAATTACTCATCACCAACACGGGATTTAGACCACATGGTCTCTCAATCTCCCCCTTGATGAGTATATTGACAAACTCAGAAAAAGCACGAAGTTGAGTTTGAGTTTGAAGAATCCAACATGGTCCAAAGAAGGGAATGAAGCTTATGACCATGTCGACAGAAGGAACCACTAGAGCAACAACTGAAAGAGCAAATTGATCTCCAAAGCTCTAAAAAGATCCCAACAGACTTTTTCTTCTCTATTCTCCCCCTTTTGGCAATAAACACATCAAGATGCAATAGAGAGAATATGACATGTCAATGGATGAATATGGCTGAAGTTTGTTTATTTAAGCATTTAGAGCCATGAGAATTATCCATAATGACCATAATGTAATACACCAAGCCATAACTCAATAAAACGCTATCTAGATCATGACAACATATATATAAGCCAGCTAGAGCACATAGATGACAATCTGAAATGTAATGCATTTTGTGAGCAAGTCACGTCATCAATGAGTACAGTCTAGCTAGAGACATCCAAGAATGATGCAGGCCATGTCAATAAGCTAAGCGGAACAAAGAAGCTAACATTGAGTCCAAATAGAGTGCTATAAGCTCAAGATTGAAACATTGGTTAAAGTACTTGGTTCTGATTGTAGATTAAGCAAATTGAGCACATTAAACATTGTCTTTTGAAAGCATATGGTTGTTTTCAATCCAATTTTTTGTTTATGTGCTAGATCTCAAGCCTTATGCGACTACTCCAAGCAATAAGCTTAAGAAGATAGTCTAGGTCATCCAAAACTCCCCCTGAGTTCATGCCTAGTGCAAATGGCAAGCTGTCTCATGAGAAAGAATTGGTGAAATCAGTTTTTTCGCACAATTATGGTGGTTGTCAACCAACATTTTGTTTTATCATGTGCTAGATCTCAAGCCTTATGCGACTACTCCAAGCAAGAAGCTTAAGAAGATAGTCTAGGTCATCCAAAACTCCCCCTAAGTTCATGCCAAGTGCAATGGCAAGCCGTCTTATAGGAAAGAATTGGTGAGATCAGTTTTTTCGCACAAAAGAGATCTTTTTGCTTTTTAACATATTGTACTAACTCATGTATCATCAGGAGACTAAAACAGCTCAAACTAAGGCTCAATATAGATTCAACGCTCTACTCAGCCTATTTGACATGGCATGAATCATAAAAGGATAGCTCAAGAAAGACTAAACTCAAATGCTAGCATGACAAGTTTAATTTAAGTTGATCAATTTTACTTAACTTATCATGGCAAACGCTAGTCTACACATATGAAGTCATGATAAATTTAGCAAGCTAAGCACAAGTCATGGAAAGGTGTAGAGCACTGAAGCATGTCATAACAGGATAATAATCAAGGCTCAATGCAGATTGATTATAATACTAGAATGCTGAAAATGCACAAAAGACCAGTTCCCCCTCAACATTAGATGCAACTTTTAGTTCAAGTTGAGTTAAGTCAATATTAAGCTCCAGAAGCTCCCAAATGAGCTCCCCTTGAACCAAAGCAATAAAATCGAGAAGCTGGCAAAGAAAACAGCAAACAGGCAGTCCTTAAAGCATAGATAAGATATAGAGACAACTATGGCTCAGACTGACTCTCATCTACCCCATATGACTCCAGGACAATCAGCTGACAGTAAATCACACACTAGAGAGCAAACACGTACCCTGTCTACCCGAGGGTGGCCCAACCCTCGCTAGAACCTACAAGAAGTGAGTGAGCTCGACCTAGTGAGATAAGAAGCAGCTAATCCTGGAAGCACAAGATAAGAGTTAGAAGTCTAAGCATCTCGGCAAGAGAAGCACTCTAACCTATGCTGGAAGGACTAAACCCACATGCACCCCGAGTGCAATGCAACAGAAATGAGACAGAAGCATAATCAATATAATAAATCAGTAAAACCCAAACTCCCCCTCACTACAGTCCGTAAGGACAAACCACCCCAAGCTCTCCCCGCAGAGCTGAAAACCTCGAACTGTCCAAAGGCTTGGTGAATATGTCAGCCAATTGGTGGTCACTCTCCACAAACTGGAGCACTATGTCACCCTTCTCTACATGGTCTCTAAGGAAGTGAAAGCGAATATCAATATGCTTGGTCCGAGAGTGTTGCACTGGGTTCTTAGCAATGTTAATCGCAGAAGTGTTATCACAAAAGAGTGGAACACTGTCTATCGCTAACCCAAAGTCCCGCAGGGTCGAGACCATCCAAAGCACCTGGCTGCAACAACTGGCAGCAGCAACGTACTCGGCCTCTGCAGTGGACTGTGCAACACCGGACTGCTTCCTTGAAGACCAAGAAACGAGAGAAGTGCCAATGAATTGGCAAGTGCCAGAAGTGCTCTTTCTATCTATCCTACAGCCAGCAA
Source organism: Dendrocalamus latiflorus (assembly GCA_017311315.1). NCBI lineage: Eukaryota > Viridiplantae > Streptophyta > Magnoliopsida > Poales > Poaceae > Dendrocalamus > Dendrocalamus latiflorus. The sequence goes on along the minus strand of CM029649.1, from coordinate 19,007,281 downwards.
AGTCTGCATCCGAGAAGGCTCTCAAGGAAAGACAGGATGAGGAAGAGTACCAGATGCCATAGTCAATGGTAGCTCGAAGGTACCGAAAGATGCGCTTCACCGCCTGGCGGTGAGATACGCGAGGAGAAGCCTGAAACCGAGCACACAGACACACTGAGAAGTGTATGTCTGGTCTCGAGGCAGTGAGGTAAAGAAGGGAGCCGATCATACTTCTGAACTCTTTTTGATCAACTGGCTCGCCATCCTCATCTGGGTCAAGATAGGCTGTAGAAGCCATGGGAGTCGACACAGGCTTACCATCGCTCATGTCGAAGCGTCTCAAGAGGTCACGAGTGTACTTTCCTTGATGAAGAAATGTACCCTCCCGAGACTGCTTGATTTGGAAGCCAAGGAAGAAGGTCAACTCCCCCATCATACTCATTTCAAACTCGGTGCTCATGACATCCGAGAACTGTGAAACCAGAGTATGGGAAGAGCCGCCAAAGATGATGTCATCGACATAGATCTGGACGAGCAGAAGGTCATTGCCATGACGGCGGATGAACAAGGTCTTGTCTACTTTACCCATTTCAAACCCATGACTCAACAAGTAGGACTTAAGCCTCTCATACCATGCTCTGGGGGCCTGCTTAAGTCCATACAACGCTTTCGAAAGCTTGAAGACATGGTGTAAGTATTTGGGGTTCTCGAAACCTGGAGGCTGTCTGACGTAAACTTCTTCCTCAATGACTCCATTAAGGAAGGCACTCTTGACGTCCATCTGGTAGAGTTTGAAACCCTTAGAAGCTGCAAAGGCAAGCAGGATTCTAATGGCCTCAAGTCGAGCTACAGGGGCAAAGGTCTCCTCGAAATCTAGACCCTCAACCTGAGAGAACCCCTGAGCTACCAGTCTAGCCTTGTTCCGAATAACCACTCCATCCTCGCTCTGCTTGTTCTTGAACACCCACTTAGTCCCAATAATATTGTGACCTCGCGGGGGCTCGACAAGCGACCAGACCTTGTTCCTCTCGAAATTTTCTAGCTCCTCATGCATGGCATTGACCCAAGATTCGTCGGAAAGAGCATGAGAAACATCCTTGGGCTCAAAGGAGGCAATGAAAGCAGAATGGAGACAGAATTGAGATAAGTCAGATTTTGAGCGGGTAACACGCTCAAACAGGTCTCCAATCATCTGCTCAGAAGGATGCCTTTTCTGGATATGTCGGGGAGGTCCAGGATGAGATGAAGAAGTGGCCTCTACCTCGTGAGCTGACGAGGTAGGAACAGAGCCACTAGCTCCAGAGGCAGCAGAAGGCATGGGCTGATCACCTGGAGGTGCGGTGGAAGACGGCACCTCAAGGGGTGGATAAGGGACTGGATCGGGTAGACAACCCTCATCTCCATCGTCCTCGTCATCCACGAAGATGGTCTCGGACTGCTCTAAAGAACCTGAGATATCAGGCCTAGTCCCCGGACTGGCCTCGTCAAAGGTAACCTCACAGGTCTCTACCATTTTGCTAGACTCGCAGTTCCAGACCCTATAAGCCCGCGAAGAAGGCGAGTAACCTAGAAAGATCCCATCACAAGAACGTGACTCGAACTTATCTAGGTTCCCGGACTTCAGAATAAAGCACTTGCAACCAAACACACGAAAATGAGAGACGCTAGGCTTTCGCCCGTATCTCAACTCATAAGAAGTGCGGTGCAAGTGTGCCCTCAGAAAAACTCTATTTGAGACATGGCACGCGGTAGCTATAGCCTCAGCCCAAAACTTCCGCGGTGTAGAGTACTCATCAAGCATCGTCCTGGCCATCTCGACCAAGGTACGGTTCTTTCTCTCCACAACGCCATTTTGTTGTGGGACGTGCGGAGAGGAGAACTGGTGCTCTACACCTGTCTCACCACAGAAACTCTCAAAGTAGGAATTCTTGAACTCCGTGCCATTGTCACTGCGGATCGCTCGTAAGGCACCAGGGAGCTCAACAGAAAGCTTACTGAAAAGACCTCGGAAATGTGAAAATGTCTCATCCTTCGAGGCTAAGAAAAACACCCAAGAATACCTCGAGAAGTCATCGACCACGACAAGAACATACCACTTCCCTCCTGCTGACTGCACTCGAGCTGGTCCAACAGTGTCCATATGGAGCAGCTGTCCCGGTGCATCGGTCATAGTAACTGTGACCGGAGGGTGAGAAGCGGCAACCATCTTGCCGTGCCGGCATGGAGCGCAAACAAGATCTTTGACCATCTTGAGTTTCGGCAGACCACGAATGAGATCGTGGCCGCTAACTCGGGTCAAGTGGTCAAAGCCTATATGACCAAGTCTCCTATGCCAGAAGGAAAGGTCGCGGGACTCAGAAGCAACTAAACACCTGAGAGGATCGCCAGAAGACTCAGAAAAATCAGCACGAAAGATCCTCCCATAACGAGAAATCCCGCAAACCAGACTACCCGAAGAATCAAGAATTTTACAAGCATTTTTCTTAAAGCTCACCTCGAAACCGTCATCGGTAAGCTGAGAAACTGAAAGTAAATTGTACTGCAGCTTACTAACCAAGGCTACATCTTTCAAAATGAAAGAATCATTAATGCGCACAGTACCTTTGGCGATTACGCGCCCAGACGAAGCGTCTCTGAAGGTGATCGTCTCATCACCTGGAGCACGGGCAAGGGAAGAAAACCAACGGGAGTCTCCAGTCATGTGTCGTGAACACCCGGAGTCTACAAGCCAAACCTTTCCCTTCCCTGCCCGGCGAACCTGAGTCAAACAGAGAGTAAAGTCTCAGTACTGGGGTAAATCAAGAGTGATTTTGGCACCCAATACTGAACAACACGTCGAGCAGATGAAGTAGTCAAGCACGACTGACCTCTATCTACCCTACGCTCTCTGTCACTCACAGCAGAAGGTCTGTGAGCAGACCTGAAGCTGTTGCGGGGTCCGACTGCTACGGGAGAGCGAGTCGGAACACCGGCAACACGCTGAACACGCCGCGGGTAACTGTCTCGACGGGGGAAACGAGATGTACCCTCAGGACGGCGGAAGTCATGACCAGGAGCAGCATGAGGACGAAAAACAGAAGACTCAGAAAAACCAAGTCCTCGATGCTGCCCAAACCCATCAACAGCAGTAAACCTAGACCTCGTGCTGGTCCTAGGTGCACTCAGGATCTGGGGCTGACCCTGAATACGCCTAGGAGACTCAACACGGTCTCTACGCGCGATCTTGGCGCGCCTGAAGCATCTCTCGATCGAGTGTCCATCCTTTTGACAGAAGGTGCAATGATACTTCGCCTTCTGAGAGGCAGAAGTAGCATGATATGGCTTCGCCTTCTGTGAGGCCGAAGCTGCGGGTGAAGTCACCTTTCTGTCAGAGATCCCTTGGACAAAGCCCGCTGACTTAAACTTAACCTCATCGGATCTGGGCTCAACCTCGATCACACCTCCTACTATGGGTCTAAGAATAGCAGGTGGATGCTTCCTCATGTCCTCATAGAAATCATATCCTAGACCCTGATTGAACTTGCAAATCTTGGATTGGTCTAGAATAAGATTGAGCTTCTTCTTGCCGCCTACAAATCTCTCGAGAGTGTTCATAAGATACTGACACTCCCGGAAGAGAGAGGTGCAAGAAGAACAGGGGGAAGAGGGAACAGCAGGAGGTAAGGAAGCAGATGAAGAACCAATAGCAGAGGAACGAATGGCTTGTGCACGCACAGCCGACTCAGAATGGACAGTCCTATTGCTAGCAGGTTGGTTCACGTCGCTAAGCGTCTCAACCTTACCCTGGGGCTTCTCCCCCTTCTCAGCACAGACAATACAAGAAGATGGTGGCTTCTCTAGTAGATCCTTAGTTAGCTTCACACATTTCTCATCCAATGCAACCAAGTCAGATTTTAGTTTGTTACAATTAATGCATGGTGAGCTAACAGGGTCCTTAGAAGCATACTGAGCCAACTTCCTATCATGATCAATCATTTCTTGAAACTGTTTGGAGACAGCTTCAAGTTCAGCAGTTAACTTAGGACAGTTCAAGCATGAATCAATCGGCTCAAGCAAAGAAGCTTGTAGTTCAGCAATTTTATGATCTGCCCGTTTTAGATTCATCTTCAAGTTATTGCAATTTTCACAAGACTCGGGCAGATCAAGGAGCAAGGCATAAGGTCCTCTAGCAGCAATGTCCTTAACCTCACATGAGGTGGGAGAAGTAGTCTCATCAGTAGTAAGTAGGGTAACAGCCATCCTACTCAACTCTAACTCAGCAAGCAGACTAACATTCTCCACCTTAACAATATCAAGCTCGGAGGACACACTATCATGCGAGGTCCTTAGTTTCTCCATGTCACCCAACAGAGCACAGCAAGTATCACAATCATCACGGGAGGGAGCAGATGTAAGTGAAGTAAGCTCCCGTGATAGTCTATCTACTTCCTTCTCTAACTCGGTACACCTAGCCCTAGCTCTAGCATGAAAACCACCTAGCTTAAGAAAAGCATGATTGAGCTGGTCGTAGGTGGGGCATACCTCGTCCGAGTCGGAGTACAGCTCGCTGTCGCTCAGTTCGCCCTCGAGGGCCATGAAGCACATGCCGGAGAAGTCGTCGCCGCCATCCTTGGGCTCTTGGTCACCCGTCCCGTCGTCGTCGCTCCATCCCTCCACCTCGCTGAGGTCGAGGTCGTCGAAGGCGGTGAGGACGCGGTGGAAGAGCTTCTTGGCCTTCCCGAAGTTGCGGAACTTCCTCTTTCCCGGCGTCTGAGCTGGAGGCTTCTTGTTGCGGTTCTTGTCGGTGTAGTCGATCTTGCCCGAACCGCCGTAGTCGTTCTTGCCTTTCTCCAGCTTGGGGCAGTTTGCCCGAATGTGGTTGGGGCCACCACACTCGAAGCAAATCACGGGTCCTCCTCTCTTTCTGTCCCTCCTCCCCTTGTAAGCATGGGAGAATCTTCGAGCAAGGAGGGCCAGCTGATCATCCGCAAGCTGCTCTAACTGATCATCAGTTATGTCACAGAGAGCAGCAAGGGAGAAACCGCAAAGAGAACCAGAAGAAGAGGAACCAGAAGCCAACGTGGGATCAGTGACCAAAGCCATCGACTGTGACTTCGACCTACGAGAGACAACGTCAATCTCGTGAGTCTTGAGGCGCGAGTACAGCGCGTCAAGAGTCAAGGTCGAGAGGTCTGTCGTGTCCTTGATGGTGGTCACTTTCATCTCCCAAACACGCAGATCAAGTGCCGCAAGCATCTGACGAGCGTTGTCCGAGTCGGGGTATGTGAGACCGACCGCTCGGAGGTTGCTCAAGATCTTATGGAAACGCGCGAAGCACTCATCGAGGGACTCACCAGCAAGCATCTCGAATTTGTTGTATTCTCGCTTGAACTGGTCCTGTCGAACCGTCTTGATCTGGGTGGTGCCCTCATGGTATGCGTCGAGGGTCACCCAGATATCGTAGGCGGACGACAGGTGGGAGATACGATCGAACTCGCTACGACTCAGGCCCTGGATAATGATGTTCCTTGCCTTAGCGTTTGCCTCAACATCATGCATATTCCCAGCATTGATGTTCTCATCGGCAGGAACAACAAACCGGACCTTGACCTTGCGCCAGATAGCGTACCCCTGAGCCTGGATGTATGTCTCCATTCGGCTCTTCCAGAAGGGGTAATCGATGCCATCGAAAACGGGCGGCTTGGTCGAGTACTTGTCCGTCGCCATGGCTCTTGAGACCGGTTAAGATCTATTGAAAAGAGCTAACCGGCTCTGATACCAATTGTAGGACCGAAATGGCGACAGAGGGGGGGTGAATGTCGATCGCTTAAAAAATCGCCCCCAAAAGTACCCACTCAATTTCTTCTCCGATAGCTAGAGAGCTATAAAGAAAGAAAATGAGACAGAGAAGATCTACAAACTGCAACTCTCAAAACCAAAGGCACATCAGTAAATAGGACGGCAGAGAAAAGAAATATTCCTTGCTAGCCCGACGTTGGAATTTAGAGGACATGCATTCGGTTCAGCTTTGCTATTGCAAGGAATGGAGGACTGCAAAAATTAATGCTATTCTTTGTGCAGTCGGCCAGAAAAAGTGGAATATGAATACTTTGCCAAAAGCACTAGAAATCAGCCCATTTTTGCTCCTAGTCGAGTACCACCAATGCTGCCAACAAACTAAAAAAAAAGGGGTACCTACTACTGCTGAAAGAGACTTTAAAAAGCACTGCTGAAATCTGCAAGGAGAGAGGTTTTTCAGCAGCAATTAAACTCATTAAAACAGCATACAAAGTTGGCAAACATTTCAGCCGAACACATACAATAGTGCAGCCAAAGATTGCAAGAACTAATAGTCATTGAGTGCCAAAATCTGCTGCCATCCGTGAACACAAAATGAAGAATTCCTGCTGACCGTACAGCTTAAAGAAAGCTAACAAAGGATCATGTGCTGCACCATACCTTGCTGCTGTCCATGAGCTACACGTAGGGATTAAAAGAGCATAGGAAACAGCATGCAGAGGCATCATTCGGCTAGAGATAGCATGCAACCGAACACATGCTCTTGATTTGACAACAGAGCAGTCAGACTAAATCCAAAGGAAAAGCTTGCCAATAAAAAGGAAACAGAGAAGAGACGAAATAGAGAAAGCAAGAACAAGCTTGCCCAAAACCAGATCAGGAAGCAAATAAACACAGGAAGAGAATAGAGCAGAGAGGCACAAAGAGATAACTCAAGATCATAACAGCTCAAACTCAGGAAATCGATACGGAGACATACATGATTGATAGAGTGTTTACATCTCAAACCATCCTCTCCCTCTCAATCCTCAAGAACACCAAGAGCTACACATGCTTCTTGGGAGGAACACACACATACACACATGGAGAGACACAAATAAAACCCTAATTCTTGCACACACTCTCTCAAATTTCAGCACACCATCTCCCTCTCTATTTATACCCTCCACTAATGGGTTCACCAAGTGCTTTACCCATTTAGCTTTTGCGCTTTACCCACAATCCACTTCCTTTAGTGCAGCTTTGCGTTTTTACCGAAACGCCCCTCGCGCACCTTCCAGGAAGCTTCCTCATTCCTTGCCCTGCAAGCTACGCAGTTTCGCCGTCTTCGGCACACCTCGACCGTTCTGACCTCAGCGCCACCTGCGCCTAGTCCGGTCCACCGTGCCTCGCCACGACTCCACCTCGAGTCCACGTCGTCTTCGACACATCCCGACCGTTCTGACCTCAACGCCACCTGCGCCTAGTCCGGTCCTCCGTATCTCACCACGACTCCGTCTCGATGTCCTGCAGCCAACACAGACAAGAAACACATCGCATAGCACGGTACAAAATATGTAAACATGGTTAGCACCTACAAATCCTACTCAAGCGAGAAATGACCCACGTGGCCAACCGGGACGACGCCCACGCGTCAAATTTGTCTAGTCACGACCCGACCTCGCCAAATGCCAAAAAGGCACGAATCACTCAAACTAAACTCACTCTAACCAAACCACGAGTCAATTACTCATCACCAACACGGGATTTAGACCACATGGTCTCTCAAAATTTAAAAAATTTAAAAATAAAAATAGGTTAGCCCATCACAGACAATGCAAATGAATACGGAAAAAAGAACCAACAAAAAAGCTTAAAAAACCAAAAACCAAAAAAGATGAAATTTATGAATAGTAAAAAATAATTCAAAAATCATAAGCTCAAGCCGAAATAAGTAGAGCCTTGCCGCCAGTGCATCCTCGAGGGCGTCATCTACTATAGCTTGCTCAGAGTTGAAGTTGAATAGCGCAGGCCGTAAGGACACCAGTGGTAAAGGTCCTCTGAACAATGCAATGTAATGGTCGAGGGCGTCATCTGCCATGGCCTCCTCCTCCTCCTCAAGGACCCTGAGCCTCTGGGCTAAAACCTCTTGTGCACGCTTCAAGATGTGGGTGGAGGGCGCAGCGGGAGTGTCCGTCGGCGGGTCGGGGCGAGCAGGTCACCCAAGGTGTCGCGAGATACGGGGAGGATGTTTTCCGTTTGGGAGTGACTATTATACAGGTGATTGAAATTTTTTTATCTTTCAATCACCTGAAGTTGCACTCTGAATCATCTAAAGTTGCAACTGTTTTTTTTAGGGGGCTGCAATTTCAGTTAATTGAGAGTGCAATTTCAGGTGACTGAAAGATAAAAAAATTTCAGTCGCCTGTGCAATAGCAAAACTATTTCCGTTTTTGAAGAGCTAACTCTGACCGATGTTATGCCAAAGGTAATCCATGTCAACTTTCGAGAAAAATACAGTTAATGTTGAATTATTATCAACATCGCATATGCCTACATGGGCTGGGGTGATCCTGTCTTGGATTATAACCTTGTCAAAGTACCGTTAATGCTGCAGGTGCTCAGAGAAATACTTCGTTGTGGTTCGACAGCGACGACGGGAGAAGGAATACAAACAGCGACTACGGGAGAAGGTATACGAACAGTAACTGAAGCAAATAGCGTCGGATTTTCGGCACCAAATACTGACTTCGAGAAAGGCCCTACTTCACAAAATAATGGCCAGAACAACATCTCTTCTTCTCATCAGCAAAACGGTAAGCAACACGGGGACTGGAAGTTTCAGGAAGCCTTGTTATCCCTATGTACAACGGCATGCGGCGCATTGACCAGTGCGGATCCACATTTGGCTCGTCAGTTCGACGAGATTGCTGCTGAGATCTGTTTGGAACTGGCAAAACCTGTCAGGACTTTTGCGTAGCGTACCTCGTGAAGGAAGCACGGGAACATCTGGCCAAAAAGAAGGCACAAGAGTCAGCAATTGTACCAGCTAGCTCTTCAAGGGAAATCTGATTGAGCAAAGTTTACTACATATTCGTCTGCAGTATGCCATGTTAATCCGTACCCTCGTTGGAAAATTGTGTTTGTCGTCAGGATGTTCTCTATATGTCATGTACGTCAGTGTATATCTGAAACCTCAAGCTAGTGCATTTGTGAAACACCTTGCTATTTGTTTTTTCTGTTTTTGCCATATATATCTCTTCTTGCTACATGCAGCATTGCATTCGCAGGCATGGACAGTCGGATGTACTGTTTGGTTGCAAATACGTGCTAAGAAATGCTGCAATTCACGACTCAGTCCAAATTTCATAACAACTAATTAAAACGCACCCATCTTTTTACGTATCCTTGGTGTGAAAAATAGTTTAGGTTTTGCGTCTCGTCCTGTTGATTGTTCCATGCAATGCAAAATATTCAGCAGAACAAGGGGCGAACATTTTATTTGTTCAATGTAGCTGATATACAAAACAATTTTTTTGCAATTTCCTACATGTTAGCATGCACTCCGTGTACCTTGCGCAGTAAAAATGGAACAGTCTGCTCCGAGGAATGGCTCAGAACTTTTCCTCACCAAAAGACTCAGTTATTGCCTTCGTTTTGATCAGGACGTTCGGTGAGGAGGCGAAGTAGACGCAGGCAGTGTCCCGTCCGTGTTCTGTTTCTTGCGAGCACAGCCATGGCTTCCATATGCTGCTCCTCTACTCCGTACAAACAAAGCACACATCATACTTTTGCATTACGAGAAGCTGAGCAGCACAGCACAGTCTTATACGTCCACATCTACGCTTCAGCACAGTGAGTCTGAGCTCCGGTCCCGTCCTTGCTTTGCCAATGCAGCTTTGTCTGCTTTCTTCCCCCCTCTTTAATTATTCCTTGCCTCCTCGTTCAGCAAATTAACCTTTGCTCTTTATTTCCCATCTGCTCTGCGTGATAAATATGTTGGGATTGGACCACTGAAGAAAGCAAGGGACAGAAAGAAATCAGAACAGAGAACCTTCAGTTCTCGATCTTTTTTGATCGCACAATCTCATACTTCACTGATATTTATCTGTATGCAGTTGAAGCTTGGGAAGCTACAAGCTTGTGTTACAACCGATGTATACTAGTCTATTTGTAGACAGCAAGCACCGACTTAGACTCAAACAGACCTGAAGATTACAGCTCATGTTACACGTGTGCCAATTAGGGTATTGCTAACCTCTTACATAACCCCAGTATAAATCTATCTAGCGTTACTAGTCAAGTTTGACATTTCACTTTACCGTCATTGACCAAGAATATATCCAGTAGAAAGACACCTCAAGATTTCTAGTAGAAGCACTGTCATATGTCGGTAGATCCTTGTATCTTTTCAGCATGCATGCAGATCATGTCCACTTTACAGCTACAAAATATGTAGACTAATGTCGGTACATGCAACCTACTCAAAACAAGATCACAACTACAGAGTAGTCTGAGCTGAGATAGACACACACACATATATATACACACATATGACGTTGAAATGGAACTCCAAGGAGTCTGGACACCATTGGATCGCATTAAGATTTGTATGTGTTGTATTGTATTGGGTATGAGAATTAATAGGTAAACCCATTAGCAAATACTAATATAGAAAGTGGACAAACTTAATTTTCTTTTGCCATAATATTCAGGCGCGCAGATTGACTACTGCAAACATGATTTGTGAATTAACGTGTCATTAATTATTTGCGTCATTAATTATCGAGTAAATTTTGATTTATTGTTGTGATTTGTGAAATAGGTGTGTGCATTAATTTTGTCAATTCTTACGTGAAGATTAGAAATAACAGTATATATAGCATTTTATGTATGTTGTTTTGTATGTATGGCTTATATGATTATGGGTATCTACTCCCATGATGTTCATCTTTGTAAACTGTACAAGCGAGCAAGTGTTAATGCACATACCTATGAAATGGGGGCTTGTTTTGTACATATGGTTTGTGTGATTGTTGGTATGTACTCCATGATGTGAGAAAGAAAACCTAGATGCTCCTCCATGAAGACCACTAATGCTCGGAGAAATAGATGCAATGCGCGAAACATGGAGAGTCCATACCTAGGACTCTCGGTTCAATGCACGAAATATGGACAATCCATCAACTTCATCAATTATGCCTTATATAAGATGGGCTTGAAATTAAATAAGGTGATAGTTTCACCATTTCCCTACTTAAAAAGTAGTAGTGTCACTACACTTGATATACACCCACAAGAAGGGAAGGGTAAACTGGGAGCTAACCATGACTATGTAATGTGAATAACTTTGTAGCATGAGGTAAAAGCAGGTATATCGACTTCTATTTTTTTATTGCGTAGTACAGAATAAATTCTAGCAACGAATCTGTACGGCACGTTAGCAGTGAAAGTAGGATTACAATATGGAATTATCAGCTCATTTGGATAACAACTACCCTCTTATATAGTTTGAGATAGGCAGATGGCGTAGACAAATGTGTGTGTCCTGCCTTGCACTATTTTTGTTACGCAGTACAAAATGAAATATAGCAATGAATTTATATGGCATGTAAGGGGTTTAAGTGAAAGTCTTATGTGAAATTTTTAGCTCATTTGGATAACACTTGCTCACTTGTATTGTTGACGAAGATGAACAACGTAGGCAAAAGCGAGTATACTGACTTCTATTTTTTTTATTACGTAGCACAAAATGAATTCCAGCGGTGAATTTATATGGCACATTAACGGTACAAGTGGGATTACAATGTGAAATTACCAGTTCATTTGGATAACAAACTGCTCCCTAATATAGTATGAAATAGGCAACAACGTAGGCAAAGTTGTGTTGCCTGCCTTGCACTATTTTTGTTGTATGGTACAAAATGAACTATAATGGCAAATTTGTATGACAGGTAAGGGGTTCAGGTGAAAGTCTTGTGTGAAATTTTCAGCTCATTTGCACAAAATTTGCACGCTTGTATCGTTGATGAAGATAATAGCATAGGCAAAAGAGGGTAGGTAGTCTTCTTTTATTTTTTTGTACAGTACATAATAAATTTTAGTGGTGAATTTCTACAGCACGTTAGTGGTGCAATTAGGATTACAACTTGAAATTATTAGCTCATTCAGCAAATGGAATCTGGAAAGCGCATTAATTGTTCGAGAGTTGAACCAATTTTTTTAGTATAGCTATGCTCGCACACCCATAATTGGCAATTATGGAGAGACTGATACGATTGTTTGAAACAGTTGATTGGTGGCCACATACTCGTATACTGGTGCGAGTACATACTAAACGATTTGAAAGGAGCATTAACATATCGAAACAAGAAGCATGTAATCACTCTGTAAAATGGGAATTTAGTATAATATTCTTACATTTATCTCGACTAGGCAAAGAAATTAGCTTTCTGACCCAAACTGCACCGAATTCTTGGCCTACAAAATCCTACACGCATATGGAATAAACTACGTCATCACCGCACGTTGCGCAGTGCAGCCAACTGACAAACTCCCCTTTCGAGCTGCCAACTTCAGGTTCCTTCATGCCATTGTTGCGCCGCCACCTTCACCGTGCAATGTGAGCCGTATCTGATGTCATTGTATGACACAACAAGGCAACGGAGAAATGGCTAAATTTTGATCGACAATCGGATGAGAAAAAGCTAGGAGATTGCAAGCACATGAGATTGCTACATATATAATAATCAAACATCAGTTCGGATTAGTGAGTGCTCACATATTAAGCAGTGTATAAACCATAAAAGGAAGCAACATATATACACGTTCAAAATATTTCAAAAGAACCTGTGTAATTGAAAAGGTCAAATAAATTAGAGAATTAAATAAGAGCAAATGGACCACATGCATAGTAAATCAGCCACATGCATATTTCATGGAAAGAATTGTTAACGGGTTGGATTCTATTTCCATTCATGAAATATCCACAACGCTATGGTACGATTTGCACAAATATTAAAGCAATCAAACAACTTATAGTACAGGAGTCTAGACACTATGGTGTCCCTATTATATGTGTGTGTATACATACATACACCTTTTACACCCGGATGTAATTATACCTACCTTTAATATACCATCTAAACAAATTTGAAATACTCTTTTATCATTTTTAGGTATACTCATATACTAATTATAAGATACCCAATGTGAATCACCCACAATATACATGTATAGAGACCGGATTTGTGGTAATGCTGTCTATGGGGTAGCTACCCACTGACCATACGCCGAGATTAGCGACAGGGCCTGAGAGAGCCCCCGACTTATCATGGGCTTCACCAGCTGTTAATGCACTAACTAGGTTAAGGGACGTGCTCATCCTCAAGTGAAGAAAGGGTCCCGTCCTTGCTTTGCCATTGCAGCTTTGTCTTATTCCTTGCCTCGTTCAGCAAATTAACCTTTGCTCTTTATTTTTCTTCTTGTCTTGCGTGAATGATGAGTATGTTGGGATTGGGCCACTCAAGAAAGCAAGGGTCAGAAAGAAATCAGAACAGAGGAGCTTCAGTGCTCGATCTTTTTTGATCGCACAATCTCATACTTCACTGATATTTATCTGTATACAGTTGAAGCTTGGGAAGCTACAAGCTTGTGTTACAATAGATGTATACTGGTCTATTAATAGACTGCAAGCACCGACTTAGACTCAAACCGACCTGAAGATTACAGCTCATGTTACACGTGTGCAAATTAGGGTATTACTAATCTCTTACATAACCCCAGTATAAATCTATCTAGCGTTACTAGTCGAGTTTGACATTTCACTTTACCGTCATTGACCAAGATGCTATCCAGTAGAAAGACACCTCAAGATTTCTATTAGAAGCACTGTCATGTGTCGGTAGATCCTTGTATCTTTTCAGCATGCATGCAGATCATGTCCACTTTACAGCTACAAAATATGTAGAATAATGTCGGTCCATGCAACCTACTCAAAACAAGATCACAACGTACTCAAAACAAGATCACAATTTAAATAGACTCGTCTCATAGTTCGAATTGACAAAGTTCACTCTAACCCAGAGACTATCTTTTTGTATCTTCCGATCAGTTTGCCAGCTTGAATCCTCCCACCATCTTGCAGTGTCCTACAAAATGATTTGAAAGGAGCATTAACATATCGAAACAAGAAGCATGTAACCACTTTGTAAAATGGGAAATTAGTATAATATTCTTACATTTATCCTTGGCCAAGCAAATAAATTAGCTTTCTGACCCAAACTGCACTAAATTCTTGGCCTGCAAATTCCTACACGCAAATGGAATAAACCACGTCATCACCGCACGTTACACAGTGCAGCCAACTGACAAACTCCCCTTCCGAGCTGCCGACATCAAGTTCCTTCATGCTGCAATGGAGAAATGGCTAAATTTTGATCGACAATCCGAGAGGGGTATTGATAAACATCATCCGGATGTTTTCTTTCTAACTATCATCCAGATTTGTGACCGTTGGATTAGAGATCCAAGGGCCACAAATTCTCCCCACCCCCTCAAAAAAAATTCACCCCCCTCCAAAAAAAATTCTCCCCCCTCCAAAAAAAAGAGACCGTTGGATCTCTAATCCAACGGTCCAAAATTTGGATGATTGTTGGGAAGAAAACATCCGGGTGATACCTATACACACCCATCCGAGAGAAAGTTAGGAGATTGCAAGCACATGAGATTGCTACATATATAATGATCAAACATCAGTTCGTATTAGTGAGTGCTCACATATTAAGCAGTGTATGAACCATAAAAGGAAGCAACATACACGTTCAAAACATTTCAAAAGAACCTGTGTAATTGAAAGGGTCAAATAAATTAGAGAATTAAATAAGGGCAAATGGGCCACATGCATAGTAATTCAGCCACATGCATATTTCATGGAAAGAATTGTTAACGGGTTGGATGCTATTTCCATTCACGAAATATCCACAACGCTATGGTACAATTTGCATAAATGTTAAAGCAATCGAACAACTTATAGTATGAGTTTAGGCACCATGGTGCCCCAATTTATATATATATATATATATATATATATATATATATATATATATATATATATATATATATATATATATATATATATATATATATATATATATATATATATATATGACGCTGAAATGAGACACCATGTGTCTAGGCACCAAACTTTCCTGCCTTTGGATTGCTTTTAGATTTGTGTTAGTGCAATGGTATGGAAATTAAAGGGAGTCATTGACATGGATGGAAAGTTTTAATCATGGATGAAAAATCTCACTCATGGATTGAAAATCTCACTCATAGAGTCTGGGCACCATGGTGCCCCTGTTATATATATATATATATATATATATATATATATATATATATATATATATATATATATATATATATATATATATATATATATATATCTGTGTGTGTGTGTGTACATATATATGTATACATGTTTATACATACACATATATATATACATATACATATGTATATGCATACATATATATATATACATACATATATATACATATATGTATATATACATATATATACCACTGCTACAGAAAAGGTCATCACAGACGGTTCAAAAACGTCATCACAGACAGTTTTCTGAACCGTCTGAATTTATGGGTCGGTGATAATCGAAGGTTATCACAGACGGTTTTTAACTAAAAACCATCTGTGATAGCTGATTATCACAGACGGTTTTTAGTTAAAAACCGGCTGTGATATTGATATATCACAGACGGTTTTTAGTTACAAACCGTCTGTGATATGTCATCATAAACGGTTTGTAACTAAAAACCGTCTGTGATGTTCTTTTCTACCCATAAATCTATTTGTGTTTATTGGCTAGCCTCAGGAAATGCTAGCCATGCCCTCTGAAACAAGCAGATAAACAAGTATATGTATACATACAATTCACATCTCAATTCATTTGACAAACATATAACATTCAATTCACATCACATTTCATTCACAGACATAAGGCATCCATTTCGCAAATGAATTAATTGAAATGAAATAAAATATCCATTAACAAATTCACAATTACAGAGTGATAAGAGCAATAAAAAATCATTGTGCGCTGTGGAACTCTCCATATGGTCTTATGACTTTAGACCACAAAAACCAAGCGCACTCTCCTCGAATTTTTGCAAAGTCCGGCTGTTTCAATGCAGTTGTAGAGATGGGCGCAGCTTGTCAATAGGAATATTAATGCACGTACATATATAAGCTAATAAGTATGAAATAAATGTGGGAAGATTGACAAACCTTAGAATTGGCGTCACTTGCTTCATGCCCCTTAAAGGTCTATGTGGCATATACTATTACTACAAGGTCTCTAAACAAAGTTCTATGAAGCAAATGACACAAACTAGTGTATCCGGTTCATTGAACGGGAACACTAGAGTGTGTCACTTGCTTCATGCCCCTTGAAGGTCTATGTGGCATATACTATTACTACAAGGTCTCTAAACAAAGTTCTATGAAGCATCCATTTCGCAAATCAATTAATTGAATTGAAAGAAAATATCCATTTACAAATACACAATTACAAAAGATCTACATTGCATTTGCACTTACAAAAGATCTATCACTTCGGAATCGAGGGCTCGCCAAAGAAATAGATACATAATCAACGAACTTGTCAGGCGACACAAGTATTGCTTGTGCAGCTGACAAATTCGTTGATTATGGCTCTGTTCCTTTCACGAAACCCCGATTCTAGAGTGATAGAGCATTAAAAAATGCAATGTTACCACTGCGCACAATATTTTTTTATTGCTCTTATCACTCCGAAATTGAAGTCTCGCGAAAGGAACTGATCCATAATCAACGAAATTGTTCGGCTGAACAAGCTATACTTGGATGGTGCATGATTGCCATTCAAGTATTGCTTGTGCAGCCGACAAGTTCGTTGATTATGGATATCTTCATTTCGTGAGACCTTGATTCCGGAGTGATAAGAGCAATAAAAAATCATTGTGCGCAGTGGTAAGATTGCATTTTTTTATTGCACTATCACTTCAGAATCGAGGTCACATGAAAGGAACAGAGCTATAATCAATGAACTTGTCAACTGCACAAGCAATACTTGAATGACAATGATGCACCATCCAAGTATAGCTTGTGCCGCCTCACAAGTTCGTTGATTATGTATCTATGGTGCGTTTATTGCTTTGTGAGGAAGGAGAGGGACCCCAGCGTCTTGATTATGTATCCTTGGCATCTTGATGTTGGAGCGGACGACTCCGGCGATGGTGTTGAAGAATGCGCGGATGACATGTTGCTCAATTTGTGGGTCTATTAGGATAAGATAAGAAAGTGCCATACCATAAGATAAGAAAGTGCAATATCTATCTATTTCGCTCAATATAGGCTATTACAATACATATATACATATATAATGGTAGCAATATGAAGCATAATATCAATCATACCCACACATGAAAAATGCATAATATCAATAACATTGTAAACATGAATATGTATGACAATGTAAAAGGCATGTATCAATTAAGACTAGCAACAAGCTCAAGTTTTAATTGATTAATTTGTGCTCTCAAATTGTAGGGTTGCACAAGATTAATCTTGGCCGTCCCGCTGCTAAATCATATACTCTTTGTTGATTGGTTATGCCAAATAATGAATTCAGTCATTTGAGCTCTAGATACAAACTCTACAATCTCAAATCCATCCAAATACAAGTTAACTTTCACTCAATGAATTAGTCTTTAACTTGTCAAAATTAATTCCTAACAGATCAGTATATGGATTTGCTGTAATATGAAAACAGCAAGAACCGAATGGCACAAGAACAATATATCAGTGTCTAGAGAATGTCTTCCAGAGTACAAAATTAATTGTGATAACAGAGTTGACAGTAATTAGAGCTCAAAGACTAATTCAACCAATCTCAGTATATGATTCATATCATCATCGAGCAACAACCAATCCCACAAGCAATGTATGCACACAAATGATAGATTCACTCACAGTCCACGGGCTCAGGGAGGCGGCCGGCGAGGGCTCGGGATTTAGAACGACGAGGGCTCGGGGAGGCGGCGGCGACGACGGGGTCGGGGAGGCGGCCGGCGAGGGCACGGGGAGGCGGTGGCGACGACGGGGTCGGGGAGGCGGCCGGCGAGGGCTCGGGGAGGCGGCAACGACGACGGGGTCGGGGAGGCGGCCGACGAGGGCTCGGGGAGGCGGCGGCGACGACGGGCTCGGGGAGGCGGCCGACGAGGGCTCGGGATTTAGAACTAGATCGAATAACTGCAGTGCACACGGAAAACCCTAGCCAGAGGGTTTATATAGGGAGGCTTATCATAGACGGTTATAAACTTAGAACCGTCTGTGATATTGATATCACAGACGATTCTAAGTTTAGAACCGTCTGTGATAAGCCTTCCCCAGCTGTAGTTATTACGACAAACACCAACCAGCAGCATTCATTAATCAACCACCAAACAGCTGCATTCTTATACAACACCAACCAGCTGCATTCACACTGTAGCATTGTTCTATACATAAATGCATGCCAATTCACATGTACGTCACACATATACATCACATACAAGGAGCGCAGAGTGAAGTTCTCTCGTTTGTATGCATCACATACCTGTACCCCTTCGTTCCACATTACTTTTAGATCTTCCACCAACGGTGCTAGGAACACATCAATATCATTCTCAGGTTGTTTTGGCCCTTGGATAAGTATCGACAGCAAAATATATTCCACCCCCTTATTCAACATATCCTCCTCGGCCAATAATGTACTCTTCACTCACACGGCTCGCGGCATACATCCAGCTTCAGTCCTACGTTACGCACATATATAACAACTTAGAATTAAAAATTTGATTAACTAGTTATTACTACATATGTATCGGCCACATGTATTATATTGAGGGTTAATGTCGGACCTCGGGTTAGCAAAACCCAGATCCTCTGTGATTCCACCGCACTATTCCCTGGATCAGTAGATAGTGCTCACAGATACATTACTGTATATCAAAAGCATATCATGCGGAAGCTTAAATAATACAGTATTACTTACCCATGGGCCGGTTAGGCCGAAATCAATAAAATGCAGCAGCGGAAACTCCACACAGGTGGGACCCTCAGGACTTGCCCACAGGCAGCCAACTGGGGTTCGCGACCTAGTCCATGGCCTCTTCGTCTTCCAGCTCTGTCGACCCCTTTTTAGCGTCGCAGGGCTTGACATTCCTGTTCTTTCTGACTGAATGGAGCAATTAAGCAAGAATGAGTACGATGATACTCAGCAAGCCACCACACAAGATGCAGTAATAATAGATGCAAAGCTGTCAAGGGAGGCTTGAGGCTCTTTTATTTGCTAAAATCAGTGTTTTGGAATTACAATAAATAGGAAAACTCCTGAGACTTAGCAATTTTTAACTGAAACAGATTTTATGAAATTGATTGTGAGAATGTGATAATAATAGAAGTGTAGGTTACATCCACCTTTTACAGTGCATGGTTACCCCCACCTATGCTAATTTTCACCACTGGAGTACTTCCCTCCAGGAAAAATTCAAAACTCAGAGTACGTCCCTCTGACTGGTTTTATCCCACCCACAAATGTTTTTGGAAATAGAACTAACTCGAGTAAGTTCCCATGTCCGCCCTTGACCGTGGGCACGCCTATTCGAATAGTTTTCAACTCTGCAGAGGTTGTACACTTTCACCACAAGAGATAAGTCATCTTAATAGTCAACATGCTTCCTTAGGCATGAGACATAGATGAATTATCACAAAGTCTTTACCTTACTCTGGTCTAGCTAGACATCACCCGCTGAGGTTTCACCGCTGAAGGGTTAAGTCCACCACAGTCAGAAGCCCCCTCTTGCGCCGTATGAGTACAGTAAATCCCTGTGCCTCACTGTGAGTAAACCAGTATGCCCTGGTACCCACTTTCCACTGGTGATATCTAGCTAAACCTTTGCAAGTTAATTAGCTAGGTCGTACCCATATAGACTTGTGATTGTACTGTTTTACATAAGGAGGTCATCACCAGATTCAGTCCTTAATTTGTCCAGGCGGTTCTTACCACAAACCACGGGTTCTCGTGCGACATCGGCACCATCCACTATCACCAACCGCCCAGACAGGTAGAGCAGATTTTGAGGGTTTTGAGAAGCATAAAACAGTCGTAACAAAATACTCAGCCACGTACATCCCATGACTGTCCCAAAATAAATTCTTTTGTTGTAAAGATTGATGATCAGGGCGACTAGCGCCCTGGACTTGACCGGACTAGCATAGTATTGTAATGTAATCTACAGCTAGTACAGATTATCATTATTATCTATGGCGACAAGGACTAAGTGATTCAAGTGTCAAGGAAAGGCATATTAAATTTAATACAACAGCAAATGGGCATGTAGCTACCTTAAGTTTTGACATACATTTGCATATTAAATTAAGCATGCAGGTTGATAATTTAAAGGAACATAAATTTGCATAAAATGTGGGAGCAATATGATCAAAGTGATGACTTTCCTTGCTTGTTTTACCACGGCCTTGTTTTCTTTAACTCAAGGCCTGCTCAGTCAGTGACTTTAAATTACCGATCCTCGCTTTTACCCAGCCTTACTGATTGAATCCGTTGCCTCGTCGGATCTTCAGATTCTACTACGCAGCAAGGAAAGAAAGACCAAATAAATCCAAACACTTGAAATGCCCAATTAAATTTGGATTATAAGCTTATTACGATTTTGATAATAGGAGACGATTCGGGTTAATGCGCGGCAAGCATAGCCGTAGCTGAATTTGAGTGAGAGCTTGTGTTGTCTAAATAGCTTTACCGTGAGGGAAAATTTTAGGAGAATGTGGGATCAAAAGTGAGGATGCATCTTCAGGATTTATCTACGTAGCCGATTGGGAAAAGACGAGACTCGACCCTTTATTTGATGGCTTGATCTTAATTGATTTGTATTTATCAAGGAAGTTCCATGAGTCGGGCAGGACTCATGGACAAATGAAAGAGAGTAACGATGGTAGCAAAAAGGGAACATGATTTTATGATTTTAGGATACGGATACGTAAAGCGAGTATAATTAAATATGCAGTGTAACTTTGATATTTTATGTAGCAGTATTTATCTGAGATTGCAACCGCCAACTTAATGAATCAATATTTTTAATAACTTAATTAAAGCATGGAGTTAATATTCAACCAACTATTATTATGGACAAGGTTGGTTATTTTATTAATTAGCCAATCTATTTTTCACAGTCAGCCTTTTATTGAGTGAGTGAGTCATGAATTAACGGAGATTGCCTCGATGGAGCTAATTCTTTTATTATTAATTATTTCCAACTATTACATTTGAACTCTGAGATAATGCTTGGAGATTCGGATGTGAGGCAAGGACTATTGTATGCATTAATAAGAGAAATGACATGATTTTAGAGATGGGCAAACCATACTTGATATTTTATGTGGCATGCACTTGATTTTTGAGGGTTAAACTAATTAAGCAGGGTAGCTTCAAATTCGTACCATTGAAATGTTATAGTTGATGATACATTCATTCAAATTATTATACTAATTACTTTTGTTGCCAATGTCTTATTTATCCGGGATTTAGACAAAATGAGATGTTAAAATTCCTAAGCTTCACAATTAGAATCTTTTAGCCATGACATTGTTATTACTAGTATTATTACTTATTTTATTATCTTCATGTTAACTTCCTAATAATAAGAGAGAGAGGTCATGGCATAAGCTTATTTGGATTAATCTTGCATATGAGGACTAGCTTATTAATATGGATTGTCATATAAATACATTAACCAATTGTTAAGTTTACAATTTGGTATTATACATCTTTTCATTATGAATTCTTAAGTAAATATCTCATTTCTGTTACTATTCACCATTTATCTTTGCCTCCTGTACACGAGATTTCAGCATTTAGCAAAAGAGGTCACAAGCCCACACTCTTATCCTACACCTGAATCAGCTCAATCACTTGGTTGGGCCCACAGATCAGCAGAGAGGGAGACAGAGAGAGGTGGCCGCTTGGTCGGCTGAAACAGAGAAGGGGCAGAATGGCAAAACAGGGGAGGGGAAGGCGCCGGGTATGGCGGCGGCGGCGCCGGCGAAGGGCGGCCAGGGAGGCGCCGATGACAGGCCAAAATGGGACCCCCAAACGGCGAGGAGGCACCGGGAAGCGGCAGCGTCGGCCGGGGTGGCGCCAAGGCGAGCGAGCGGTGGGCTTGGGCGGCCGGCGGTGAGGAGGGAATAGGGCGCCGGCGGCCGGAGAAGAAGGGGAACGAAGGGAGGCACGCCGGAGCACGAGTGGAGTACAAGGAACTCACCGGGGCGCTCGAAGCAGTCGGAGGGAGACCGAGGCGGCCTGGCATCGTGCGCGGGCGGCGCCGCGACCGGGTCGCCGTGGCGGGGACGCTGGGGCGGCGGAGGGCGGTGGCCGACCACTGGGGTGTCTTCGGGCGGCGCCGGTGGTGCTCTCGCCGCGAGGAATCGACCGGGGATCGACCACGGTGGGTGCGGCGGCGGAATTTGCGACGGCCGGCCGGAGGGGGGGAGGACGTGCGCGCGGCGTGCTCGGCCGGCGATATTCCAATTAAATGCGAGGAGGCGCGGTGGGAGTTCGGGCGCTCGCCGTGACGCGCTCGATTTGGGGCGGGCTTGCCGGAGGTGGCCAGGACGGGTGGTGGCTGGTGGCGCAAGCCCAGGGTCGCTCGGCTGGACGCGAGGGAGAAGGGCGACGGAGAGAGAGGAGCGATGGGGGGTTCGGCCAGCTCCTTAAAGGCGGGCGAAGGTGGCGAACAGCTGGACGAATTGAAGTCGAGCGCAGGCGGATTAACGCGGGGCGAAGGCGACGCTGAGGAGTAACAGCGGGGTAGGGAGCAGCGCGCGCGGAGCTAGGCCGGTGGTAGGGCAGCAAATGCGCGTACGGAGGCGAGCTGCGGCAGCTGTAGCTGGTGGGCGAGGCCGAAGCGTGGGGCTGGGCCGGCGACGCCATGAGCAGGGAGTAGAGGGAGGAAGAAACGGGGAGGAAGGAGAGAACGGCCACGGTCGGGTGGGCCAGGGCCGAAGAAAGAAGAGGAGAAAACGCCCGGCCGGGGGAAGAAGAGGAGTGGGCTTGGCCCAACAGGGGGTTTTGGGGATTTTTAGCATATTCTGAATTTTGGAAAATACAGCAATTAAATTTTGATATTTGTGAGGAGGTATTGAATTTGAAAGCCTGGTTCAAATTTTGGTTTAACTATTAAATTTTAAGATCATTGAGTTCAGGAGAAATAAATGTTGATATCCCAAATTTAAATCTTCAGATATACGAATTGGGTGGAAGAGGGATTTTGTTTTGATTTCAATTTCCATTCCTGGTTTTGAGTCTCGGGTAAATCGAAATTTGAAAGTGAATATTCCAAGGGGATTTGGAATTTTCTCAATTTGATTTTCAAACTTATTTCTCGGAAGGTTTTGAATTTTATTACTTGGGCTTTTCGGCAAGAAATCCTCTCGAGAAATTCGAGTAACACCAAAACTTTTTGAGAAACTCGGGAGAAACAAATAAAATATTTTATAATTCTCGTAATTACACTAGTTCCCTTTTTGGGATGTTACAGATCCTACCCCTCTTAACATGAATCTCGTCCCCGAGATTCGAGTGGAGTAGAGAGAAGTAGGTGGGAACAAGCTTGCTAGCAAAAAGGTTCTAGGGTACTGCTTGACACTACGCCCACTGCTCTTGGTGTGGTTAGAAAAGAGGGAAGCTGCACAAAAGTGGGTTAGCACATAGAAAAATGTCGCACAGGGAGGAACCTTGCTCTTCTGGATAGTTTGTAATTGGCTTCCCTTCATTGCTCGACATCTTTGGGACTAGCGGTTTCTTCAACGCTGGTTGTTGACTTTCCCTTTACCTTGGACTGATGGCAGTGGCCCCTCATCGTGGTGTCCAAACACTCCTTGTTGATTCCGCCTACCCCCCTTAAACTGGCGGGTGACCGGTACTAATTGCGCTTGTCAGCTTTGGTCCTTGCGAGTATGATGGCAATTTGGAGACTCAGCTTTCGTATCTCGGCAGCCTTGGCCAGCAATAAGTTCATGGAGTAGTCCTTGGGGCAATGATCCCGTCCTTCACAAAGAAAACACGTGACTTTGTGCGTTGGGCATTCCCCAGGTTGATGATCTTCCTCACAGTTTGGGCAGCTTGTAGTGCATTGGTCTTCTTGGTGTCCTTTTTCTCCAGCGTACATGCCACTAGATTCTTGAGGCCGCCTTCTAGCAGATGATGTTTCTTGCAGTAAGGACAGTACGGCGCTAGGCAATTGTAACTGTAGTGTCCTGGTTGCTTTCCTTTTCCAAAACTGAGGTTGATGGCGACGGCATTCTTTTCTTGATTGTTCGATCTCCGTTGTGGGCAATCTCACATGGTGTCCTGGGTCACCGCATTTGAAGCAGTTGTCCCCTTTGTCGGGCTTCCTCTGGGGGCAATGGTTAGCATAGTGCCCACTATTTCGGCAGCAGAAGCAAGCAATGTCTTTTCGAGGTTTGCTTGGTGCCATGCCGTTGTTATTCCCATTGTGATGGTTGCCTCTTAGCAATCTCTGCGGAGTAGGTCTGAGTGAATACTTGTGTGAGTGGTACGGGTCAAAGCGAGCAGGGGTTACTGGTCCTTTCTTCTTGCTTCTGAACTTGTTCCTGGCCATTGACTACTTGATGAGGACTGTATTAGAGAGTTTGTTGTGGGATAGAGACTTGAGTCTTGATCCTTTCACAGGATAGGGCTTCTTAAGTGATGTCCTTTTCAGGGATGTTGCCTTTTTAATTTCAGGGCTTTATGTGTCTCGACTTGGCTATCTGCTACCTCTTGCCTGCAGACCTGACGAGGTTTTCAGCAATAAGGTGAGGGGGAAATAGCACGGGATACGAAAAAGAATATGAGGATGAGATATTCTAACCCATTCTAAAGAGTGCACACCCAGAAACTGGGGCAGTACACAAGCCACACAAAAGAACCGAGCTTTTGAAAACAAGCTTTTCCTGTGACTACGAAATACAACGCCCGAAGGCAAGAAGGCAGTGCACAGGGCCAATAAAATCTTTTTGACCAAGCAACGTCTATGCGCGGGGACACACACAAGAAGGCACAGGGTTCTGAACACTCAGTTTGCTGAAGCGAGGCCACCAAATCTCCACAAGCATTCTTGACGCTTTCAAGCTTAAGCCTTTGAAATGAGGGAAAGGAAATAGAGAAAACCAAATCTCTTTTTGCAGACGGAAATAGCAAAAGGAAAGGGTTAAGAAGTGCTTTGGCAGCGAAGCTCATGCTTCTCTTTATCATTTTGAAAACATAACTTTTTTTTTGAAAGGGCTTTGAAATACTGGAACTTTTAAAATCCCCTTCCGATTGTAAAAGTAACCTAGCATCCTCCAAGATCATAATATTGACAGGCTAGTTCACTCTCACCATATTTCCAGTTGTAGGCTTAGAATCTATAGCCTTGTTAAAATTGCCTATACTTGGTTGAATCTAGAACTGACTTCCTTTATTATTTAGTCTCAACACGATTGTTTGTCTAATACTCCAACCAGCGAGTGTTGCCGTTTATCCGATCCATAGATCATATCATCTCCAAGGCCTTTCCAATCCTGCTCATTCTTGATTAATTCTAGGGTATCCTCCTTCATTGCTTAAGCACGCACAACTGGTGTCTATTACTCCAAGTATTGAGTGTTATCATTTATCTGATGCACAAATTATATAACTTCCAAGGTATCATCTATAGTTTCATTTGCCAAATCAGGGTTACCTAATTTTCACATAAATCTCAAACCCCTCCGTAATTTCTTAAATCCAATCTTGGGTGCATTACTCAGCAATCCCATTCAATTACGTACCTAAACATTACTCCAAATTCTTTACCTTTAAATCCACCCGTACTTGTTCGTATCAGGGTTTTCAATATTTCCATATTTTAAAAACCACCAGTACCATTCACATTTTTTTTTCAAACCCACCATTATTGCTTGTATTATGGTGCTGATATCTCAATCTACCAGTAACTTTGTATATTCATCCAATCCCTTCCACTGTTGGGATATACTGATAATCGGTTCACCAAGTGATTAGTCTTACTATCTGCAATTTCCTTCCGAGCGACTTTATTGTCATAAGTGTCCACCAGAAATACGGTTATTATTCCAACCTATAAATCAATGGTTATTATTACTTCTCCTAGTCTCCTCCGGTCTTTCAATAATCCAACCAGTAGTTAGCTATATCCCATTATCCCACCAATGCAAACATCCGTCTTGGGTCATATTGTTTATTAAAGCGGCAATCCAACAATTGTAACTATACTCCCACTGTTCTAAAATCCCATTGACCCAATTATTTTAGCCAATCCAATCTTTTTGAGTTGGTGCGCTCATTTAGTCAATCCATTCATTGATATCGCTCCATTTATTTAACTACTTTGATTGTTGTGGCCAATCCAATCCTTTTACATTGGGTCGACATATTTAGTCAATCTAATCATTTAAATTGGTCAACCCATTTTAACCACTCCAATCATCTAAACTGATCTGTCCATTCAAT
Source organism: Dendrocalamus latiflorus (assembly GCA_017311315.1). Classification (NCBI taxonomy): domain Eukaryota; kingdom Viridiplantae; phylum Streptophyta; class Magnoliopsida; order Poales; family Poaceae; genus Dendrocalamus; species Dendrocalamus latiflorus. Next base: position 18,980,913 of record CM029649.1, on the reverse strand, counting down.
CAATCCGATCATTAAGTTGGTTCACCCTTTTTAACCAATCCAAACATGTTAACTGATCTATCCATTTAGTCAGTTCAATAATCCAAATTCGGTTCGCCCGTGTAACCAAGTCAATCCCCCAAATTGATTCTATTACTTTTCATCTTGAAAATTCCCACCATTGAGCCTTTCCTATAATTGACATAAACTCCCCAGGTGTACACATATATCCGAGATTTCCAAGCGGATTCTTAGAATAAACTAGCAGGGAGTTGAAGTTTGGGATTTTTTTTTGGAAGTTTAGGTTTGATGAAATGAGCTCAGAATTACGCTTTACAAATATATATATATATATATATATATATATATATATATATATATATATATATATATATATATTTTTAATTTTCCAAGGATGAACAACTTTCGCAAATAAAACTCAATATAGGTTTTATGATTTTGGCCCAAGGCAGTTTTTTTTCAGAAGAGAACTCAGGCATACGTTAGTTTGAATTTCGGGATAAGAGAGCCTTGGAGCTGAGAATGGCCAGGGCAGCAAGTAGATGAGAGGGAATCATCTAAGAGGGATGCGAGTAGTAATACTACTTATATTTTATAACTTAGATTTTTAAAGAAATAATTCTAGTCATAGGACTAATGGTCATGCTAACTGAGGTTGCGACCTACAGTCGATATGCTCTGATACCAGCTCTGTCGGACCTCGGGTTAGCAAAACCCAGATCCTCTGTGATTCCACCGCACTATTCCCTGGATCAGTAGATAGTGCTCACAGATACATTACTGTATATCAAAAGCATATCATGCGGAAGCTTAAATAATACAGTATTACTTACCCATGGGCCGGTTAGGCCGAAATCAATAAAATGCAGCAGCGGAAACTCCACACAGGTGGGACCCTCAGGACTTGCCCACAGGCAGCCAACTGGGGTTCGCGACCTAGTCCATGGCCTCTTCGTCTTCCAGCTCTGTCGACCCCTTTTTAGCGTCGCAGGGCTTGACATTCCTGTTCTTTCTGACTGAATGGAGCAATTAAGCAAGAATGAGTACGATGATACTCAGCAAGCCACCACACAAGATGCAGTAATAATAGATGCAAAGCTGTCAAGGGAGGCTTGAGGCTCTTTTATTTGCTAAAATCAGTGTTTTGGAATTACAATAAATAGGAAAACTCCTGAGACTTAGCAATTTTTAACTGAAACAGATTTTATGAAATTGATTGTGAGAATGTGATAATAATAGAAGTGTAGGTTACATCCACCTTTTACAGTGCATGGTTACCCCCACCTATGCTAATTTTCACCACTGGAGTACTTCCCTCCAGGAAAAATTCAAAACTCAGAGTACGTCCCTCTGACTGGTTTTATCCCACCCACAAATGTTTTTGGAAATAGAACTAACTCGAGTAAGTTCCCATGTCCGCCCTTGACCGTGGGCACGCCTATTCGAATAGTTTTCAACTCTGCAGAGGTTGTACACTTTCACCACAAGAGATAAGTCATCTTAATAGTCAACATGCTTCCTTAGGCATGAGACATAGATGAATTATCACAAAGCCTTTACCTTACTCTGGTCTAGCTAGACATCACCCGCTGAGGTTTCACCGCTGAAGGGTTAAGTCCACCACAGTCAGAAGCCCCCTCTTGCGCCGTATGAGTACAGTAAATCCCTGTGCCTCACTGTGAGTAAACCAGTATGCCCTGGTACCCACTTTCCACTGGTGATATCTAGCTAAACCTTTGCAAGTTAATTAGCTAGGTCGTACCCATATAGACTTGTGATTGTACTGTTTTACATAAGGAGGTCATCACCAGATTCAGTCCTTAATTTGTCCAGGCGGTTCTTACCACAAACCACGGGTTCTCGTGCGACATCGGCACCATCCACTATCACCAACCGCCCAGACAGGTAGAGCAGATTTTGAGGGTTTTGAGAAGCATAAAACAGTCGTAACAAAATACTCAGCCACGTACATCCCATGACTGTCCCAAAATAAATTCTTTTGTTGTAAAGATTGATGATCAGGGCGACTAGCGCCCTGGACTTGACCGGACTAGCATAGTATTGTAATGTAATCTACAGCTAGTACAGATTATCATTATTATCTATGGCGACAAGGACTAAGTGATTCAAGTGTCAAGGAAAGGCATATTAAATTTAATACAACAGCAAATGGGCATGTAGCTACCTTAAGTTTTGACATACATTTGCATATTAAATTAAGCATGCAGGTTGATAATTTAAAGGAACATAAATTTGCATAAAATGTGGGAGCAATATGATCAAAGTGATGACTTTCCTTGCTTGTTTTACCACGGCCTTGTTTTCTTTAACTCAAGGCCTGCTCAGTCAGTGACTTTAAATTACCGATCCTCGCTTTTACCCAGCCTTACTGATTGAATCCGTTGCCTCGTCGGATCTTCAGATTCTACTACGCAGCAAGGAAAGAAAGACCAAATAAATCCAAACACTTGAAATGCCCAATTAAATTTGGATTATAAGCTTATTACGATTTTGATAATAGGAGACGATTCGGGTTAATGCGCGGCAAGCATAGCCGTAGCTGAATTTGAGTGAGAGCTTGTGTTGTCTAAATAGCTTTACCGTGAGAGAAAATTTTAGGAGAACGTGGGATCAAAAGTGAGGATGCATCTTCAGGATTTATCTACGTAGCCGATTGGGAAAAGACGAGACTCGACCCTTTATTTGATGGCTTGATCTTAATTGATTTGTATTTATCAAGGAAGTTCCATGAGTCGGGCAGGACTCATGGACAAATGAAAGAGAGTAACGATGGTAGCAAAAAGGGAACATGATTTTATGATTTTAGGATACGGATACGTAAAGCGAGTATAATTAAATATGCAGTGTAACTTTGATATTTTATGTAGCAGTATTTATCTGAGATTGCAACCGCCAACTTAATGAATCAATATTTTTAATAACTTAATTAAAGCATGGAGTTAATATTCAACCAACTATTATTATGGACAAGGTTGGTTATTTTATTAATTAGCCAATCTATTTTTCACAGTCAGCCTTTTATTGAGTGAGTGAGTCATGAATTAACGGAGATTGCCTCGATGGAGCTAATTCTTTTATTATTAATTATTTCCAACTATTACATTTGAACTCTGAGATAATGCTTGGAGATTCGGATGTGAGGCAAGGACTATTGTATGCATTAATAAGAGAAATGACATGATTTTAGAGATGGGCAAACCATACTTGATATTTTATGTGGCATGCACTTGATTTTTGAGGGTTAAACTAATTAAGCAGGGTAGCTTCAAATTCGTACCATTGAAATGTTATAGTTGATGATACATTCATTCAAATTATTATACTAATTACTTTTGTTGCCAATGTCTTATTTATCTGGGATTTAGACAAAATGAGATGTTAAAATTCCTAAGCTTCACAATTAGAATCTTTTAGCCATGACATTGTTATTACTAGTATTATTACTTATTTTATTATCTTCATGTTAACTTCCTAATAATAAGAGAGAGAGGTCATGGCATAAGCTTATTTGGATTAATCTTGCATATGAGGACTAGCTTATTAATATGGATTGTCATATAAATACATTAACCAATTGTTAAGTTTACAATTTGGTATTATACATCTTTTCATTATGAATTCTTAAGTAAATATCTCATTTCTGTTACTATTCACCATTTATCTTTGCCTCCTGTACACGAGATTTCAGCATTTAGCAAAAGAGGTCACAAGCCCACACTCTTATCCTACACCTGAATCAGCTCAATCACTTGGTTGGGCCCACAGATCAGCAGAGAGGGAGACAGAGAGAGGTGGCCGCTTGGTCGGCTGAAACAGAGAAGGGGCAGAATGGCAAAACAGGGGAGGGGAAGGCGCCGGGTATGGCGGCGGCGGCGCCGGCGAAGGGCGGCCAGGGAGGCGCCGATGACAGGCCAAAATGGGACCCCCAAACGGCGAGGAGGCACCGGGAAGCGGCAGCGTCGGCCGGGGTGGCGCCAAGGCGAGCGAGCGGTGGGCTTGGGCGGCCGGCGGTGAGGAGGGAATAGGGCGCCGGCGGCCGGAGAAGAAGGGGAACGAAGGGAGGCACGCCGGAGCACGAGTGGAGTACAGGGAACTCTCCGGGGCGCTCGAAGTAGTCGGAGGGAGACCGAGGCGGCCTGGCATCGTGCGCGGGCGGCGCCGCGACCGGGTCGCCGTGGCGGGGACGCTGGGGCGGCGGAGGGCGGTGGCCGACCACTGGGGTGTCTTCGGGCGGCGCCGGTGGTGCTCTCGCCGCGAGGAATCGACCGGGGATCGACCACGGTGGGTGCGGCGGCGGAATTTGCGACGGCCGGCCGGAGGGGGGGAGGACGTGCGCGCGGCGTGCTCGGCCGGCGATATTCCAATTAAATGCGAGGAGGCGCGGTGGGAGTTCGGGCGCTCGCCGTGACGCGCTCGATTTGGGGCGGGCTTGCCGGAGGTGGCCAGGACGGGTGGTGGCCGGTGGCGCAAGCCCAGGGTCGCTCGGCTGGACGCGAGGGAGAAGGGCGACGGAGAGAGAGGAGCGATGGGGGGTTCGGCCAGCTCCTTAAAGGCGGGCGAAGGTGGCGAACAGCTGGACGAATTGAAGTCGAGCGCAGGTGGATTAACGCGGGGCGAAGGCGACGCTGAGGAGTAACACCGGGGTAGGGAGCAGCGCGCGCGGAGCTAGGCCGGTGGTAGGGCAGCAAATGCGCGTACGGAGGCGAGCTGCGGCAGCTGTAGCTGGTGGGCGAGGCCGAAGCATGGGGCTGGGCCGGCGACGCCATGAGCAGGGAGGAGAGGGAGGAAGAAACGGGGAGGAAGGAGAGAACGGCCACGGTCGGGTGGGCCAGGGCCGAAGAAAGAAGAGGAGAAAACGCCCGGCCGGGGGAAGAAGAGGAGTGGGCTTGGCCCAACAGGGGGTTTTGGGGATTTTTAGCATATTCTGAATTTTGGAAAATACAGCAATTAAATTTTGATATTTGTGAGCAGGTATTGAATTTGAAAGCCTGGTTCAAATTTTGGTTTTACTATTAAATTTTAAGATCATTGAGTTCAGGAGAAATAAATGTTGATATCCCAAATTTAAATCTTCAGATATACGAATTGGGTGGAAGAGGGATTTTGTTTTGATTTCAATTTCCATTCCTGGTTTTGAGTCTCGGGTAAATCGAAATTTGAAAGTGAATATTCCAAGGGGATTTGGAATTTTCTCAATTTGATTTTCAAACTTATTTCTCGGAAGGTTTTGAATTTTATTACTTGGGCTTTTCGGCAAGAAATCCTCTCGAGAAATTCGAGTAACACCAAAACTTTTTGAGAAACTCGGGAGAAACAAATAAAATATTTTATAATTCTCGTAATTACACTAGTTCCCTTTTTGGGATGTTACAGTTAATTTGCTAGCTCAATTCATATTATGAAAACAACAGCTATTATATATATTACCAACAATTTTGCAAACCATCTTCAATTAATAACACTCAGCAATTACTTAGATCTAAATTGTAATGCGTGCAAAGAAAAAATAAAATTCATTACGTACTAACCATATCTACAGCAACCGGGAAGTATGAATTTTCAAAGCTCAATCTCTGCCTCTTCCCACCAAATTAACTGGCCTGAAATCGCCTAGCTTGCCTCCTGAGCGAAAGAGTGCGCAGCAGTGGCTAGATCTGGATCGAGATGAGACAGATGCGGTCTGAGCAGCGCAATAAATGCCTAGTGTGCATTATCACAGACGCAATAAATACCTAAACAAACTTAAATATTCTTTTATCTTTTTAGATATACTCATATGCTAATTATAAGATACCTCAATGTGAATCACACACAATATACATATATAGAGACCGGATTTGCGGTAATGCTGTCTATGGGGTAGCTACCCACTGACCATGCGCCGAGATTAGCGACAGGGCCTGAGAGAGCCCCCGACTTATCATGGGCTTCACCAGCTGTTAATGCACCAACTAGGTTATGGGACGTGCTCATCCTCGTCAAGTGAAGAAAGGGTCCCATCCTTGCTTTGCCATTGCAGCTTTGTCTTATTCCTTGCCTCGTTCAGCAAATTAACCTTTGCTCTTTATTTCCATTCTGGTCTTGCGTGATGAGTATGTTGGGATTATATTGGACCACTCAAGAAAGCAAGGGTCAAAACGAAATCAGAACAGAGGCTTCAGTTCTCGATCTTTTTTGATCGCACAATCTCATACTTCACTCATATTTATCTGTATACAGTTGAAGCTTGGGAAGCTACAAGCTTGTGTTACAAAAGATGTATACTAGTCTATTTATAGACTGCAAGCACCGACTGAGACTCAAACCGACATGAAGATTACAGCTCACGTTACACATGTGTAAGCTAGGGTCACTACTACAGAAATTATCATCACAGACGGTTGAAAAACGTCATCACAGATAGTTATCTGAACCGTCTGAATTTATGAGTCAGTGATAATCGAAGGTTATCACAGACGGTTCGAAAACTGTCTGTGGTGTAAATATCACAGACGGTTTGGAAGTAAAAACCGTCTGTGACTGTGATATGGATATATCACAGATGGTTTTTACTTAAAAACCGTATGTGATATTGATAGATCACAGACGGTTTTTACTTAAAAACCGTCCATGATATTGATTTCTACCCCTAAATCTATTTCTGTTTATTGGCTAGCCTCAGGAAATGCTAGCCATGCCCTCTGAAACAAGCAGATATACATACGACCACATCTCAATTTATTTCACATACATAAAACATCCAATTCACATCTCAATTCATTTCACAAACATAAAACATGCACTTCACATCGCACTTCATTTGACCAACATAAAACATCCATTTCATAAATCAAATAATTGAATTGAAATGAAATAAAATATCCATTTACAAATATACAATTACAAAAGATGTACGTTGCATTTTCACTCAGATAGTAACATTGCATTTTTTTATTGCTCTATCACTCCGGAAGCGAGGTCACACAAAAGGAACAGATCCATAATCAACCAACTTGTCAGGCTGAATAAGCTATACTTAGATAATGCATGATTGTCATCCAAGTATTGCTTATGCAGCCGACAAGTTCGTTGATTATGGATATCTTCCTTTCCCGAGACCTCGATTCTGGAGTGATAAGAGCAATAAAAAATCATGGTGAACATCTCGAACTACCAAGTATTGCTTATATATCAGGCCTTTGGCCCCTAGCATTGAGACACCTCCCTTTGCAATGTACATCTTGAACGCCTTATGTGAATCGAAAAGGTTAACCTTAGTCATTCGGAAGAAAAGAAAGAGTACAATATAGGTATGTATGGAGGAAATATACTTACCTATCGATTACTTGGCTGACAACTGTGAAGTCCATTTTATTCTTACTTAAAAATCGTCTGTGATATGCGCATTCCGAACAATGATCGGAATAGTTGCACGAGAATGAATTGGGATCACATTCAATTCGTTTTAGGACCACTTAACACTGTTAGTGACTTTTGGGGGGGGGGGGTTCTCTGGGAAATTTGTTTATTTATTGACTTTGCATCTGACATAAGCTGCAAATTTCAGCTCACATGGCTGGAAGGGGTTCCCAGATAAAGAAATCTTGCGATTGTTGCAAAAGATACATGGACCATTTAGGTGGAAAGATGAATTGTTTCGTCAGGCGCATGACTGCCAATTCGAAGCATAGCATGGTAATTCTTTCCCAATGCAAATCTTGTTGAACCTGTGAAGGGATTACCATGCTATGCTTCGAATTGGCAGTCATGCGCCTGACGAAAAAGTTCATCTTTCCACCCAAATGGTCCATGTATCTTTTGCAACAATCGCAAGATTTCTTTATCTAGGAACCCTTTCCAGCCATGTGAGCTGAAATTTGCAGCTTATGTCAGATGCAAAGTCAATAAATAAACAAATTTCCCAGAGAACCCCCAAAAGTCACTAACAATGTTAAGTGGTCCTAAAACGAATTGAATGTGATCCCAATTCGTTCTCATGCAACTATTCCGATCATTGTTCGAAATGCGCTTACTGCTTTGCCGGGTAGGAGAGGGACCCCAGATCTATCGACCTCTGTGATGGTATATCGGTCCTCAGGCTTCTTCGATAGCCCTCTTCCTTATATACATATATTCAAGTATACGTAAATAGTGCGGTATAGAATTTTTTGTACAGATAATCCATTTTTTATTCAAAAATACATAAATATACCCGCGGGAAAATTTTTTACAAAAATAGGCTCCAATCGCCTAATGGTTGGGCGACTGGAGCCTTTCGCCCAACCAGATCGCGACACAATATATCTCGCTGCACAGTAGAGCGACTGCATTAAGTCGCTGTTCCGTTCGGCGACTTAAGTGTAGTCGCCATCCGGTTAGGCGACTAGCATGCAGTCGCCATCCCGTTAGGCGACTGCATGTAGCCCCCCGTGATTGTTTTAGATTTTGTGAATTTTGTAACGTTTAACCGTTAAAAAATACGGTGAAGTTGTAAAAAAAGTTTATGTTCATTGTATATTGTAGGTGTGTAAAAAGTTTTTAAATTTTTTTTATGAAAGATTGAGTAGAGAATGATCGATTCATACACTGTTAAGTGAGATAGTTTATGTGCGGAGAGAGATGATAGACTATGTAAATTTAAATAAACTTCATAATATAACTGTGAGTAACATGCCGCATGTTTTTTCATTACATGCATAATATATATAGCATCTGCAGCACGCCTCACTCGTCTCCCTGGTGTGCCCCGTCACCGCGCCCGCGTCCTCCCATACGGCCTCGCTTGGCCCTCCTCCGGTGCAACGGGTTAGGATGCTCCAAAAAAGTAAAACGAGCAGGAGGGTGTCTATCCCGCCCCTGCGCTGGTGGAGTCAGCTGCACCTCTGGCTGTGTACTCTCCGGTGCACCGGGGAGGGCACTGCCAGAGAGAACCTCCGGTGCTACGTCGGAGAACTGCCCGGGCCACTCCGCGAAAAACTGGTCCACATCCTCCTGGCCTGGGGAGACGTCGTGCTGCTGGTAAGTACCTGCAATATTAATATCGTTAGTTCGTCGCATGTTGTCTTCGGATAAACACGATATAAGACCCTCTGCGTACCCGCAGCTGGCGCCATGGAGGAGGCGTACACCCCCTGCGTAGGAGGCGTGAAGTGAACCGGTGTAGGAGGCCCTGCCCAGGCTGAACCCCCCGGCTGCTCCGGGTGAGGCGGTGGAGGACGTGTCCACGTCGGTGCACCAGAGTAGTGCCACGCTGGTCGGGGTGGCACTGGTGCACGAGCAGTCGGAGCGGTGGGCGTGGAGACCGCTGGTAGCCTCGTGCAGGATAGTAGGCTAACGATACGTCTACACCCCTCGTGCATCCGACGCACAAAGCTGACGCCCTCCTCATGGGTCAGCTGCGCACCACTGGTGAGCCTCTCCAGTACTGTGCCGGATTCGGCACATAGGGCAGAACCGACGTCAGCCTGGACACAAAGACATGAAATGGTCGATTATCGAAACGACATTACCATTTGGGAATCTTTGAAATGACATGTAACGTACCGCGAGGTGAGCGTCCCTCGCGAAGTGCGCGGGGTACGTGTCCGTCGGAGCGGCGACGTGTGTGGCAGGCGGGTCTACCACATATACGAGCCTGGTACGGGTCTGCGGCTGGTACCAGTGAAGGTACTCCACGTACTCCGTGCTGTCGTACGGGCGGTCCTCCTCCACGCGGTCGTCGAGCGCACCCTGCCACTGGTCGACCCAGGGTTGCATCTTCAACGACCAGTCCGTGCCTCTTTTCACTCCCTTCGCGCTGTGCCTGCGTATAGAACCATTACGTAATGTGAGATACTTGCGAACGCAGTAGTAAGTATGTACATATTTACCACAAACGATCACTCACCCGTGCTGCCGGCTGGTACAGGAACCGGCTGCCGTAGCCCGAACTGCCGCATCACCCGCTGGGGTGCGTAGTCCTCCACGTAGATGAGGTACACGAGCTTCCGGCGGGTGAGCCAGAAAGCCCGGTCATGCCAGCAAAGTGAGGACAGACCGCCAGGAGCACGGGCCTGCACTGCCGTATCAGCGTACGGCTCCCAACGCACGTCGTCGGCTGTGATGCGGTCGAGCTGCTCCACAAAGACCCGGTACGCCCGCGTGACCTGCACGTGCGCGAACTGTACCTGCAATATCGACAAGACAAGTTGTTTAGAATGACGATCGTCAATAAGAAACAAATAGTTGACTGTGATAATACTTACTCGACGACGGCACCAGAGAGAACCCATCGTCGGCCGGTCGACGTCTCCCCCTGGATACATCTCGGGCCCGTACGGACCCATGTCGTCTAGCACAGGTCGTCTGAGGCTTAAGCGCTCGAACGACCACAACTGCAGTAGAAGGGGACAGCTTGTGAGGATCGAGTTTGCCTTGACCCTCGTGCACGCATCGCACAGCGCGCAGTACATCGCGGCAAGTATGGCCGATCCCCAGCTGACCTGGTGGGGCTCGCCGTCAGCGATCGCCCTCGCATAAGCGATAAGGCGCGCATCCACCGTGTTGCCGTGGCTGGTGGTGAAAAGCACCCAACCAAATAGCCACAGCACGTACGCCTCCAGGTGCCGCGAGACCTGGTGATCGTCTGCCTGCGGAACCACGCGCTCCACCTGAATGCAAAAAAGTTGTTATTAGTACGTAATACCACAAATAAGAGCTTCGAAGACACGATCGATTTTATATACCACGTACCCGGTACTGTCTGAGCCACCTCAGTGTCGGCCCATGGGTCTGCTCCTCTCCGAACACGTGGTGGTCATCGGCCGGTGGAACGACACCCTGGAATCTGGCGAGCAGGTCAGCGCGCCAGTGGGCCGGGGCCTCCGGTAGGAAGGCAGCGTTTCCCGCGATCGGAAGCCCAAGGAGCAGGGACACATCCTGCAAGGTCGGCATCATCTCCCCGAATGGGAGGTGGAAAGTGTGCGTCTCGGGCCGCCAACGGTCCACCAAAGCCGTCAGTAGGGAACGGTCGAACGGAAAGCGTCGTGATCGCTCCCCGCCCGCCTCGTCCCCGCCCTCGTCCCCGCCAGCGGCTCCATCCTCGTCCGTGGCCTGCACCATCCGGGCAAGAGGGAGTAGCCCGGCATCCCGCAGCCTGCAAACAAAGTGAAGGTCAGCACGGAACGAACTTACGGTCGCACTAAACGCTGGAGTAGTGCAAACTTGGCAGTCCAATGAGGGTCGAGTCCCCAGGCCACGCGAGGTGTGCGTGTCCGGACCACTCCCAGCTGAGGCGGCTCGTCCGTGCTCCCCGATGGCGGCACTAGACGGGAAGCGCGATGAGAGCGGTCCACGTGCTCGTCCAACAGCGCGAGCCGCCACTCCGAGTCACATCCAGCACGAGTCATACCTGCAAAATTTGTACAATAATTTCTACATTAAATTTTCTACATCTAAATTTGTACAATAATTTCAACATTAAATTTTCTACATCTAAATTTGTACAATAATTTCAACATTAAATTTTCTACATGTACATTTCTAAATGGTATACAAAATTTCTAAACTATATTTATAAACTAAATTTTCTAAACTAAATTTTATACATGTACATTTCTAAATGGTATACAAAATTTATAAACTAAATTTTCTAAACAAAATTGAAAATTATATTTCTAAATTATATTTCTAAATTTAATTTCTAAACTAAATTTCTAAACTACATTTTGTAAATTAATTTTCTAAACTATATTTCTAAATTAAATTTCTACACTACATTTTCTAAACTATATTTCTAAACTACATTTTGTAAACTAATTTTCTAAACTACATTTTGTAAACTAATTTTCTAAACTATATTTCTAAACTACATTTTGTAAACTAATTTTCTAAACTATATTTATAAACTAAATTTTCTAAACTAAATTTTATACATGTACATTTCTAAATGGTATACAAAATTTATAAACTAAATTTTCCAAACAAAATTTGAAAATTATATTTCTAAATTATATTTGTAAATTTAATTTCTAAACTAAATTTTTAAACTACATTTTGTAAATTAATTTTCTAAACTGTGTTTCTAAACTAAATTTCTACACTACATTTTCTAAACTAATTTTCTAAACTATATTTCTAAACTACATTTTGTAAACTAATTTTCTAAACTACATTTTGTAAACTAATTTTCTAAACTATATTTCTAAACTACATTTTGTAAACTAATTTTCTAAACTATATTTCTAAACTAATTTTCTAAACTACATTTTGTAAACTAATTTTCTAAACTATATTTCTAAACTAATTTTCTACACTACATTTTCTAAACTATATTTCTAAACTAATTTTGTAAACTATATTTCTAAACTGATTTTCTACACTAATTATCTACACTAACAAAAAATATAACAACAAAAAATTACCTAAAAATCGCGCACTCCCTCTCCTCTTCTCTCCTCCTCTCCCTCTCTTTCTCTCCCCCTCCTCTTCTCCTTCTCTTCCTCTCCTTCCTTCCCCCCTTCTCTTCTGCGCTGAGACGGCCGAACGGAACAGTGCGGGCGCCGCGGGCGAGCACCGCTTTATAGCCACCCGCAGTCGCCCAACCGTTCGGCGACTGGAATTCAGTCGCCCAACGGTTCGGCGACTGCATGGAAGTCGCCCAACGGTGGGGCGACTGCAATTAATCGCCCAACCATTGGTAGACTCTCCAGCTGTCGCGGTCTGGTTGGGCGAAAGGCTCCAGTCGCCCAACCATTAGGCGACTGGAGCCTATTTTTGTAAAAAAATTTTCCGCGGGTATATTTATGTATTTTCGAATAAAAAATGGATTATCCGTACAAAAAATTTGTGCGGTATAAGCACATACTTATATACATATATTCAAGTATACATATACATATCTATATAACAACATATATATACATATGCATATACATAACAGTAAGCATATATATGAATGCAACTAACCATATGCATAACAGTAAGCAACTAACCATATACATAACAGTAAGCATATACATAACATCAAGCAACTAACAGTAAGCATGAAGCATCCAGCGCAACATTAAGCATGAAGCACTAATATATAAAAATTCTAGCATGAACCACCATATGCATAACATCAAGCATGAAGCACCATATGCATAACAGTAAGCATGAAGCATCAAGCAGCATCAAGCATCCACCGATCAAAAATCACCTTAGGGTTTTGATGACGGAGGAGGAGGCGGCGGCGACGGAGGAGGAGGAGGAGGAGGCTGCAGTGACGGAGGAGGAGGAGGCTGCGGCGACGTCTTCGTCCGAGGAGGCGGCGGCGACGGAGGAGGAGGAGGCTGCGGCGACGTCTTCGTTCGTGGAGGCAGCGGCGACGGAGGAGGACAAGGCGGCGGTGACGGCTCGGGGAGGCGGCCGGCGAGGGGCTCGACGAAGGAGGAGGAGGCGGCGACGGAGGAGGAGGAGGTGGCGGCGACAGAGGAGGAGGAGGAGGCGGCGACGGAAAGAGTTTCACGACAACAGGGGAGGAAAAGTAGATCTATCACTGCAGCATACGCGGAAAACCCTAACCATATCTACAGCAACCAAGAAAGTATGAATCTTCAAAGCTCAATCTCTGCCTCTTCCCACCAAATTAACTGGCCTGAAATCGCCTAGCTTGCTTCCTGAGCGAAAGAGTGCGCAGCAGTGGCTAGATCTGAATCGAGATGAAGACAGATGCGGTCTGAGCAGCGCAATAAATGCCTAGTGTGCATTACCACAGACGGTTTTTGGGTAAAAACCGTCTGTGACTTATCACAGACGGGTTTTAATAAAAAACCGTCTGTCATAACCAGCTTATCACAGACGGTTTTTTTTATTAAAAACCGTCTGTGATAATCTCAGATTATCACATACAGTTTTTAATACAAACCGTCTGTGATACTAAAGTATCACAGACGGTTCATCGGTATGAACCGTCTGTGATACTCCTTTCCTCAGACGCCGCCAACACAGACGGTGTCCAAATTCAAACCGTTTGTGCTAGTATCGGTCACAGACGGTTTTGTCAAGCCGTCTGTGATTGGCCGTCTACTATTAGGCTTTCTGTAGCAGTGGGTATTGCTAATCTCTTACATAACACCAGTATAAATCTATCTAGCGTTACTAGTCAAGTTTGACATTTCATTTTACCGTCATTGACAAAGAAGCTATCCAGTAGAAAGACACCTCAAGATTTCTAGTAGAAGCATTGTCATATGTTGGTAGATCCTTGTATCTTTTCAGCATGCATGCAGATCATGCCCACTTTACAGCTATAAAATATCTAGACTAATGTCGGTACATGCAACCAACTCAAAACAAGATCCCAACAAATATATATATATATATATATATATATATATATATATATATATATATATATATATATATATATATATATATATATATATATATATATATATATATATATATATATATATATATATATATATATATATATATATATATAGTATAAATAACATGGACACTATGGTGTTTAGGCTCCATGATTGAGACTTTTTATTCATGATTAAGACTTTCCATTATGATATATTAATATCATTGCACTTGTACGTATCTAAAAGTAATCCAAAGGCAGAGATGCTTAGTGTCCAGACACCATGGTGCTATATATATATATATATATATATATATATATATATATATATATATATATATATATATATATATATATATATATATATATATATATATATATATATATATATATAGGATGCTGAAATGGGGCACCAAGGTGCCCAGACACCTAGGCTCCCTGCCGTTAGATTGCTTTTAGATACGTGCTAGTGCAATGGTATGTAATATATTAGGCATGCTAAATCAATCATGGAAGGAAAGTCTTAATCATGGATGGAAAGTCTCAATCACACTAGCACGCATCTAAAAGCAATCCAAAGGTAGGGAGACTTGGTGTCCAAACACCTAGGTGCCCCTGTTATTTATACTATATATATATATATATATATATATATATATATATATATATATATATATATATATATATATATATATATATATATATATATATATATATATATATATATATATATATATATATATATATATATATATATATATATATATATATGTGTGTGTGTGTGTGTGTGTGTGTGTGTGTGTACACGTATATACATATATGTATGTATATGTATATGTATATGTGTGTGTATATGTATGTGTGTGTATATATTCCTTCTCACCTCCTTGCAGCCGTTTGTGCGGGGCATCCACTTCTTGCACTATTCCCGGTCAATCCTCCGTCAATCCTGCAGGTGAGGTCAGGGCGTCCCTTCAATCCCTTGCATGCATCGGAGCATGCATTCATACGGTTCTCTTCATTTCTCTGTTTGATTTGTTCGGCGGGTAGCTTTTTGTTCGCGGATAGCTTGCAGTGAATGCGAGCGAAATGGTCGACCTCCACTCGATCTTCAGGGGGAGAATGGGACGTGACCAGAAGCTCATTGATGTCTCCATGTGCGAGGAAGGAAGATATATAAACCGGCTATGCACGTACATGGGTTACCTGTTGATGGGCGTGAGGGGCGTGGGTTTCCTGGTGCTTGGGTGGACCACCGTCGTCCTCCTCGGTGGCTTCGTCTCTGAGCTGGAGGAGAAGGACTTTGGGTGTCTCACATTCATTACCCTCGCGCAGACAACTGGGTTAGTCTTTCTCCCCATATTAATTCATGCATCTGTACTGCTTAATTTCTGAACTTTCTTTCCTTCAATTTTTCTAATGATAGTTCCTTCTTTGGCTCCATCTTTTCGAGTGTCCCTTGTAACTTCCTACTAAAATAATGAGTTGAATATGTTAAATCCGCCAGGTGGGGTGTCTCTATAGTTGAAAAGATTATTTTAGACTAACCCTAAAATTTTAGGATTTAGAAGGGATTATGGAAATGTTAAAGACTTCAAATAGATCAAGGCATCAAAAGTAGAAGCAAAGGTGTTACGAATTGAGGAAAACTCGGTTCCATATCACGTGCAGCTCCGGGTTAAGTCTTTTAAATGTTTGAGATAGGAGTAGCATGACAATAATTACACAAAGTATCAATGTTAATGCATCTACAATAATTATACAGCTAACTTGTCATAATTTTTAATGCACTGGATTCAATTTAAAAGTTGCATGAATTACATTATGAGGATGATGGTCATGTAAATAAGCAACTTGAACTTTGAAATTTTGAGGTGAATCTTTCTAAAATAACTTGATAAACATTTGTTAGGTATTCGTACAGATAAGATACCAGTGTTGACATGGGCACTACGATAAAAAGGGCCATCACAGACGGTTCAGAACTGTCATCATTGACGGTTTGTTTAAACCGTTTGAATTTATGGGTCAGTGATAATCGGAGGTTATCACAGACAGTTTGTGAGCCATCTATAATAATCACAACACAAACGGTTTGTAACTAGAACCATCTGTGAAGAACATTATCACAGACGGCTCGACCAAAAACCGTCTATGATACTCACACATCACAGACGGTTCTAGCTACCAACCGTCTGTGATAAGTAAGTATTACATGCGGTTGGTATATAAAACCGTCTGTGATACTTTCCCATCACAAACGGTTGGTAGATAGAACCGTCTATGATGTGCTTGTACCGCATGCGGATTTTTGTTTGAGCCGTCTGTGATAATACTTCACAGACGGTTTATATCACAAAACTGTCCGTACGCAATAGTTCATTTTGTACCCCCAATTTTTTCTTTTTCTTTTGGCTAACCTCAGGAAATGTTAACTATGCCATCTGAAAACAAGCAAATACAGCAACAAACACAGTAGCATATTTCATTTCCATTAAGATTAGAGTACACCATTACAACATTCCAAGATAACGAGCAGGTTATCCATCTAGCTAACATAACAAGAACATAAAAAGAACACATCTCCTAATTCTACGAACCTAACTCTTAAACATGGCAAGAATAGAAAAAAAGCAAAAATCCTAGCAGACAATAGAAGTTCAACCGCGCCAAGGAGGCCTCTATGCCTAGGCCCTCTCACCCTTGATGCAGCGCATGAGCTGAATGTCTTTGATGCCTACCATCACCGGCGCTGACTTGAGCATCACCTTGGTAGCCAGTTGCTTCTGCATCACCTTGCCTCCCATAGACTTGCGTGTGTTTGCTTCGTGTGGGTTATTAGGGTATGGGTCGAGGAGGAGGAGGAGGGCGAGGAGGCTGGGTTTGGATGAGTATTTATAGGGGAGGGAGAGGCGGGAGTATGAAAATTTTTGGAGCAGGGATGGAGAGGTGGAGCTACGGTCTGTGGGGTGAGGGTTGGTGGATTTCTATTGGCTAGGATTGGGTTTGGAAGGATCAACAGACCCAGCGGGTAGATTATCACAGATGGTTCTATATACAAACCGTCTGTGATACTCTTCTATCACAGACGGTTGGTAGCTAGAACCATCTATGATGAACGAGTATCACAAACAGTTCTATATACCAACCGTCTGTAAATTAGAGCACAAAGACAATATATATCGATGCAATGTAAGTAGTTGTTCTGAAAAGATAATATAGCAAAGTTTTATATGGCATATATATATATGCTCATTTGAAAAGTTTCGACAAGATTTACAACTTTCCCACTGAGGCAAACCCCAAATTCCAAAAGGAAGATAAAAAATTTTAGCAACAACAGATACCAAAAACTTGCAATGCCAATTTAGGGCTAAAGATGGCCGATTTTGAGGATGTTAAAGGGTGACTTGTGCATTACAGTTGTTTTTTTATCAGACTTGTTGTTAGCTTTCCAACGAGTACAAGAACATCAAAAACGGACACCGTATGCAAAAGTTATGCCCGTTTTACTGAAGGTGTCTCGGAACAAAATCATACTCAAAACTCAGGCGGGAGGTTATGAAATTTTAGGGGATTGCGAGGTGGGAAATATATCACAGATATTTTTTAATACAAACTATCTATGATAATGAAGTTATCATAAGCGGTTTAAATAAAAAACCGTCTATGATATTATCTCTTTATAGACGGTTTTTAGCGCTCGCAACAACACAGACGGTCTCTAAACCTAAACCGTCTGTGATTGCATTCAACACTAATGGTTTTAGTCAACTGTCTGTGATAAGGCATCTAATATAAGCCTTTTTGTAGTAGTGGAGAGAAGCCCAATAAATAAATACCACAAGGGCGCGGATCGAATGTAGCCTTTCACATGGAGTATTCCAAGTTTATCGTATCCACAAAGAATGGTCTAACTTCACCCTATGTTAATAGATGTGAGGGGTAAATATGATCCAACTTCAACAATATGATAGCTAGGCACAGAGCAATTAGCCTAAAAGCTAAGATCTGACTAGCTTTAGGTCATGAGCATGAGGATCCAAGATAGCAATACTAATTTGATGAAAGAATATGATGATTGATCAATCACTAAGATGGCTCTCACCCTATAAATGTACACAGAAGAAGGCTCAAACCTGGATAAAATTCCATGTGTCTTTACTCTTCATGCACACATGCAAGGTCTTCTGAGAGATTCCCCGAATCCAAACAAATCATACATAAGATCGATATTAAAACATCGAAAGTTGGCGTCGTTTGTGGGGATCCCTTTCCAAGACCTTCATTGAATACTCTGGTAATCGCTTTGTCATCAGATTCTCCCTTATTTCTTGCTGATGTCCTTATGGCAGATGAATGGAATGAAGAGAACTGGTTCGACTTGGCTGACAATGTGAGTATTGACATGAGGCCTGCTATGACTAGGAGCAGACCATGTTTGACTCCGACAGTGAATGTCTCCCTGGAGATTCATCTGGTGATCCTGGAGATGACGCCGCTGGAACGGCTGATCAGGGGCCAAAGTCCCCCACAGCAGTACACCCAACGGAGGACTCATCTCCCCCAAGTTGCAAGGGTCAATCCGACTATGATGAGGGTTCACATCGCGATGATGGGTCCGCTCCCAAGTGCTTGAGTCCCATGGTGTTTCCCCACACAGTTTCGGAGAGCCTCAGACTCTGCCAATGGTGAGGCACATCGCCAATTCCTAGTGGTGACTCTCCAGACGACTCGGCGAAGGCCATGGGCGGGCACACTCCGCGTTCGCCCGCATTCTCGCAGGGAACAAATAAGGCTGGGGATGGTTATAACCTAGACTTCCCCTACCTGGTAGGGTTTACTCTAAGCCGCTAGATGGTCTTGCTTGATGATTCTTTAGATAAGGAGGCATCCCTTGGAAGTGGAGATTCTAGACATGAGATTTTTGCCCTGCCCTCAGATTCTCATCACCCTCTCGGAGGAAGGCCTGAGGATGCTCTCTGGCGATCACACTCTCCCTCCTCTAGTGGGGATGGTGACAAGGCCTCCAGTGATGAGCCCGATCAGTACTCTAATGAGAGTGGGAGAAATCCTAGACATGCTCGCTCTCCTCTAAGGCAGCCCCATTTTGCATCAGGGGTCAAGGATCCCGGGATTGCTTGGCAAAGGCGACTTGCCGCCCAGAGTGTTTTGCCTGGGCGGGCCTAGTACCAGTCCAAAGAGGCACGAGAGCTTCAATGGATCAATGACCTGCTCAAAAACTCGACTCAAGAGCTTGCTCGAGCACCGGGCTAGGACCGCTTCGCTGAAGACATTGCACGAAGGCTTCACGACGTGATGGCCCAACTTGAGCAACCTCGCCGATGTCACTCCAAAAGTTGACAAGGTACGACTGCATCTAGTCATTCACCAAACTTGCCTTGCAGAAGTCGGTACAGTGAAGGGGCACGCCACACCCTCGATCGTAATGCCAGCTTGAGGAGAATGCCTCGGGTTACTTTGGATCGGGAAGTCGACGCTCGGTCACTACTTTGGGCAAGGAACCTACAACAACAGATGGACTACGAGTGTCTTCCTCTAGTGGACGAGAACTATTATAGGTCCAGTCCGCCTACCATCGGGTAGCACCGAGTGCGTTCGCCTGTAGATGCCAACTAGTCATTTCCACAAAGGAGACATTAGGAGATCGTGGACGGATGTCGAGAATTCATCCCCGAGCTCTGAGTAGGGTGCTGGCCACCACGGTTCTGACTAGTAAGCATGGAGAAATTAAACGAGTCTCAAAATTCCATCATGTTCCTTTAGATTTACACAATTACGGTCCGAGTAGCAGGAGGAGGTGAGCACACCATGGCCAACTATCTTTTGACGATGCTTGATCCTGATTGCTCAACTAGCCTTTCGAGTCGATCTACTTGTGGCAGCACCTTTGTGACCTTCTCATCGCCAACTTCCAAGGTACATACAATCGACTTAGGAAGGAGGACGACCTGCATCGAATGCGCCAAGGTGATGATGAGACCCTTCAGCAATTCATCTGGTACTTTAGTCAGGTTCGAAATTCAATTTTGGAGGTCTCTAATGCTTCTATTATTAGGGCATTCAGGCAGGGGGTCCGCAATCGGAGATTCACAAAGGACACCGCCCTGAACCCTCCAACCACCATCGTTGAGCTCTTCGAGATGGCCGACCAGTATGCAACTACTGCCGAAGAGTCGAATGGATCAAGACCATCGACCAGGCTAGTTGCCTTTCGAAGGAGCAAGGTGATGGTGGCAACAAGAGGGGGAAGGCCAAGAAATCCAGAGACAAGGCCAAGAGCCATAAGCCTCCCACCATGGGATCGAAGGAAGTCTTGGCTGTGGGTGATAAGGAGCTACATGACTCCAAACAATACTCCAACCGAGGCAAAGGCAAGGCACCCGGGCAGAAGGAAAACAAGCCTAGATGGTGCCCTCTTCACAAGAAGGAGGGGCACAATTTTCGCAGTTGCCGAGTTTTCTTGTGGAAACTCAAGGATTACTACTCAGGCAAGGGCCCACTTCTAGCAATTGAGGAGTTGGGGTAATCAAGTGGTCAAACGCACAAGGACATGCCATTCTAGGACCCAAAGTACATCATCGAGCATATTTACGGAGGTTCATCCGCGTACAAGTCCAAGTGACAGTATAAGACTGTTGAGCATAAGGTAAACTCTGTCGACCCTTTCCTTGTCAATAATATGCCAAAGTGGTCAAAAGTCACCATCTCTTTTGAGAAATGTGATTGTCCGATCCCTTCAACTCAACTTGGTCAGTTTTCGATCGTGGTCGAGCCCATCATCAACAATTATCGAGTAAATCGTGTGTTGATTGATGGTGGTAGTTTTTTAAATATTTTATTTGTTAGTGCCCTAGACGAGATGCAAATTCCTCGTACTAGTATAAAGCCTGTACGATATTCATTTCATGGAATCGTACTAGGTTTTGCGGCCAAGCCTATTGGCCAAGTTTCTCTGCCTGTTACGTTCGGTTCTCTGAGCAACTTTAGGATAGAGAAACTCTCTTTTGATGTGGTCGATTTTAACTCAGCATATAATGCCATACTTAGATAACCAATTCTGGCACGATTTTTGATTGTAGCTCATTATACATATCAATGTCTCAAGTTGCCAGGTCCCAAGGGAGTCATCACAATCTGCTATGATAAGAAGATGGCACTTACATGCGATCGCAAGTCCCTCGAGATGGTCAGATAGCTTCCAACTCAAGAAGTCACCAAGGTGCGGCCTTCAAGTAAGCACTTAAAGCCTAAAGCTGCGCCAAAGCCAAAACTGAACGATGAAGTCAAGGAAATCCCTCTGGACCCAGAGGAACCTTCGAAGATAGTTCGCATCTGGGTTACTTCCGACCCTGCATAGGAAGACGCTCTCATCGCTTTCCTTTGGGCAAACACAGATGTGTTCACGTGGCAGCCATTCAACATGCCCGGGGTCCCAAGGGAAGTGATCGAGCACAGGCTAGCTTTACGGCCTGATAAGAAAACTGTAAAACAAAAATTACAGAGATTTGCACCAAATCAATGAGAAGCTATCAAGTCAAAATTAGACAAGCTACTTAAAGCAGGCTTCATGAGAGAAGTCGATCACTCAGAATGGTCAGCTAATCTTGTAATGGTAAAAGTGTCTAACGGCAAGTGACATGTGTGTATAGACTATACCAATTTGAATAAAGCTTGTCCAAAAGATGACCTTCCGCTTCCTCGTATTGGTTAATTGGTAGATTCGATTGCTAGTTATGAAATGTTAAGCTTTCTAGACATATACTCTTGTTATTACCAGATCAGTATGTCTTCAGAAGATGAAGAGAAGACCACGTTTATCACCCCGTTTGGAGTATTTTGCTCTGTTAAAATGCCATTTGGTTTCAAAAATGCTGGTCCAACTTTTCAGTGTTTGATATAATTAACCTTCATACATCAAATAGGCCAAAACTTGAAAGTCTATGTCGATGATATGGTCATAAAAAGTATCAAACGGCTTGATCATATTTCAGACCTACAGGAGACCTTCGACAATCTGAGAAAGCATCACATGAAACTCAATCCTGAAAAGTGTGTGTTCAAAGTTTCCTCAAGAAAACTGCTCGGATTCCTTGTTTCAGCAAGAGGTATCTAGGCTAATCTTGAGAAGATCAAAGCCATCGAACAGATGCACCCTTCGAACACAAAGAAAGAGGTCCAGAAACTCACTGGATGCATGGTGGCTTTAAGTCATTTCACTGTATGACTAGGTGAAAAAGGTCTTCCTTTCTTTAAGCTTTTGAGGAAATATGAGGGTTTCGAGTGGTCGAAAGAGGCTAATGATGTTTTCGAGAATATCAAGATATACCTTACAAGTGCTCCTATCCTGATTTCTCCAAAAATAGGCGAGACACTCTTAGTACATCTATCCGCCATGCCATAGGCAGTAAGTGTTGTACTAGTTGCTGAGCACGAGGACATTCAAAGACCAGTATACTATGTAAGTGAAGTTTTACACGCTCCTAAGGAGCGCTACCCTTAGGTCCAAAAACTTCTCTTTGCCCTCCTCATGGCTTCGAGGAAGTTGGGGCATTATTTTCAGGCGCATAAGATAATTGTGCTGTCTGAGTTTACTTTAGGAGAGATCCTCTAAAATAACAGTGGGGCGCATGGCAAAATAGTCTGTCGAACTTGGGGATTTCGACCTCCATTTCATGTCCTGAATGGCCATTAAATCCCAGATCTTGGCAGACTTTGTCATCGAATGGACAAACCCTGAACCTATTCAGGATTCCCAACAGTATGATTCCCATGACTTGTGGACAATATACTTCGATGGGTCACTTACGTTAAGTCGCTTGGGGGCTGGGGTGGTCCTAGAATCCCCCGTGGAAGAGACCTTAAAGTATGTCATCCAATTGCTCTTTCCAGTAACTAACAATGTTGTTGAGTATGAAGGTTTGTTGGTTGACATACGAGTCGCTAAAGCTCTCGGGATTTGACGACTACTCGTGAGAGGAGACTCTTAACTAGTTGTGAATCAGGTCAGAAAAGAGTATCAATGCTCAAGTATCACCATGTCTCAGTACTTATCGGAAGTACGAAAGCTTGAAAAGCATTTTTCAGTTTTGAGATACAATTTATACCTTGGAATGATAACTTTCTCGCAGACCTGTTGGCTCAGATAGCTTCTTCCCGATCAAAAGTACCACCTATGGTTTTCTTGGAGCAGCTCGAGAAGCTATCTCCGGTCGAAGCACCAGAGATAACCCCTAACGAGAAAAACTCTCTAGAATATGAAGAGACATGGATGGCTCCCATCTATGATTACCTTCAGAAGGGTTCAATACCCAACAACAATCCTAAAGCAAATCGTCTTGCCTGCAAGGCCAAGATGTATACCTTGGTCGACGGAGTACTCTATAAAAAGGGTATTCAAGGGGTTCTCATGAGATGCATATCACAGAAAGAAGGATTAAAACTCCTTCATGACATTCACGGGGGCATCTGTGGAGCACATACGTCCTATAGAACACTGGTCGGTAAGGCCTTTCAACAAGGTTTCTATTGGCTAACAGCCCTTAGCGATGCTAGAGATCTAGTTAAGAAATGTGTACAATGTCAATTTCATAGCCAGCAAATACACTGGTCAGCACGAGTTGAGAACTTCAGCGACTCTAACCAAGAACAGCTTTGAGCAGATGATATCAACCTGCTTGAAGAAAACAGGAATCAAGCCTTAATCTGTTCAATAGTCTATCAGCAGACTAGGCGTAAGTACTACAATCGTAAGGTCCAACCTCGTAGCCTTGCCGTAGGCGACTTGGTATTAAGGAAAATCCAATCCCAATCTAACTGGAACAAGCTTTCTCCCAAGTGGAAAGGTCCTTACACCATGGTCGATGTCACACGCTCTAGCTCTATACAACTTGCTATGGAAGATGGCCAGATTCTCTCAAACTCTTGGAATATCAACCAATTATGTAAGTTTTATGTGTAAATATTTCTACCCTTTTTAAATAAAAATTTCAGTTTATGCAAATTTTTGTTGTCGTATGTCTTGTAGATCATCTCTTATATTGGTTCGACCACCTCTAGTGTATTCAATTTTGTTTAACTGGTCAGATATGGGAATACCACTAGCCGAAATCTCTCATCTCTGCATGTGGTCCTACCCACTAGAAAGAGCCTTCCTAGTGTTGGTCTATTCCTAACTCTTGCTACCAGTATGCAACAAATTGCGTTGCCTATGAGCACATTGAACAAATATAATAAATAGCAATCTGAGTGTTTATTCTTTGATCATTCATGACTTCGATTAGTTTCAACTTGGTCCAAAGGGAGTAACATCACCTAGTCAGAGTCACTCCTCTCTACATGTGGTCCTACCCACTGGAAGGTGCTCCCTAGCGTCAACTTGTTCCTCACTTTTGCTGCCAGTACGTGACAATCGAATTCAATAACGATGGTCGGATACATTACTCTGCTCTCTTCATACTTCACTTTGTACTATTTTCTTTGTTTCTTTGCGTAAACAAAGTAAATAGTCGGGGGCTAGGATAGAGTTATCACATAAATCTATTTCTTAGTTGCATTTTCTTTTTCTCTTTCATTTTTTGTTTTTTGTCTTACGAGTACTAATTGCTCAATGAGACAAGATGCAGGATAAGAAAGAAGTTCATTCATCACTCAAATGTAAGCCATTACAAAGTTGTTTCTATTTACATACTTTTCTACTTTGGAGAAGAGGAAGTGCCAAGTTCTATTTCTTCGGACACTTGTCGTCCAAATAGCTCTACTTCTTCAATTAGGCGAGACGCCTCCTCCAAAGAGCAGGCGATGTCGTGCTTGATGGGATACAGGTTCAGGTTTCAGTCACATGCATTGAGTTTTTCCAATGCATAGCTTACAGCGTCCTAGACTGCATCCCTGATCGACTCCGTTTGATCAGCTTTCAGAGTAGCTAGATACTTCTCTAAAGCCTTGGCTTGTAGCAAAATCGTACTCATATGAGCGGAGGTAGTTTCCTCAGTAGGAATTATCTTTTTCGCATCGAACTCGTTGAGTAGATTGTTCAGAAGGAGTTCGTAGTCTTGAAGGTTCGCCTTCATCGACTTCGTCTCTTCTCTGCTATGGGTCATTGCTTTAGAAAGGTGTTTCTTTTTGACCGTAGACTCCGCGAAAGAGTTAAAGTTGGTCAATGCAATATTCGTTACAATCGTAAGCTTTTCTACGACTATATAGTCGTAGGCTTTTCTATGACCACATAGTCGTAAGTTTTACTGCGACTACTCCATGGTCATAAGCTCTTCTACAACCACGTAGTCGAAAATCCTACAAGACTAGTTTCAAGACTGGTCGAAGGTGAAGTTTTTTCTTACATGATAGCTAAGTTTTGAGCAGCTTAATCCTCTCACCTTTTTCTTTACTGATACGAGTAAGCTCAACAATCACTTTAGTTTTCTCTTCTATTTCGGTGGGCAGATTACTCGATTCAGTCTCTCTTTCTGTTAAAAAAAGAGAAAGGTAAAAGAAAGGCTAGAAAGAGGCATAAATAAACAAACTTAAGCTTCAGGGATTACCTTCTATCTTTTCTTCTAAATTTCTGGCAGTAGAGTTGGCTTTAATGAGGCTTATTGATGAATTGGCATTTTCTTCCTTGAGCCTTCTAGCATCAGCCCTCTCATTTTCGAGTGCAAAAACCAAGACCTCTGCATCTAGCTAGGACCTACAAAGGTTAAAGGTAAACCTGAAATTCTTGTTTGTTGGACCGAAATGGCGACAGAGGGGGGTGAAAGTCGACTTTAAAATTCGTTCCCCACAAGTACCCACGCTCAACTTTTAGCCCCGATAGCTATAAGAAGCTATGAAGATAAAGTAGAAACTCACTGAGGGACTAAAGGATGAACACCAAAAGAAACGGCACCCAAAATAGACAAGTGAAGGTAGCAGTAGAAGAACACCTCAGAAAACAGTGCCTAGACCTTCAGGCCGGTCTGACCGGTGCATATGGGTCGGTCAGACCGCCCATACACCGCCGGTCTGACCAAACTTACCCCACCGGTCTGACCGCCCCATATTACCCGGTCTGACCACAGTTCAACAACCGGTCTGACCGGTTCAGCCCAGGCAGCACCCCGACAGCCCTCTGAAAAATTCAGAACTTGCCCAAATCAATGGATTTTGATGAAATCTCTTGATCTTTTGATACCAATAGAGCAAGTACTTGAATTGAATAGAAGCAGGCCCCAAGAACCAAAAGAACACAAACAGAGAGCAAGAATCTCAGATTATGACAAAAATCTAAAACTTTTGCAAAACTGAACCAAATCCCAAAATACTCAACAACCTTTGATCCTTGGCTCATGAAACTTAGAGGATAGCTAATTAATAGCCTCAGCACTTAAGATATCAAGTCTCAAGCCACCTCATGAAGGGAATCAAAGATTGCACCAAAACCCTAGAAGCAAACTGAAGAACGAGTGGCCCAAAAGGTGAAATCTGAGATTAAATGAGATTAGCTCTTGGGAAAATCGATCAAATGATCTTGTGGCATCATCCCAACATAGAGCAACCCATTTTGGGCCTTCCCAGCAAGAAACAACTCAAAATCATGAAAAGAGGAAAATCACCCAAATGAAGAACGAAGAACAGAGAGGAGCTCGAAATAAACTTCTGGGATTTCATTCATGGCAACACAAGGAGTACAGAGGAGTCCCGATACGCATGGACATTAGGACAAGGGATGATTACAAGTAGTTTCAACTCATCCTCTCCCTCTCAATCCTCAAGAACACCAAGAGCTCTACATGCTTCTTGGGAGGAACACAACACACAGAGAGGGGATGCTACGAAGAAGACAACAGAACTCTGCCTCTCCTACCCACTCTCACCAACTAAAGCCTAAAGCCAAAACAAACTCTCAAAGCTTCTTTTGACTCTAGCAAACCCTAACTCTCTCCCAAAGCCGTGAGGGGGCATGCAGCAACTCTCTCCTATTTATAGCCCTTGGCTAACGGGTCTCCAACCCGTTACGCCTGCTAAACCCAAACGGAACCCACTTCCAGTTGTGTAGCTTTGCGTTTTTACCGAAACGCCCCTCCTGCACCTTCCGGAAAGCTTCCGCGTTCCTTGTCGTCCAAACCTCGCAACCAACTCGAGTCTCCGCCGTCTTCGACACCTCCGACCGTTCTGACCTCAGCGCCACCTGCGTCTAGTCCGGTCACCCCGTGTCTCACCACGACTCCGCCTCGACGTCCTGCAGCCAACACAGACAAGAACACATCAAATAGCACCGCTCGATACATGAAAGCATAAATATCATCAAAACATCATACTTACGCATGACGAAGTCCAAACTTGTCGAATCAATGGAATAAGCATCCTAATCCCATACGACCAAGTTTGACCAAGTCCGACCGAGCCCGATTGCACCACGCAACGTCAAGGTCCAACCACATAAACCAAACTCGACTTTCCTAACCCGATGTCAATTACTCATCACACATATGGGGTCACAACCACATGGTCTCTCATGGTTGTATGGTCAAGATAAAATTTGACTACATAAGTTAGAGACTTACGATGCCGCTGCCTTCTTGGAGATTTTGACATTTGCTTGTTGTAGGAGCACAAGCTGTCTGTGGTACTCAGCCACAGTGGCCATGTCTTCTGATGCTCTCTGGTAAAGGAAATGCAGTGAGAAATAAGAAGAAGCAAAGTATGAATATTCGAGTTTTCAATACTCACATTCATACTCCTATGAGCAAAGTTTTCGAGCACCTGCAATCTCTTAGTTGGTCGAGCTCTTCGAGCCTAGTCTGCCACACCTTCTAGAGACAGTTGTCGTTGAAGATGTACTCCTAATTTGGGAGATTGTTGGGGTGTGGGACTAAGTTCTGAGCTTGACCAGAAGAAGATCCTACCATAAACGGTGGATTGAAAAATGAAGAGAAGAAGTTAGGATGTTTTTCTTCTCCTCTAGCACCTTCTTTCACTACGACCACTCCAGTGGTTCTAGTCTTCACAGTTGCGATTGCAGCTTTTGTGGCTATAGTGGTCATTTCTTCGACCACCTCCTCCACTGTCTTTTTGATAGTGGGTAGAGCCGCAGGAAGCTTAGGCGATGGAGAGGCCGAACTATAATTGTAAGAAGTAAATCAACGGTTGAAAAGACAAAGGTACAAAATAGTATACATACTTGTATTTTTATACCTTTTGATTCATTGCTTTTAGTGTGAATCTAGAAGAAACCTTCCCAAAGAGTAGTTTCTTTGACTTCTTCTCCACAACCACATATGGTTGCGGGGGAGTAAGGATCTCTTTGACCATGTCTGGTCAAAGGTCTATAGCAAGAGTTGTTGTGCTTTCCTTCTCTTGTCCCTCCTAATGACCGGAACCAGCTTTGATCATAGGGATGATCTCCTGTCTGGTCAGAGGTTCTGTCATTGTTGTAGTCTCCTTCACAAAAGACACAAAACTCTTCCAGTTTACCTTTCTCAGGATGCTTGATAAAGCCTTCAGAAAGGCTAACTGAGTTAGTTTTGATGTTATAATAGAAGGATACCTTGATCTTAGGAGTCAATTGCTTCAATTCAACTGCATCTATTACACTTGTCGCGCGCATGTCCATTATAATTTGTTTGATAGGAGCTCTCGAAGTAGTGGAGGAAGAATTCTAAGGGGGACAGTATCATTTGCGCTCCCCTTTTTCTTATCGACTGGCTTAACCAGTCGATGCCTTTTGGCAGGAGGAGTTTTCACTCTTTCTACCTCCTCGACCACCATCAATTCGACCCCTTAGTTGTCTTGACGTGAATCCATACCAACGCTCTGCGAAAAAGGAAGATACCACTTGGTCATGCTCTACGACTAAGGAATCTTAAAGATGAAGTCGATTTTTTTATTACCTTTAAGCGTTTTTCCCTCTCCTTGGCAGAAACGTCCACAAAAGTATGAAGAGCCTCCACCTCAAGTGATGGAGCCTTCTCACAAATAGCCTTGACTCAAGAATTGATTTCCTCCAAATCAAGGTCTGTATAGATAAACATAATAGTCAATAAGAAGTACTCAGAAAATGTAACCTAGTTACAAATTCAAGTGCTAGTATCACTTACCATTCTCATAGTGTCGGGTCGAATCCAAGACTCCCAAATACATCCACAGGATGTGCTCGAAGCTTCAAGGGACTAATGCGGCGTGCGATGAAATCCTTCACCACATGCTAGCTTGTAAGCCCCTTGTCCCTCAGCTCCTTAATGGCTGAAATGTAGGGGGCTATTCTTGTAACGTCTTTAGGGGCTGAGTTCCAAAGACTATTGTTCTTCGTGGCCTTCCCGATGAATGAGAGGCTGTCTTCACTGGTCGTTTCCCAGTAGAACCACCTCTTTTTCCATCCTAGCCATGAAGAACAGGCAAACATGGGGATGTAAAGCTCTGTTTTCTTATCATGGAGCTTCAATCTGCAACTTCCAACAATCCCCGCTTGCCGGCTCATCTCGTAGTAGAACCGAAAAAGCTCAAGATCTACTGGGATACCCAGATATGCCTCGTGAGGTATACAAAGACACTGAGCATCGTGATCGAGTTGGCAACCAAGTTCACCAACTGAATACCAAAATACTCGAGAACGGCTGTCAAGAAGGAATGACAGGGAGATGGAGGCCACACTTACAGTATGCTTGGAAGACCAGAATCTCTCTGATATGTCCAGATGGCCAGCATTGCCGGGTGGCTTCAATCCATTTGACAAATCACCACTGCGGGATCTTCTCAGCCATCTCCAATGCCTTCATCTTAGCATGATCCATCTCTAATTTAGCCCAAGTTGAAGAAGACTTCGTCATTCTTTCAGGGGATTGGAAGGGATTCATGCGAGATTGGAGATTGATTGGAGGTGTAGAGCTCGAACGAGTTGAAACAGCGGGGAAAGTGAAAACCCAAAAGTCACCCTGGTAAGTCTTTATAACCAATGCATCGGTTACTTCTCTCAGGAACCAAATGTTTGCTTTGGGAACCGATTCGACAGATAGCTCAAGGAAAATTGATTGTGTTTTCTCTGTCTAGTGTCTTTCAGTCTTCACAACTCAAGTGAAATTACCAAGTCGACCAAGCCTATTCCTAGTCGGTAAGGGTCAAGAAAGTCTTTGCATTTGACCACTCTTTATCTACGACCATGCTTAGTCAAATGAGTTATTTTCACTTGAAGTTGTGAGGCTAGATGACGAGGATAGAATAATCCTCAAATTATTACATCATTATATTCCTTGAACATACCCCTTATCGATAAGGAGAAGATACAGCAGAATGGTCGTAAGCTCTTCTACGACCACATGGTTGTAAGTCCTTTTACAACCGTATGGTCGTAAGTCCTTCTACGACCATGTAGTCATAAGTCTTACTACGACTATCCCATGACCGTAAGTCTTTCGACAATCACGTAGTCATAAGTCTTACTACGATTATCCCATGGTCATAAGTCCTTCTACGACCATGTAAACGTAAGTCTTTCTGTGATCACTTTGTGGTCATAGGAATTCTTACGACGAGCCTATCTCCAGCCGACTTGTCTATGAAAATGAACTACATTGTTGGTTCGTCTGACAAGATAGTTAGAATGTGTGTTAGTCCACTAACCGCACACGATCTCTCTCTGATAACAACTGCTACACGCGAACGGTCCACTTATGTCTCTCTGACAATAACTTCCATCAGGCAGTTATCATCCGAAGCATTGAGGTGTCTTCTAGCACGAGACAACTGTCATCACTTTATTGGCTATATAAAGGTTAACTTTAAAGGGAGAGAGGACGGATTCTGATCCAAGTGAATCATTCGCACAAGAAAGCATTAGCCATTCGTGTAGTTCTCTATTGTAATCTTTTTTCCAGTGATTAGTGAGTACATAGGATGTAGGGTTATTATTATCTCAGGAGAAGGCCCAAACCTAGATAAAATTCCCTGTGTCTTTACTCGCACACACACAAGGTCTTCTGAGAGATTCCCCGAATACAAACAAAACATTTGTAAAATTGATATTAAAACATCGACATGACACGCACGTGACACCTCATCAGCCTACCACCACAGCCGCCCTACTCTACCATAGTGGTCGCCTTCGTGCTGGGCTACCAGAGAAGAAGGGACAACAATGGCACTTCCACATCGTGGCTATTGCCGTCACTGCTTCTCCCATGTCACCGCCTCTGTGGTATCACCTGGCTAAGGCCGCTTCGCACCACCACCACTACTTTTGCGGCACTAGGGGCAAGAGAGGGCCTCCAGCTCCATCCTCGGCAAGGATGAAGTAGACATTGCCGCTACCACTACCGCCACCTTCATCCTGGTGAGGATAAGGTGGGGATCAGGAGGACGCTACCACCGATCTAGTCTTTGATTGGGAGCACGTGCAAGCCACCGCGGGACGATGCCATCGCACCACCCATGGTCATTGCCACCGTTGCCCGTGTCACCATTGTCATGAGTGCCTGAGAATATATGACACGTGGGCCTTAGGAATATATCAGTGAGAGACTGGGTGTGTAATGCCCTAGAGTCCAAATTGGTTCTGGCCTATTCCCCACTTGAAAATGACCACACACACAAAAATGGTTAACCCATGGTTAGTTGCTTTGGGCATAAGGGCCTTACATGTTCATCAATTTCATCTTGGCTAGGCAATGTGGGACTATCATCTCCCACATGTATTCATCCATGCACACCCATACATGGGATGCACTTGGGTCCTATTCATCTTAGGCTAGGTTCTCATACACAGACCATCTTAAAGAACCTGATGTCCTCATCGGCCCAACATACCTAGACTAGAGGCAAATGACTAGGACCTCCTCTTGTAGCATACGTCCATATGTTCAGTCTGACACATATGCTATGTCATGTATCCACTCATCTGGACCCATAAGCGTCATGTGCCATATGTCCACACCCCTGACCCGCATGTACGTACAGCTGCAAGGGTTGGTTTTGATACCATTTGTAACGCCCTAGGGTCCAAATTGGCTCTAGCCCATTCCCACTCGGAAAAGACCATGCACACAGCTAACCATTTGCATTTTTCCTAAATCAACTCATGCAAAAATGGTTAACCCATGGTTAGTTGCTTTGGACACTTTGGCTTTATATGTTGTTCAATTTCATCTTGGCTAGACAATGTGAGACTATCATCTCCCAAATGTATTCATTCATGCACACCCATACATGCGATGCACTTCAACCCTATTCATCTTGGAATAGGTTCTCACAAAGCAATCCTAACCTGAGGGCACAAGGTCACCCAAGCCAAGGTCAGTCGCCACCAGACACAGACGCACCACAACATTTTATTCTACATCCTCCATCTACCTCAAAGCTAGCCTCTTCTCTCTAGTCTCTCTCCTCCCAACTAGATGCGATTCTCCAGTGACTCGATGATGAGGACGAGAATTAGACCCACGAGGAGGACGAGGAATTGCAGATCCAACTAGAGCCACAAGGATTCAAAGGCTAAGCAGCCAGATCTCATAGCAACATCAGTCCCGGGGAGGCCAAATCATTCTTTCTTCCTTTTCCTCATTGCAAATTTGCTTCTTTGGGAGTTGAATCTTATGTATTTGTCCAATTCTAGAAAGCATCATCATTAGCATTTTGGTGTTTATAGTTTGATCTTCTAATGCCTTGAGAAAACAAAGTTGTTCCTACTGTTGTGACTTTGAACTGCGGTGTTCCTACTGTTGTGACTTTGAATTGGGGCATTGTTGGGCTATTGCATGTTGTTTATCAGCTGATGGTTTGATAAATGTTACAGTGAGAAAGTTCCATTGTCCTCTGCATATTTGAATTGCATGACTTTGAAGTCTTGACTGATAATTACTCACTCTGTGACACCTCAGCCCACGTAGAATTAGGCCCACGATGGCCCTTATGTGTGTGTGTGCACATGAGGGTGTGGATTAGTCCCACTTTGCTAGTTTGGCCTGAGAAGTACTAACATATAAGCCTTGGGCTTCCAATGATAGTAACATCTTATTAACCATTTTGCGCGAAGCAAGGACGAAAGTGCAAGCGGGTTGCTATGTGTGCATGGCCTATCTAGAATGGGGTTATGCCTAAACCGATTTGGACCCTAGGATGTTACAAATTGTATTAGAGCCGACCCTCACGGTTACATGAGCGTGTGCTGGTCAGGGATGCGGGCATATGGCACACGGCGCGTGTGGGTCTAGAGTGGACACATGGCATGGCATATGTACTGGTACTGAACGCACAGACATATGCCAAGAGGGGAGATCATGATCATTTGCCCCAATGTGGGTATGTTGGACCGACGAGGACGTCAAGTCCTTTGAGGGGGTGTATGTGACACCTCAGCCCATGTAGAATTATGCCCACGATAGCCCGTATGTGTGTGTACATGAGGGTGTAGATTAGCCCCACCTTGCTAGTTTGGTTTGAGAGGCACTAACATATAAGCCTAGGGTTTCCAATGATAGTAACCTTCCGTTAACCATTTTGTGTGAAGTGAGGAGAAAGTGTAAGCGGGTTGCTACGTGTGTGTGATCTATCCAAAATGGGGTTATGCCTAAGCCAGTTTGGACCCTAGGACGTTACACACTCCTTATAGTTTGCCGCTAAAATATTTGAAGACGTTCATCAAAATTTCCAATATTGTTCTTCTATGTGATGACTTGTTTCAGTCCCCATGGGGACCTCCTGGGGCTAGGGGGCCTTCTTCCCACGGTAGGGCTAGTGGGACGGGGGCGTGGGCAGCTCTACCAGCGATCCCTGCCCGATGTCTTGCCATCTCTAAATCACTCTGGTCTTATTAAATTCAAAACTCACAAGTTCAAACTAAATTCAAAACTCACTAACCATGAATATATCAAAGGTATAAAGTATTTCATATCTAAACTTTGAATTTCACATCGATTATATATATATATATATATATATATATATACACTCTATTTTGCTCAACGGAGGGTATGTACATGTAATATATAAGTATATAAAACTATCTAGGTGGTATATATATACTTTTTATAAGGTGGTATGTATAGTTTTTTAACATACTTCTTTTCATATACAAATATGAATGTATTAGCAAGATATGCTAAAAAAATATGTGCTCTTTTGCAATTTTTTATGCGATTTGCATTGAAGTATCTTAAAATTATTATATGAATATACCTAATGGGATAAAGGAGTATATTAAGTTCGTTTAGGTGGTATATTATGCTGGGAGTAACTGCACCGAAGAGTATATTGTATTTTTCATATATGTATGTGTGTGTGTCTGTGTGTGAAAATAGTTCTATATTCCTAGGAGTATGAACTTACACTTCTTATATACCACTAAAACGAATAAGTTATACCTCTTTATCCTTTTTAGCATATTCTAATAATGATTATAAAATATACTAAAGTGAATTCCATGAAAAATTGTATCAAAGTTCACTTTTTATAACATAATTTATGTATGTATCCCTTTACATATGAAAAGGGTATATAGCAAAAATAAAAAGCTCCAATGAATTTATTTCAACTCTGTCGCATTGGTGTATCTTCGAATTAGTATTAAATATTCCGAAAGTGATAAAGAGATATAACACTTTCGTTTAAGTAGTATATTAGAAGGTAAGAGTATATACTCCTGGATAGGGCTGTAAAAAAACTCGAAACTCGTGAGCTACTCGAGTTCGGCTCGTTCTAGGCTCGATTCGAGTTTGGTTCGAACTTTAAACGAGCCGAACTCGAGCTTGATCTCGAGCTCGCAAGCTTCACCGAGCCGAGCTCGAATAGTTCGCGAGCCCCGATTCGAGCTTAAATGGTAATACATATTAATTCTTACCGAGCTTACTCGAGCCGAACTTGAGCTCGAGCTTTTCTTATTGTTGAAAATTAGTGTATATTTGAATTATTTTAACCGTTATCGAGCTTATTAGAGCCGAACTCAAACTTAAAATTTTCTTATTATTGAAAAATAGTGTATAATAAATTATTTTAATTGTTAACGAGCTTCAACGAGCCAAACTCGAGCTTAGGACGAGCCGAGCTCGAGCCTAGATCCAAGCTCAGACCCCAACTCGAGCTCGATTCGAGCTCGGCTCGAGCTTCTACCGAGCTCGAGCCTGGAAGCCCAAGCTCACTCGAGCTCGGCTCGTTTACAGCCCTACCCTTGGAAGTATGGAAAATATACTCTTGGGAGTACATTCTATCACTTCTGATATACTGCTTTAACGAATAAGTTATATCTCTTTATCATTTTGAGCATAATGTAATAATGATTATAAAATACTCAAAAGTGAGTTACTTTATAATTTTCATCAAAATACACTTTTTACAGTATAATTCATGTATCTACTCCTTTTACATATGAAAAATGATATATAGCAAAAATAAAAACTTTGGTGAAATTTTTTTAACTAAATCGTATTGGAATATCTTAGAACTTTCAACATATGGATCATTTTCATATTTATGTGTATATACACACAATATACATATATAGAGACCGGATTTGCTGTCCACGGGGTAGCTACCCACTGGCCATGTGCCCATATTAGCGACAAGGCGATCCCTGACTTATCGTGGGATGCACCAGCTGGTAATGCACCACGTAGGTTATGGGACGTGCTCATCCTCGTGATACGCACTCTTTTTTGGGTTATTGGGATGTGCTCCCCTGGGGAAAAAATTCTGCAGAATAAAGGACCTAAAACTCCACCCTCCAAGACCCTTCCACGGATTTTAACATCTCCAATACCCAATTAAAATTCCCCTCGTCTTCCCCACCGGTCCCTCTAGGAGTGGAAATGGATCGAATACGGTTGAATAGTCTCAAATACGAATATGAATCTATACTTTTAAAATGAATACGAATATGAATTCGAATATTCTCAAATACGGATATGAATATTCTCAAATACGAATATGGATATTTTCGAATACGGATTTTCTCGGATACGAATATCGGATAAAACATATTCCTAGCGGTTTTGTCGATTTTTCACCAGTTTTTGACCGGTAACTGGTTTTAAACCACCTAAATTCAAATTTTGAATCACAAAATTCGTACGGATTTTTCATGGGTTCTAGAAACGGATCGAATAGTCTCAAATACAAATATTCTCGAATACGAATGCGAATACGAATATTCTCAAATATGGATACGAATATTCTCGAATACGGATACGAATATTTTTGAATACAGATTTTGCTTACTACATTCGTAGTTTCTCAAATATGAATATCGAATAAAACAAATTATCCGTTATCGTTTTCCACCCTGGGTCCCTCCATCCCCAACTTGCTGCCATATGGCTAGGGATGCAAACAGAGCGGATACGGACGGATATTGCTCATCCCGTATCCTTTTCCATATTTTTTGTTGGAGTCGGAGTCAAACACGGATAGTGCCGGATACGAATACGAATGCGGATATTCTCGGTCACGAATACGGAACAAATACATGTTGTTCCGAATACGGTTAGTTTCGGTCACGAATATTTAATCGGATAATACGCGAAAGCAAATTTCACATGGTGACAGAGACAAATTAAGCAAATTGAAATTTAATACGAGTGTACCGACGTTGCAATAGCCACTGAAACAAGTAATCTTATATAAATAAATGATGCTACATTTCAAGAAGAGTCGGAGAGGCCGGGTATCCGACTCCGTTTCCGTATCCGGTAACTATCCAGGTAACTATCCAGTAACTATTTGGGTAACTATTCGGAAAAATATCCGGATAGTTCCGTATCCGTCGGATAATGCTTGTTCCGAATCCATTTCCATATTTGACAAAAAATATCCAAATCCGTTTTCTATCCGACAAAACCTTCGGATATCCGAAAATTTGCTCCGAATTAAAACAGACGGTCGGTCGGTCAGGAAATATCCGCTCTATTTGCACCCCTACATATAGCTACCCACCAAGAAGCGACCCATGGCCACCAGCCCACCACCCTACCGGTGCGCTCGTCCCGGACACGAAGCTCCGCCTCCTCGCGTCCCATGGCAGCGGCGCACCCGATGGACTCATGCGGCAGCTGCTCCGTGACTCATGTTATCTAGGTCGCCCATGAGGAGTGCATAAAGTTTAGGATGGATGGTTATGTCTCGAGATCCTTCAAGGAGAAGCAATTCTTACAGGAGTACCAAACGATATGCATCCTAGTGTTCATTGAGAAGAGCTCTGACGACTGTGAACCGAGGCAACTATGTTCTTCCATTTTGTAGTTCATTAACCAAGGATGCATTCTGATTCTGATGGCGGCCCGATGGTCGCAGCTTCTCCAAAGGCTGCGCGACCATATCACGAACACAGATCGGCCCAACCATTGTGTATGTGAGGAGGAGGAGCTTTCGACCACTCGGAACACCGATCTCAGTAGTCATAACTCGTTTACGATTACACACCAGATGTTAAGAGTAGAGTATTTTGACCACTCGAAACATAGCTCTTTGTGGTCATAACTCGTCCAACATCAGCAGCCGTAACCATTTTATGACTGCTCACCAAACATTGGCCCTTGGCTCTTTCAAACTCATGCTTCGGCTGTGGACTCTGATACACACGGTCGTGGACCTTGTCGGAGATGGGAATGACAAGGTGGAGCTAGTAACTGAGCTGAAACACAAGAACTGAGGTACAATTCTTGCAGTGCAAACTGACGCACCTTTTCATCGTGTTTTCTCTGTTACTGCTCAATCTTTCAAACGATTTACATGGTAAATATATAGACATAGCTGGGCCTCACAGCAGGCCACTCACTCACACCACACGACTAACATCGACTACCACAACGCTGCCCATACCGCTCAGCCGCCTGCCCATGCTGCTCAGTCATCTGCCTATGCCGCTCAACTCAGCCTCCTGCTGACTGCAGCAGTGACCAGCCACCTGCCCACGGCGGGCAGTTAGCCGACCGAGGATGACTTGCGTCATCCATGACCATTCGTGCTGATGACTGCTACAGTGGTTGTACCTAGTATGACGTCTACAGTACTCGGTGCAGCTATGACCGGTTCACTACGACCACAACCACGATCGCCACGACTAGGACCACATACACAGGCGCCACGACCACAGCGCTATGACCACATACAGGCACCACGACCATGGCGCTACAGCCACACACAGATGCCACAACCACAGCGCTAGCGACTACAATGCTGGTCGTTACAACCACACACAACGTGGTCGTAACCGACCACGCACACAGGCACTATGATGTTGGTCATTATGACCACACACAACATAGTCATAACTGACCACTCACATAAGCGCCACGATCATGGCGCTACGACCACATACAGGTTTTGAGTCCTCCGAGTGCTACAGTACTCTTACAAGTATGGCGTTCACAGTACTCCTCCGAGTATGACATCCACTGTACTCCTTCAAGTATGACGTCCACTGTACTCATCCGAGTATGACATCCACGATACTCCTACGAGTATGACGTCAATGGTACTCCTCTGAGTATGACAACCATGGTACTCCTCCAAGTATGACGTCAACGATACTCCTCTGAGTATGACGACCATGGTACTCCTCTGAGTATGCACTGTCAACTACCGATTATCGACTCTAGACTACGACTATCGACAATCAACTATCAACTATGACTACGACTATTGACTATCAACTATCGACCACGACCATCAAAAATCGACTATCAACTATCGACAGTGTTACGACCATGAAGTACTCGAAGCTACAATACTCGGTGTAGCTTTAGCACTGGTCGTAATGACAACACAACTTGTACACAATACACATATAACAAAATTAACCCAACAATCACCTCCTTAATCTTGTTGCAGGTTCTTCACATCAGCGCTGGTTCGTCGTTGGCCTCTGCCACGATGAGATGCACCTCTGCTGCCTCTCGTTCACCACCTCACCCACAATTGCGTTCCACACACCCTGAGTGCGCATGAACACCTTCATATTCAGCGCCCAAATCATGTAGCTGCTCCTCGTGAGCATGGGATACGGGAGCGAGATACTGCCCTCACATGTCGACACCTTCGGCTCACTCCCATTGCCAATCCACTACTACAAAACATGGATACTGTAATACATTCCTGTATCACATTCGTCAATGTGTTACAAAGAAATTCCATAGTAACATAAAACAATGTGTTACAGACAATGGTTGTAACACAAAGCACTTGTTTTATAAAAATGTGTTACTGAGAACAATTATAGTAACACAAAATTAATGTTACAAGTAAAATGTTACAAAGATTGTACTATGTTGTAACACATAAATGGAACATGTAAAATGTGTGCCAAATATATACCCTATAGTAACACAAAACAATGTTACAACTAAAGTGTTACAAAGAAACATATATATGTGACTTTCCAATTCATGGTCTGCAAGTACGTCGCAGTCGGTGTCGTCTTGGTTGTTAGGCAATCACATCGTGGTCCTCACATGACTCTTGAGCAGCAACTATTAGGCAATTGAAAATGTCGTGTAGTTGCTGGATCCCACTTCCCAACTGTTGGGTTGAGCACAAGCTACGCTATAGATATATCGTGATCATGAGAGGAACAAGTACGACGGGAAGAAACATGGAAAAACAAAAAAAACTACGTAAAGTTAAATAGAAGAATAGTAGAATTCTTTTGATTGTGTGGACGATCACTACTTACCTCCTCCGTACAATTATATAAGGTGATATAAACTTTATCTTTTAGGTTGATAAGAAAATCAAATAGATTTAAACTCATTTTCACATGATCTCGCTTTTTATGCTCCAATGCCGAGTGCAAAGATTTATTGGTTTTGGGTCTAACAAAAAAGCTATGAAAAAAACAGTTGTCTCTACTTCTTTCAAGCTCTGAGAAGAGAATAAACCATCTTATCTTTTCATCTCAGTCACAATCCCATCTCCAACACTTATCCTTATATAACAGTAAACCTAATTTGAATTCAAAATGAAATATTCTTCAGCCACACGCTTTTCTGATCCAACAGATCAACCAATCTAACTTGGTTATTATGAAGAATTGTGATAGATACTGGCAGGTAAGGTAGTAAAACAAATTGTTAAATCAAAAGAGTAATCATTGGAAAAAAATTGACTCATGGTCTATATTTCTATGCAAGAGGCAATGTTGTAGAATGCCTAAAAAGGCCACAAAGAAGGCATTTAAGTACGGCCTACAACAATGTTTCAGACAATTTAAAAAAATGCCTTCACAAAAGCACCAGGCAAGGTGTTTATGAGTTGATATCTAGAATAGCATGAACCATCATCTAGACCATTTTACATATAGCATATGAACTCCAAAAGACTTGGAGAACAAAAAAAAACCATGTATGCTCTCCAACTTCGCGACCATGCATCGATCATACTTAAGAGCTGGAACAAAGTCACTAGGGATGCCACAAAACATCAGTAATCTGCAATGCCATAAAAATAAAATATTAAAATAATGTTGCTATACTACATTTGTAAAAAACAATAAAGGATCTGAAACTAAGACAATTTCAATATATGTTGTGCCAGACTTATTATAAATAACTATATCAATATAGCTATAACTACTGACGTTAAGTGACTAGTCTATACCAACATGAGCAAATTGCCTCCAATGTCTCCCTTGTCAGGTCGTACACCTATTAAAAACCTATAAAAAGAAACATGGTTAACCATCAGATCACCTGCAAATTGTCGGTTCCTTTATACAATTTCATTACACTATTATATAGGTATAGTTTTATATTGTTACAATCATGCCATTGACCATCCCCAATAAATTCCATTGATATAAATTACCATTATAGTAGAAATTAAATAAACTTTAGAAGAACTTATACAATTAAACAGAGCAGAAAAGGAAGGAACACAAACCATTGAAGAAACGAGTTTGCCCAATGAATATTTATGGAACTGTAGCTCATGAACTATTATTGGTCATTCAATCCACTGGTGCTAGCATCCACTGTGGTTCCCTCAATGTCTCTTCTGACCCATTGATGCCTAATATTTGAATTATTGAACAACTCTCCAAGGTGTGTTTTGTGGCAAATAGATCCTATAGCAACGAACATTGTTCATGGCATATAGTGGAATCGCAACATAGTAGCGGCGTTGCAACAGCCTATCACAACGAAATACCAATTTTGCATACAGGTTTATCGCAACGGTAAAATTTGTGGTAGCATATTGAGCATATGATATTTTATTATAATTTGTTGTTGCAAATTATAATAATCAAATTAGGAACACGACTGGATCAAAAACACATAATAATTTAAAAGTGCCACCACTCATGCAGGAATTACATATCAAACACATAATAGCTAGCTATAGCTACAGGTAAGCCATTTAATGATTTTGCAATAATTGGACATAAATATTTGGAGTAGACAATATGTCTAGAAGATAAAATTATAAAACTACTGCTGTCACTAATCAAATAAGTCACTGATCAATAGTCAACTATTGATACAAAATGATGTACGTGCCTTATTTTAACTACTCGTTACAAAGGTGTTCTGGAGCTAACTCCTATATGCCTTATGCAGCAATTGTTCAAGTCTAAATAAGAATTATATGCATACTAAATAGTGGTAGTAAAAAGCATATATGTCCATACATTAACGGTTTCTATCTCTATGTTTAGGCTTTGTTACACTGTATGTTGTGATTTCTCTATGACTATTTCTTTCCAAGTTAGTCATTGAATCATTTTACTGCTGTAGGTGTAGATCCTAATCCGGTCGCTTAGATTCTTTTAACACATAAATCAGTACTTTTCAGATACCAAATTGACTTAGATCAGTTTACAGGAATGAGAGATTTACAGAAGAAGCAAAAAATAAGGGGATGCACACACGTTAACACAATTTTTTGTCCTTAGCAAAATTAATCTTGTACACGTTAATCTTGTACAAATGCACACACGTCTCAGCATTTATCTGTACAGCACCATGTCCTTGCTCTCTGTTTTCACAGTACCATCCTAGGAAAAATATCTGCTTGTGATCCTAGAGATAAGATAGCCTTTCAGCTTTGCCCTCCTTTATGGAGGATGAGTACTCTCAAATCTCAATGACTTCCCAAAAGAACTCAAAACTGGTAACAAAATGATTTACTATATGCGAGATCAGAACCATACTAAAAGCTAACCCATCATAAGGCACAGATCTACATATTCACTTTTGTTCCACTGCTATGATCAAACCATGCAAAACAATCTCAGAATCTATTGGCCATGCCAGATAAATAATGACTAAAAATATTAGTAATCATCAGCAATAAAGCTTCTATAAATGGCTTGCAACAGTGGTTGCTTACAAAGACATGCCTTCAATGCTTAAACACAGAACTGAAGAAAAAGTCCTCAGCAATGGTACTTCATCGGGTAAAGTGTGAAATTAAGTTACAAGTGCACAGATGCCACCAGATCATTTTACTGTTTGTGTTCAAGCACCTCCACAAGATGAATGATAGCAGAATGTTATAGATCTGCTTTCAGATGGTAGGAAGTCCACCACGACACCATGAACACTTGAAAGAATTTCTTTTGGTAGATATGCACTGATCTGTAACAGCTGAGCAACAGCTATTTAGCCTCCCTTTGCTTTTCCCTTAAGTTCTCATTGCATCTGCAAACACTTAACTGGACACCTTGTCACATATGCACCTGATAACTTTTATGTGATATATCCACGATATTCTAAAGGATCTGCCAAATACTGTACATGTGGAGCTCAGAATTTTGTAAAATTAAAAATCGCAATTAAATTCTACAGCAAAACTGGGACATTAATTGTACAATTTCGCATTATTGTATACAACAATGCATCAGTCTCCTATATGCTTTATGCAGCAATTGTTCAAAGCGAACCGAGCGCTAAGTCTCCGCTCTCGAGCACACGAGGTAAATTAACAAGGCCTCATTTGGAAGCATTTCCAAGGAATTGTAATGTTTCTGTAAACGATAGTTACGAAATCCCAGCAAATTTTGATTATCAAGTATGTTTCTTTTTTCTTATTTGAATCACCCACGATCAGCTGATCTATTTGGATTACACCCCAGATATACACATACACATCTAAATGGAAAAAATTGATTGGGCAAACGATCATAAGAGCACTATATAGTTTTCATATCAATTTGACATTAAAAACACAAGGCAAACTATGTTGGCAGGCATCGCGAGTCTGTGTCAATGGAAAAAATTCTTGCAGGTCTGCATCTAATACCTGGGGAGGGAAGCATCATCCGTGCCGTCTTCTTCAGCGGCAGAAGTTCGAGGTGGAACCCGTCGGTCGGCCCTCGTGATGGCGAAATCCCCGTCGGTGGCGATCGGCGTCGTCGATGGAGTCATCGCCATCGTCTTGTCGACCTAGGCGGCGGCGGGGGAGGCGACGGAGGCGGAGGGGGCGGTGGGCGGTGAAGGGGCCGGGGAGGCGGAGGGAGGCGGAGGCAGTGGCGGATCCAGAAATTTTGGAATGGGTATTCGAAGATACAAAAGTATTATTCAATAAAAAAAAATATAAAGGTCCATAATAGTACCTTTTGCGTCTTTCCAGCTCTCTCCCATAAAGATTTCAAATTTGCAGATTTCTTCATTTTTCAAAGCTCAAAGATCTACAAAATCAAACATATACATCGTATTTATGCAGCAGTTCCTAGATTGAGGTACTTTCAATGAATTCTTAAAAACAATACATTAGTACAAGCTTCCAATGTTCTTTCTTCTTTATGTACAATTGTACATATGAGTTAATTAGCAAATAAAGCTTATCTAAAGTAAGAATCACAAGGCTCTCTAACGAGCACACAAAGTGACAAGTCATGGATATTCTAGTAGCAACTAAAATCAACTCAAGATCAACACACAGAATCAATAACACAAGTATTGTATGTCCATAAATAAGTCCAAATTGTAAAATCAGTACTGACAAAATATGAAAAGAGAATGGCATCCTATGCAGCATATTTCTTTCAAATAGCTGAACTATTGTATGATATAACGTGCTAACCAAAAAAATAGTGATCAGAATGGAAATAGGAATATATAAAGGATAATATGCTAATAGCACTTGGATGTGAACTGTCCAATCTAAACCAACATCCAAATCTCTAATCGCCCAGGGAATGATGATATATCATAAATGTTCAGTCTCTCAAACTGTATTACTGTAAGCTACGGCTGATACTATACACACAGCTTTGCCCACATCTTTTTCATCTAGTGGTGAGAAATGGCATCTCAGCATAGTACCTGATAGTTTAAAGTAGCAGGCTCATGATAACACTTCACTTGTAAATATTCCCGTTTCTTAATCAATCTAATCAGTGGATGCAAATCCTTAAATGCTCAAACCATTTGAACACTTAAAAGCAAAGCAGATAAAACCGAATCTGGAGTTCTGGACCACCAAATTATGTGTGTTATATAGTTACATAGAAGTTCAAGATGGCAAGACTGACAATAACCAAATATCCATTATCAAGTATTGCCATATACTCATA
Source organism: Dendrocalamus latiflorus (assembly GCA_017311315.1). NCBI lineage: Eukaryota > Viridiplantae > Streptophyta > Magnoliopsida > Poales > Poaceae > Dendrocalamus > Dendrocalamus latiflorus. The sequence continues at coordinate 18,936,088 of CM029649.1, read as the reverse complement.
GTCTCATATACACAAATAATCAAATATTGTCATACTTAATTACTCATATACACCAAGTTACCAAATACCATACCAACCATCCACAGTCTACACAGAGTCACAGATGACAGGATTCAGTACACCTCGTGCACTTGCAGATTCAGTAAGCACGGAGACGGAGCAGAGCAGATCCGCGAGAAATCACCACGGAATCGAGTCAATTGACGGGTCACGAACACTTATGAGCAACTGGAATATCCAAACAAAAAAGCAAACAAAGTAGCATCAGTGAGATAGTGACCTCTGGGCAAAGATCCCCAAAACAAAATTAAAATGACCTGCACGAACGAAGTCACGAACAGGCATCACTGCATCAGGAAAGTCCCATCGGGTCGGGCGGAGTCACGGAGGGAGATGAGCTGACGAGGGAGAGGGACTGCGCTGCGGATTGCAGGAACCTGAGGAAAGAGCGGGCAGGCGGCCTGCCGCCACCCGCCCAGCGCGCCAGCCGCCGGCGCCGGATCTGAGAGAGTGAGGGTTGAGAGCAGGAGCCAGGAGAGATGAGGAATCGCCATTCGCCAAGACGGAAGACCGAAGACCGAAATTGGGAAACGAGGAAGATTGAAGACGCCAAGACGGCGCAGGCGTCTGAGGCTCCGAGCGACCGAGCCCTAAAACGCCGCTACTGGGCCGTGTGGGTGGGAGGCAATGGGTCGTTCGCCGTGACGCCAAGCCCACGCGACGCGATCAAGTCGCCAGTCGGCCCGATCTCAGTTTAAATCCTTCCATTTAAACCCAATTACTGATTTATATATATAATACCTCATATATAGTAGATTTTTAGCAAAAAATTTTGGGTATTCAGCTGAATACCCATGAATTACTGTAGATCCGCCCCTGGGCGGAGGGAGACAGGGAGGCGGGGAGGCGGAGGGAGAAGGGGAGGCGGCGGAGGTGGAGGGAGACAGGGAGGCGGGGAGGCGGAGGGAGACGGGGAGGCGGCGGAGGCGGAGGGAGACGGGGAGGCGGGGAGGCCGGGGGAGGTGGGGGAGGCGACGGAGGCGGAGGGGCGGCGGGGGAGGCGACGGAGGCCGAGGGGGCGGTGGGCGGCGAAGGGGCCGGGGATGCGGAGGGAGACGGGGAGGCCGGGGGAGGTGGGGGAGGCGACGGAGGCGGAGGGGGCGGCGGGGGAGGCGACGGAGGCCGAGGGGGCGGTGGGCGGCGAAGGGGCCGGGGATGCGGAGGGAGGCGGAGGGAGACGGGGAGGCGGCGGAGGCGGAGGGAGACGGGGAGGCGGGGAGGCCGGGGGAGGTGGGGGACGAGGCGGCGGGGCGGCGTGGGAGGGGATCCCGTGGGAGCGGGCGCCGGGCGTAGTGGGGGAGGGCGAGGGCGGAGGGGCCGAGGGGGCGGAGGTGGAGGGCGACGCGATCTGGGCGTCTGGCGATGGAAGAAAATAAATTTTGTATAGGCCGCGATGGTTTTGGACGGGGGCTCAAAAATTTGAGCGGGATTAGCGTAATATGAGGATGTTATTAGAGAGGGAAATTTTTTTATGATTTCTAAAAATATAATAAAAATAAACCAATCAATCAATACACCACACAAGGACAAGGTTCTCAATTTAAACAAAAAAAACCATCATCTTCATGTCCTACAGAATTCACAGGTGCGACAATTCCATCATCTATGTAGGTGTCATCATCTTCATCGTCATCGTCTAAGTCCTCATCATTGGGTTCAAGTACAGGAACCGCCTTATCTATGACAGAAGTATCAACACTTACTCCTTCCATATCATTCCTTTTCCAATTTGTCAAGTCTTCATGTAGGCAGGATACATTCATGTCTTCCAGTCCGAAGATGTGCCTCCAAAAGTAGTTTCAATGAATTTCTTGAATCCTTTTTGCCACTCAGATGTTGACTTATCCATCCGCATCCAACTGCTCCCATTATGTGACATGCTTCCAATGATTATTAATCAAACTACAACAAATTAAACCAATCTGTCCAAATTAACACTACCTGCAAGACCACAACATACACAATTTAAAAAGCTTATTAATGAAACAGAAAAAGCTTATCAACCACATAGCATACCAAAACACATTAATTCTATAAAGGGACAATTTAAAAAGCTTATTAATGCGGGCGTCGGGCGGCGCCGGGAGGCGAGGCGGGCGGCGGGCAGAGCCGGGAGCCCGGGAGGCGAGGCGGGCGGCGCCGGGAGGCGGGGCGCCTTGCGGTGCGGTGCGGCGGCGGGCGCAGCCGCTCAGGACTTCTCTCTTCTCTCAGTTCTCTGGAATCTGGATGACTGGATCGGCACTCGGCGGAATAGGATGTAAAAATCCTAATTTTAATAAAATTTATTTAGAACTTTTTATAACATATATTTTTAAATACTAAAAGATTGAATATAAGCCATTGGATCTAAAATGGATGGATGTGATGATGGACTGCAGAGAGCAGTTATGGAGGCCAACGTTAGAGGATCCTATTCCGCACTCGGCAGAGTAAGCCAGGGTTCCAGTTCCAGGTCCAGGTCCAAAGAATCATGTCATATGGCGCCCTTGGCACTCCGCCACCTCCTCCCCTCCTTCCTTCGCCGGCACAGCCCCTCCTCGCGGGCCGTGCCGAACACCTTCACCTCCCGATTGCAATCTGCGTCTCAGCTAGGGCAGCAACTTTAGGGATGAAAACGATCAGATGGAGGCCAAATCACTTTCACTTTCACATAGTTCTCCCGAAAACGAAATCGCTACGATATTTCAAAAATGAATACGGTGTCGGTATTCCGGTAATTTCGAAAAGTAGAGTAACCGATCCAAAAGCACATCGATAACGATCGAAAATCATGGAGACGATATTTAAGAAACGATAAACACGTTAAACTGTAGAACACGACAAGAGTCATATAACTTGACCTATCGCACATGACACTTAAGAATCATTCACAATTATACCGTTTTTGTTTTCAAATAACCCTATTTATTTTTCTTCAATTCTACTAAATTCTTCGCGTTAACTAGTGCTCGAATAAATTTGCATTCCTTAATTTCAAATACATGTTCGAAGATCCAAGGTTGTTTTGCAGATTGGTTAAAATATCTCTTATCTCTACGACTTGTCTATCTCTACTACTATATGAAGAAGGCAATTCATCTTCGCGCGCTCGCGATCCTCACGATCGTCCGTGCGCGCCTTTTTTTTTTGTTGCTCTCGGCTCCGAGTCGATCCCTCTGGTTTTCCCCCCACGACTCCACGCCCACGTTCACCCAATAGTTTATAGGCCTCACAACTGTCGATCTGTATACTACATCGATCTGTACCGTACATATGCATGTACTGTACTTCACATTGTTATGTATTATTATACAAACTGTGCTTATAATATCTAGTAATTATGAAGCGATGAACTCGTGTGCATGCATGCGAATTCTTAAATTAAGCTGCCAGGAAGCTAATGACTTATTTTTGCAATTACAAACCCTCTGTTAGCAAACCATTACTAACGTGACGCTGCCAGGAAGCTGATGTTTTTTTCCCAAACTAACGACTAATGTGACGAGAATTCATCACTGATCTGTCTTTTTAATTTCCAGTCCTCGGTTTTAAAAAAAAACCTTTCGATTTTCCCGAAATTACTCATGTGTCCTCGATTTTTTTTTATGAAACTCCCTGCGAATTATCGTCTCTTTGAGCTGCATGGTTGAACCCAAAGATGTAATAGTACCAGCAGAGGCTGGTGCATTGCAAAAGCAGGATCACAAGAAACTTCCACACACTTGACAAAGGTGGCAAAGGAGAGCTCAATCATAGAGAAGCTAAACCAAATACATTCTGTATATACTACTAATTTGTACGGCCCCATCGAGCAGAGATAAAATATGGATGGCTTTCCAACGAGGCAAAGCTGGAGCAAAGGTAATTTAAAGGAAAGCAATGCTCCTAAAATACCAAATCACATTCAGAAAGTATGGCTTCTAAAATACAGATTTTAAAAACATGTGGGCGTGCATCTGCTGATATATTATCAATGGCCCATTGATCAAATCGATGCAGCAAAGGTTAAATAAAAAAGGAGTGCACATGTTTGTCATCAGAAAGGAAAGGGTGCCCAACAGCACAGGGTAATAGTTTTCAGATACAACACAGTTCCTTCTTTCAGTAATTAGAACAACATAGAGGATGGCAAAATGTAAGGAAAACAACATAGAACAACATAATTATCTTGCGAGGCATGACAAGATAAATTTCTTTGTGAAAGCAGTAGCTATTGAGCGAACTGTTCATGCCTTGATAAATTTCGTTTTTTTCTATACTTTTTGGCTTTTTTGCCTGTTCTTTTTTATCTCGTCCGCGCGCGCCTTTTTTTATCTCGTCCTCACGATCGTCCGCGCGCGCCTTTTTTTCGTTGCGCTCGGCTCCGAGTCGATCCCTCTGGTTTTTTCCCCCACGTCTCCACGCCCACGTTCACCCAATCGTTGTGCACGGGCGTTACGGCCTGATGGCCACATTCTTTGTTACTGGTTGTTTTGATGTTAAGAACGAGAAAATCGCAGAGTGAGTTGCTCGGCAAAACCTTTTCTTCTCCAGTGCATAACTTGTGTTCGCGTGAGTGCTGGTGATCCAAGATCTAGTTGACTCTGCTCACCGTGAGGATTCGCTGTGAGGCGGAACACATACGACGCCAGCTAGACGCCGCCGTCGCCTTCGTCACTCAGGAGCCAGCGTCCTCACCAGCGCTAGGGCATGTCGTTCTAATGCAGGTGTGTGGGGACTTCCTCCAAGTAATTGCAGGAGAGAGGGGCCAGGGCTGGTGCTGCTTCTCATCGCCCCAACCTTTTTTTTCCTGAGTTGTGTTGCAGACGACAGGAGAAGGGGAGGGGTGCGTAGGTGAGCTATAGCTTCACTGTTTTTTCTTCGTTGTCGATTTACTTACTAGTTGATTAATATACGAGCTTGTCTAAACTAGTATGTTGTCTTAACAGACACTTTGAAGCCTTTGGGGAAATTACCGATCTGTACATGCCAAAGGTTAGAAAAGCTGGAACTGATTTTACATTTCAACTAGTATCCTACATATAGTGAAGTGTCATTTCATAAGGCATCCATGCTAGTTGCTCCCTGCTCTGTTGATGAATTTCTCGAAAATATGACTTAGGGTATCTTCTGTAATGGTGTAATTTATGGTCTATACAAGTGAGGGACACCCTATCTAATACAAGCTAGATTTACTTCTGTTCTTAGAAGATTTGACATGCAATCTTAAGCACAAATATATTGTGTATAAGAGTGAGGGCCTAAACTAGCGCTTGAGATGACAATGAATGAAGTTACTTGGTTGCTCACTTATATAAGTAACTTTTAGGATTCCTTGATCTCACATAGCCTTACTGGTGAGTCATGCTTCTTATATTAGTCTAGACAGCGCAAGGGAAGATGAGGATTGAATTTATATCAGCACATCCTCAGCATTTTGAATAGGATAGTTCTTGTAATTACAATCAGCATAAAATTCATACTGCAGAATTTACTTCATGCCATTAAAGAAAACGACAATCAATTGCCTGGAAGATCATTGTAAACCAGCTAATTTACTTCATGCTAGTATGAGAATGAGATACACCTACTGAAGACGCTAGAGAAATATCTACTTGCCTCCTAAAACTGTATATGTGATTTGTATACACAAAAAAGCCCTTTGGATATGCAGAATGTGATAAAAACCCAAGGAATCTTTTGTTGAGAATATTAGATTGCACATTTATTACGGTCCAAAAAGTGTATTCTGAACATGTAGAAAAAGTAGACTTCTCCAACAATCATGTATAAGAGTGCTACTATTCAATTATTTAGTGTCAAAGAAGAACCACCAATCATGTCAGAAAAGAACCACAAACCTTATTGACCTCATCTGACAAAACCTTCTCAAAGGTCCCAAATGGTATCGCAACTGATGTTGGTACACCAACCCATGAAGGTACTTTTCCTTTGAGGTATGCTACGTTCCGAGACTTAGCTCCAACCTGACAAAAGAAACATGAGTTTTTAAAACTAATGAAGGCCAAAAAGAAAAGGAAATCAATATAGCACAACAATTGGTTCCATGAGGTCTTCATTTAGAAAGTAAAGTTCCCTGATACATAGAATTGTATTACTTACCATTTCCTCAGAGAATTCTTCAGCTGATATTGCATATTTACCAAGAAACTTCTTCTTGACTAATGACACAGATGGTACTGCTTGCCCAGCTTGTGCATTTGGACAACTTGATTGCAGAAGTTCACTCTCTGCTATCTCCCTATCAAATAGTAGATATAAGATGTAAACTTTGGGCAGATAATTAAGCATAGCTGTGCATTACCAAGACAAATAAAACTAGAAAAAGGTAAGACAAAGATTCCTGTTGGCTGTGATACTACCAGTGATAGTAGAGAAACTGAAATATAAGAATCATGAAGTACGATCACCACATCGTGATAGTTCAACGGGTGTTAGCTACTGGTCATCTATATGTGTTTTTAAGTTGCTGTCACCGTAGTGGTGTTTTGGGTTGGAAAGCCACACTATTTGTGGAGTATAGGTGAATTATGCATTTTTCACACTGCTTTGGTTCATGTACTACATGGAAATCATTTTTCTGTGTAAAGATGCTTACATATGGAGATATGATGTCCAACTTTTGAACAGAATTTACCATAGGTCTGCACCAGTTAGGCAGTTTTTTTTGTTGCAGATAAAATGTATCAGTTATGGTGATGCTTATTACTACAATTTTTTAGGTTGGCAGCTAAAGCAAACAGTGGATTTTGCTATCCCCGTTTCTTCTCTATCTAAGACTTCAGTTATTGAAGTAGGTGGCCAGATCTCACAGCTGCTGCCTGCTGACGAGGGATTTAGACTTTAGAGTAAGGTGGCAAGAACCATTTTTCTTTCATTTTATCTACCAGTAACCTACTTCATCTTTTGGGTTAGTTGCTCAGTCAATTACTTTTTCCGCATATGGTTTATGTTAGGATGGTGCTCCCAAGAGTAGTTTAATGACCTCCTGCTACAGTAGAACTGTATACTGAGTTTCTTTTTCGGTTTGCCTTTTTCAGTCCTGCGGCAGATTCTGACTTCGGTCAGATTACTGCAGTAATTGCTGCTTCCGGTCAGTTCTTGCCTACTGTCTCACTTCCTTCAGTTCTTTTTGTTTTCGGCAGCATAAGTAGTTTTTCACTGTCCTTGGTTAACAGTACCCAGTATTCTCTTCTCAGTTCTGAAATTGCTGCTGTTTTGTGCTTTTGTTTTTCAGTTAAATCCCCTCTCTTGATCGTTGCAGTAATTTCGGCAGCATAATTTCGGTGCTGTGAATTATCCTATGCTTCATTCTTATTTTCCTATTGGTGCTAAATTTTAATTAGATTGTGCTACTATGGCTGCGGATATTTGGACCCTAAATCTTGAATGCGACGGGGCAACTCCAAGACAGAAACATGTGCAAAGGGAAATGGATAGAGATGAGATATGCTTTTACAACTTGATTGATCTGATCGAGAAATATGGGTACACATCAGTCGACTATCTATTCTACAAGAGAAGAGATAGTTTGGTCGCAATAGAACAAGATTATGAAGTGATGGAAATGCTTAATGAGTATGAGAGCGAGAAGATGGTGAGCTTATTTGTGACGAGGAAGAGGCTGGCCACCTTAGTGCCTACCAAGTGCAACAAAGAACCATCCAAATCTGAACCAAATAAAATTAAAGGTAGTAGAATGAATGTTAAAGGACATTGATGTAGTTACACTAGATGGATCATCATCTGATGTAGAGACTCACATGTTGGAGGAAATAAGGCAACTCAAGGAGCATTCTAAAATGCAAGACAAAGTGATTGAAGAATTAAAAAGCAATCAGAGGCACTATGAGAATGAGGAGCCAACAATGGTAGCAATGTCTATTTTAATTTGTAACTATATTATATTGAAATGTTACTCAACCTCTTTATCTTTTCTAGGTGAATTGCACAGCAAGTGATCATGGTAATTCTCAGAAACAAGGAATGCATTTTAACATAAAGGTATTTCCTTTATTTTCATGTTTTCATCAAATTTAGTATCTCTTGACTTTAATATTGTTTGAAATTTTCAGAGAGTTCAATGTGTTGCACCAAATCAGAAGGAGGTATTGCTTAAGCAGACGAACAAATTGGTAAAATGTCTTGCTTGTGAAATTAGTACTTCTTTACCTACAAAGTTTTTTTTAATAACTAATGCTATCCCCCTTTTTGATCTTTACTGGGATAAAGAAAGATGTGAATCTGAATATAGTGATGATGAAAATCTATATTTGTCTAGTGAAAAGGTTATCAATTGGTCTCTTGTCTTTATGAATAATAATATACTCTTCATTCATTATATGTCAATATTATTGCCCGGTGATTATGATTTCATGATTTTCTATTGGAACTAGTGCCAAGGTCATGCTGATGACAAGGAAATATCAATTGAGGAAGCAGAAGCGTCATCCCCACATGGCTCTGCTATAGATTCTAGACAAATAGAGGTACACATTTTCAATGAACCATTGAATAAGATATATTTTACTTGCAATGTCAAATTTATTCAAGATAAGTATTACATAACTTTGTAAAAATGTATAAATACAATTATCTTTCTCTTCATTTCAGTTTGATTCTTGTCCAAGGATTTCTGGCGAAGGTAGAATAACAAAGAAACAAAAGGTATATAAGAATCAAATGTTTCCATTTATTATAGTAATATTTGTGCCATATATTAGTACATACCTCATTTTACATGTGTAAGGATCATCAGGATGTGGCTCGCGACAAGGCTACATGCCAGAAGCGTCCAAAACATATGCAAGATCATCCAATGAAGGTATATAGATATAATATCACTTGTTCTAGCAGCTGCATTATCTTGATACTAGTGGACACGCACGTGTGTATAAAAAAAACTTTATACACAATAGGGGGATTGCTTACACATTAATAATTTATTAAATAGTTTTCCACGAGAAAAAAGATTTAGCTAAACAACTACTAAGAAGATACAATAATACCCGTGCCTACATACTTAAGATCGTATATTAGTAATGCTTAATGTTATTTCAGTTCAAATAAATATGACCGCAACCAATAATACCCGTGCCTACACTCAGTTCATCAGCAGCAATCATTTCAGCTTTTGCTTTGTCTATCTTTTCTTGGCAGGAGCATATTTTTTTGCTGATAATCTGCTATGTCATATGCAAAAGGATCATGAAATTAAGATGGTCATAATGTTCTATCTCTGAAGTTTATTGCTGCACAGTAGGTTTTAGGTGCTATCAAACAGTTTATTGTTAATGTTATCCTTATTAGTTCTGCAATATGAAGTGTCGATTCCATTTTCAGAAAGATATAGGCCGCACTTACTCTAAGCAACATGTGCCGCTATCTTGATATATACAACAAATGCTTGTTGGTCGCTAAGTGATTATGTCAAATTAATGCAGGTTGGGTCCACAGTGCTACTCATGACTGCCAAATATCCAAATAAGGAAATTGTGGCATATGCAACTATTATTAGCACTAATCCAAAAGCAAATGTTGGTGGAGTTGAGACAGGAAAACAATTCTACAAAGTGCGTATCAATCATCCCGTTGAAAAAGATGAGCCATTAGTGAGGCCTATGCCTACCTACAACAACATTGGTGACGCCCATGCCAAAGGAGTACCAATTGCTTGGCCTTCGATATTTGTATGTTTGAACTAGCTTTCTAAACTTTACTTTATTGTGGTGTACATGGATAGAATAATACTTAATGTTACAACTTGCTACCTATTTGCAGGTTCAAATGATCAATGGCTGAATTCCTATATATCGATGCATACAAGAATGGATGAAGAAGTGATGAATTTTAAGAATATTAGATATTGCATTTTTGTTTCTAGTAGTATGGACTTGTACTCTTCACTACTATGTCTGTTTACTCTCTAGAGTCATATCATTGTGTACATATACTATCACTGCATCTGAGCAAGTACTATGTTTGAAACCTTTCTATTATCTGTGGATCTTTATATGATTATTGAAACTTATAGATTATGTGATTCTGTAATGTGTCATGTTTACTATGAAAAATCAATAATAACACTATATGCCACATACAAAGGTAAATAAATATTTTCCCAAATTTCAAAGTGTTACAATAGGTACAACATGTGTTACAAACCATATGTTCCTTTGTTCCAAACTATATGCTCTACAAAATGAGGAAGTGTTACTAGAGCTTAAAAAAGTGTTACAGTAGAGAATCACTGTAACACTAGACAAATGTTCCAGTATATAAGTAAATGTGTTACAGTTTAGTAACACTTTTTTGGATGTAAAAGAACACATATATGGTGTTCCAATAGACCAGTATATAGTAACATGGGCAATTGGAACACATAAAAAATGTGTTACGAGGAGAGCTAGTAACACTTTCTTTAACCTATAGTAACACATGTTGGTGTTGCTATATCCCTGTTGTGTAGTAGTGATCTTCGGTGCACCCTCGTTGCTTGTGGCACCTTTCGACGAGCTCGGACATGACATGGAGGAAGGTGTGCACGACCACAAGCTCTGATCTCCAAATGTAGGGATTAGCTTAGAAGAGAGCTCGGGCTCTACTGCAGACATGCCGAAACTAGGAAGACGGAGAAAGTTGAAGCTATGCTTTTCTTCTCGATCTGTGTCCAGACAATCACTTGGGCTCTGATACCAGATGTGGAGAGGAGGAGCTTTCGACCACTCAGAACACCGATCTCAGTAGTCGTAACTCGTTTATGACTACACACCAAGTGTTGAGAGTGGAGTGTTTCGACCACTCGAAACACAGCTCTTTGTGGTCGTAACTCATCCACCGTCAGTAGTCATAACCAGTTTACGACTACTCACTAGGTGTTGGCCCTTGGTTCTCTCAAACTCATGCTTCGGTTGTGGACTCTGATACACACGGTTGTGGACCTTGCCGGAGATGAGAACGACAAGGTGGAGCTAATAACTGAGCTGAAACACAAGAACTAAGGCACAATTCTTGCGGTGTAAATTGACGCATCTTTTCACTGTGTTTTTTCTATTACTCACTGCTCAATCTTTCAAATGACTTACATGCTATACATATAAACATAGCTGGACTCACAGCAGGCCACTCACTCACACCACACAACTGACATCGATTACCATGACGCTGCCCATACCGCTCAGTTGCATGCCCATGCCGCTCAGCCGCCTGCCTATGCCGCTCTACTCAGCCTCCTGCTGACTGCAACAGCAGCCAGCCGCCTGCCCATGCTGGGCAGTTAGCCGACCGAGGACGACTTACGTCATCCACGACCATTCGCACTGACGACTGCTACATTGGTTGTACCGAGTATGACGTCTACAATACTCCTCGGAGTATGACGTTTACAGTACTTGGTGCAGCTATGAATAGTTCGCTACCACCACAACCACGATCGCCACGACTACGACCACATACAGGTGCCACGACCACGGAGCTAGTGACTATGATGCTGGTCATTACAACTACACACAACGTAGTCGTAACCGACCACGCACATAGACACTACGACACTAGTCGTTACGACCACACACAACGTGGTCGTAACCGACCACTCACATAGGCGTCACGACCACAACGCTACGACCACATACATGTTTCGAGTTCTCCGAGTGCTACAGTACTCTTAAGAGTATGGCGTCCATAGTACTCCTCTAAGTATGACATCTACTGTACTCCTCCGAGTATGATATCCACTATACTCCGAGTATGACGACTATAATACTCCTCCGAGTATGACGTCCATGATACTCCTCTTAGTATGACGACCAGGGTACTCCTCCGAGTATGCATTGCCGACTACCGACAGGGCCGGCTCAACGTTTTCAAAGGCCCTAGGGCGAATTCGGCTCTATGGGCCCTTTACTATAAAATTTTTTTCTCCTTTTGCGATTCAATAAACCGTTCTTCTCGTTTTCTTTTGTTTCTTTTTTGAGCACCCGACATATGCTTCTTAGGCAACATTCTAAACCCTGTAATTTACAAAGTAAAGTAAACAACAAGAACATAAAATCCTAACCTAATTTTTGAAGTAGATGAGTAGATCACTAGATGTAAATTGTTGCCTACTTGCCTCACCTCGGCGATACGGCGCAGCGGCGGATGCAGATGGAATCGAAAGACAGCCAAGTGATCGGGCGCGAGGCAGCAGAGCAGAACGACGAGTCGGCGGTACGTGGTACGACGTACGACGGCGAGTTGGCACCTCGGCGGCAGAACGGCGAGTGATCGGGCTGCGATGGCGCCACGGCGGACGGCCACGAGCCCACGATGTCGGCACAGGAGACGAGTAGATGACGTTGCCCCCGCCCCCCGCACGCGACGTTGACGGTGGCCTTGAGCCCTTGATGCGGTCGTCGGTCGATCACGTATTCACGTTGAAGCCGTGCCGCGGACGGAGTTCACGTTCGGCCGATAGTAGTGAAGCGTCACGCTTTCTACCTTCTGGCGTGGGGCGTTGGGCCGTTGCAACTTGCGCGCGGGGGGTGGGCCCTCCCTGGCCCGGGGCCCTAGGCCGGCGCCCCCCGGGCCTACCCCCAGAGCCGGCCTGGTCGTAGGTCATTAATGAACCTCTGTAATCCTTTCTCACAATGCTTTCTATAAGACCATATAGAAGTCATTCTCTAGTTTATGATGAGTAATTAACTTTGATTTATAAGTGTGTCAAAATTTGAATTTGATTCTTAGAGAGCTTGCTGAATTCCTATTGCTGTCAACTTGGTGTGGTATGACCGCTATTGAAGGTGTGGTCGTATCACAAGGTGCGGTTGGGCTGGCCTGTAATTGGTGGTTGCAATTTTTCAAAGAAGGTGTCTCTAGGTAAGTCAAGTGCGGTATGACCTCTGTAGTATGACCACTGTGAGGTATGACCACTGCTTGGCAGGCGGTATGACTCTTTGGTATGAGCACTGTCCTGTTTCAACTAGGCGGAAATTTATGAATTGGTTTTAGGTGTTCAGGATTGTTACATGTGGGTTGCATATTACATTCATTTGATAGAGAATAAAATATGTCATCTTAGAAAACCTATCCACAATGATAAATACCGAATATCTTCCCTACTTAGTCTTAGGCAATCCTAAAACAAAATTCATACTAATATCCTCCTAAGGTGCACTAGGAACAGGAAATGGAGTATACAAACCATGTAAATTAGTTTAGATTTAGCTTTATGGCATGTTACACAACGTTGTATAAACCTTTCATCATCACGCCTCATCATAGGCCAATAAAAGTGATTGCTCAACATGGAGAAAGTCTTTTCTCTATCAAAATGTCCAATCAATCCCCCTGCATGCGATTCCTACAGCAAAAGCAAACATATAGACGATTCTAGAACACATAATTTGTTAGCATGAAATCAAAATCCAGCATGAGCATGATATTTATCCCATCCCTTTCCACCTATATTTAGTTGGGAATTAGAGTTGCTTTAAGATCTGTGTATTGTTAAGTGTCAAAATATGAGAGGGGCTTTGAAGGGAGGAGTTCTCCCCGGATAATAATTTTCCTGCTCGCCTGGCGAGCGTTATGATCTTTCAGGCCTTCATGCAATAAAAAAATGGGCGTGTCCCCGTGTGGGATCTTCTTTGGACTATAGGATCAATCTGATTACCACCGGTTGATTAGAAACTAATGATTTTGCACGAATCTTGATGAATCGTGACGATAATAGATCCAATGGTGTTTGGGGGTGGGCTGGTAGCCTGGTACCCACCTGGACTATGATTGATATGAAATTTAGAATTTAGATACGAAATGTTTTATACTGTTATATATATGTGTGTGGTACATATATCTGATCCGAATCTAACTTGGAACTTACTACGACAGGCTCTTCGATGCGGTTTCTAATGAAAAGTTAATCTATATTGCGAAACCAGCCTTGGGCTTCTTATGTCGTGCGTTGGACCACGTGCGTGATATTGTAAGCCTCAAGTCTGTAGAAGATGGTTGGGTATTTGTGGGTAGGGGCATTTTCTTGTGCGCCGTTGTGATTGACCTACTGGTGATCGGCGTTGTGTTGTGCGCTGTGGGGACTCTCTATATGTTTGGGTTGTTGTTCTCAGCTGGGATTTCGGGGTGGCGTCTATGCCAGTACGACATGCGCCAACACAGGGGCAGCGCGGATGGAGGTGCCAACCTGATGCCGGCACTGCAAATCTTGTACTGGCTAGTTGTGGTGCAGGGTTATCTCTTTTTTTTCCTGGTTGTGGGGTCTTTTTCATGTTATGAGAAGGCAAGAGAAGAAAGTGGCCCAAGCATACGAATTCGACGATCAGGCAAAATCATCCCTTGGGGACTACGTGCGCGAGACCAGAATCGGATGCGAGAAGGACCCAACATTCGCCAGAGGAAGGAGCCTGATCACATATGCCGTGGGCCTGATGATGGATTCCAAGTTACCTGACAGCTACCGTTCCGGGGTAAGGATCCTGGACACACTCATCCGTTGGCAGGAATCACATATGCTCGATTCCGACAGTAGGCGGCACATGCTGATAAAACATCTGGTCGGGTCTGCATCCTCTAGCCACATACTCCTGAAACTGCTGCAGATGTTGGATTCGAGAGGCCCACATGACAGAGAGATGAGGGAGCGCGCCGCGAGGATAATGGCTTACCTTGCCGGTGAGATCCATTTGGATCAGTTCCCGCGAGGGATCCAGTGCATAACCTCCCTGCTCGACACATTCGAGGAGTACCGTCTAGTCCAGCCATATAGGAGAGACTGGCACCTCGAGATATCTGGGCAAAACTGGCACCCAGAGCCATTTGAGCGAGAGGACGATGACAGTGACGCCTTTCGGAAGGGCTACAAAGATCTGGTGCTGCAGGGCCTGCGTATCCTTTGGAAGCTCGCCGCCAACGAGGACAACTGCACAGTCATGAGCAACACCAAAGGTCTGCTCCCCAAGATCATGGCACCTGTAACCTCCGACCTACTCCACAGCATCCAAGATCATGTTGCCTGGTCCAGCATAGTAGAGGGATCACTGAGGGTGATGGGCCAGCTCGTGATCGTGACTGCTCCTGGAGAGACTGGCGCCAAGCTGCGCCACGAAATCTCTACAAACAAGGATGCAATCAACACCATGGAGAGCATTCTCAGGTGTGACGAGTGTGGTGAAGAGCCAGCAGAGCTGCACAAACAAGCCATGGGGATTCTCACAAAACTATACATGGATGAAAAACATTCGAGTATGAGCACCGAAAGCAGAGAAAACTTCATCAAGATGCTGCTACACATCTTCACTGATGATAACAAGGGCAGTTACATCAGAAAATTGGCAGGCGAAGCACTGGCGATGCTATCTTCGGAAGGCGGAAGCAATGCAACGATTATCTTACAAGTAAATGCTGATGCTGTTGATAGTCTCACTAAGATGCTTCTACGTGTCAGAAACAACAAATACAGAATAAGTGCAGCACAAATTCTGGAGCATCTATGTAGTTATTACACTAAGGATGATGAATGTCTCCAGGAACTTAAGAAATCCATGACCGATGCAATGCCAAAGGTAATCCATGTCAAATAAATAACCTTTGTTTTATTTTGATCAACATTATATATGGGGCGATCCTGCCACCTGTCAAACTAAAAATGCTCTTACTGTTGCAGTTGCTTGGAGAAATACTTTGCAGTGGGTTAACAGGAGAAATACGTACAGGAAACGAAGCTAACCAAGCCGTCTCATCGGTAACAAAATTTGACATAGAAAACCCTCATGATGGTTCTAGGCAAAACGATGAGCAGGAGGAGGAATTCCTGGCAGCCTTGTTATTACCAACTTTATTATGCGTTTGTGTGACGGTATGTGACATATTTATCAGTGCAGATCAAGATTTGGCTAGTCAGTTTGGTGCAATTGACATTGCGAAGAATCTCCAGAAGATGGTAGAAAGAAACTGTCAGCCCAGGGCCGACTGCCTGAGAATAATGAAGCTTACCACTAAGATGGTCATATCAATGATGAAACACAAAGGCAGTTACGTGCAACAAGACCTGGAGAGCTTGATGGAATCACTATCCATTTCTTCGAAAAACATGTTGGATCTCGACTGCTCCATGGTTTTCACCAGCGGCGATCATGGCGCAACGACAACGAAGCCTATCAGGACTCTCGCTTCCCTCGTGAAAGAAGCGCAGGAACTTGTGGACAAAAAAGAGGCACAGGAATTGCCAATTGTACCGGCTAGCTCTGTCGAGGGAAACCTGATTGAGTACGCAGGCTAGTAATTCTCTCTGTTCGTCCGTACTGTCGTTGGAAAATTCTGTGTGTTGTGACTTGTGACAATTTTGTGTTTTTATGTGTCGTGAGGGCGTGAAGGATAAAACCCAACAGCTACCATGTGTCATGTCAGTCTAAATCTGAAACCTGCCATTTGGTTTTTGTCTTCCGACGACAAATACGTCTTACTATTTCATCATGCAGTATTGCACCAAAATGAAAGCTTCAATCCCCCGGTTGAAATTTAAATCTAGAGTTAAAGGTTCGATTGTTGGAGTCGAAAGGTTTTGAATTTGGGAGCTCAAAGCTCAATTTTGTTGGTGAAAGTTTGAATCCGCTAGTTGAACGCTCAAATTTGCTTGAGTTGAAAATTTGAATACGCGAATTGTAAAGCTGTTCGATTTGAAAGTTGTGCATAGAAAAAGTGGAATTGCCCGTTTGCTACGGGTGCCAACAGGAAGATAAACACAGACAGGAACAAAAGCAAATAAAGTCGGGTTTTGGGCACCAGATGCTGACATAGATTGCTTTCTCTTCTTTTTGTTGAGAAACCGTCGCTGGCGACCAGTCCGAGCGATTCCTCTGTTTAGAACAAGAACGAATCAATCATAGAATCACAGAAGAATAGATTGAACACACAGAGAGATAGAGAGAACTCCTGGTCTTTCTTTATTGCTTTCATTCATCTGTACATAATGTGGAGGTATGGCTCTCTATTTATAGACTACAATGAGGTGCCCACCATGGGCCCTGGACTGCCGGCCCAGGCCCAGGTTTCTTAACACTCCCCCTTGGGCACTCATCCGACACGTTCATGCCTCACTAAAACTCCATAAAAACCCAGTGGGAAAAATTTGGAGAAAGAGCACATGATACATGTGATGCTGCGATGCACGAATTGCCTCATTAAAAACCTTGGTTGAGAAACTTCATGGAAAACTCGTCAAGGGAAAAAGAGTACAATTCACCCAATTTCATTTGGTCTTCAGGACTTTATTCTTTGGGTACTTGATCTTCATGATCAAGGTTTATTAGCGGGCTTGAGAGAATTCTCCCCCTGAATTCTGTACTTCTCTAAGTCTCATCATTCCAATCCCTCACACGCACTTTTCAAAGTAAGATGCGAGGAGTGACTTAGTGAACAAGTCTACATGACTTAGTGTGCAGTACTTTAATTTTGTTCATCTTTGCAATTCATGAGCATAGAGGAACTTGGGGTTGATATACTTACATAGCCCGTCTGCACTTGTGTAACGCAAGCTGCATTATCTTCATGGATAATTGTGGGGATTTGCACAATGTTCATTCCACATGACTGCTGGATGTGGTAAACCGTTCAGCGGAACCAAGCGCACTCTCGTGCGGCTTCATACAATGCTATAATTTCTGAGTGGTTCGTCGAAATAGCTACAAGGCTTTGCTTAGACGATTTCTAGGAAATTGCAGTTCACCACATGGAAATACATAGCCTGTTTGCGACTTAGCGGTATGCGGGTCAGACAGGTACCCAGCATCTGCATAGTCAATCAAGTTCAAGTCTTGATTCAATCTGTAAGACAATCCAATGTCTTTGCTTCCTTTGAGGTATCGGAAGGTGTCCTTTATGCCCTGCCAATGCCTGTTGGTGGGCTCTGCACTGTACCTTGCCAACAGGTACACGGCAAATGCAATGTCCGATCTAGCGCAGTTTGCTAAGTACATGAATGCTACCACTGCACTCACGTATGGGGATTCCGGTCCCAGGACTTCCTCCCCCTCTTCCCTAGGTCGGAAAGGATCTTTTTCTTGCTGTAAAGATCTCCCGATCATCGGTACTTTCGATTGGTATGCCTTCTCGAAGTCAAGCCTTTCTAGCACCTTCTGGGTGTAGGCCGACTGATGTACCAAGACTCCTTCAGGGACATGCTCAAGCTGCAGGCCTAAGCAAAACTTGGTCTTGCCCAAAACTTTCATTTCAAATTCTGACTCCATGTAGGAGCTTACTTCTTTTATGTCTTCGGCTGTCCCGATGATATTCAGATCATCTACATACACAGAGATTATACAGAATCCATTCTGGGATCGCCGTATAAATACACAAGGACAGTCTTCATTGTTCGTGTAGCCTTTCTTACAGAGAAAGTCGCATAAGCGATTATACCACATTCTTCCAGATTGTTTCAGTCCATACAGTGACTTTCTGAGTTTCACACTATACAGATTTCTATTTGCTCTGTCTTAGTTCGGGAGAGATATTCCTTCAGGGAGTTTCATATAAATCTCCGAATCCAAGTTACCGTAAAGGTATGCAGTCACAACATCCATCAATTCCATTTCTAAGTTCAAATTCACTGCCATTGAGATCAAGTATCTAAAGGTAATTCCACTCATGACCGGGGAGTAGGTTTCTTCATAATCAACTCCAGGACGTTGAGTGAAACCTTGGGCTACCAGCCTTGCTTTGTATCTCACTAGTTCATTTCTTTCATTTCTCTTTCGAACAAATACCCACTTGTGCCCAACGGGGTGTATGTGGGGAGGTGTGCGGCATAAGGGCCCAAACACCTCTCTTTTATTAAGAGATAGCAATTCAGTTGCTATTGCCTTCTTCCAATCTTCCCAATCTGATCTTTTCTTACATTCAGCGAGCGATGCAGGCTCGGGATCAAGATCGATGATGGTGGCAATTTTCTTTGCGAAGTAGATATCGATATTAGCTGTTGTCCTATTCAGGGACTCTCCCGTGTGCACATAATTTATAGCTATTTCTACATGAGTTGCTTCTTCTGGAGCGATTGCTTCTACTAGAGCTTTACCTTGCGCATCGCTTCTTTCAATTGCGGTGGCAAGTCCCTTTAGTTTTTCGGCTCCGATGTGTGCGCACACATCCATGCCGATGGGGATGTTCAGATCCGGTATGCCCTTTTTCTGAAGGTGTCATACTTGTGCCAGATCTCAACTGGCTCCCCTTCTCATTCTGGGGGACTTCAGTGATCAGCTGTGGTAAATCTCTCTTATCCTTTTTCACCAGGCGTCCCCGGTTACTAAGGATTCGAGGAACCGGAGTTCTCGTCCTCTTTTTTATTTTTCTGAGGCCTCTGGACGAGATTAGGGATACTTTCTGCTTTCTTTGGTATTTCAACCCTCTCCGGTGCAGTGCGTGCAGGCACATGCGACTTAGTCACGCTCTTCAAATCACTAAAGTGATCAGGCAGTTGATTTGCCAATGCTCGCAAATCAATTGTCTTCTGGACTTCTCTTGTCTTCTGGACTTCTATATTTGCTTTACTAATGTCTTCTGGACTTCTCTAGTGCGCGGGTCATCTGCATGGATTCCCCAGGCTTGTCACGTAATTTCCCGACATTCTTCATCAAGGGGTTGATTTCC
This sequence comes from Dendrocalamus latiflorus, assembly GCA_017311315.1. Lineage (NCBI taxonomy): Eukaryota > Viridiplantae > Streptophyta > Magnoliopsida > Poales > Poaceae > Dendrocalamus > Dendrocalamus latiflorus. Next base: position 18,916,414 of record CM029649.1, on the reverse strand, counting down.
TCCCCCTAATGTTGGGAAATTTTCGGTGGTGGCCCTTGCGCTGTTGCATAGGTGAATGGATGTTTTAGGCTGAAGGTCTAAGATTGATGAGATTTGCTGCATGTAGGACTGCGGGTCCCCAATATGTAGCTAGCAAATTACAATTATGCAAGAGGGGTTGGGCAATAAATTTAATTCTCTTAATTAAAACCTCTGCCAAACCATTCTAGGTATGGACATGCGGTATCGAGTGCTCAACTGCAATTTCCATCGCCATGCAATAATCATCAAATGCCTTTGAAGTAAATTCGCCGGCGTTGTCCATTCTGATGGACTTGATGTGATGATCAGGAAACACATTTCTGATGCGAATGATCTGCGAGATCAATTTTGCAAAGGCGTGGTTTTTCGTAGACAACAAACCCACATATAACCACTTCGAAGAAGCGTCAATGAGCACCATGAAATACTTGAATGGCCCTGAGATGGGCTGAATGGGACCGCAAATATCTCCCTGGGTGCGTTCCAGGAATGCAGGGACTTCATCCTTCACTTTCAGAGTGGAGGGACTAGTTATTATTTTCCCGGTGCACATGCAGGGCACACAAAATCTTCATGATTGGGAAATTCTTCATTAATATTATGCCCATGCGAGTTATTTATTATGTTTCTCATCATCCTAAGACCTAGGTGGCCTAATCTGTCATGCCAGAGACAGAAGAGTTCAAAGCTTTTAAATACCGTCTTCAGGACAGTGTACGCTGCAGGCGCCTTAATGTTGGTATAATATAGCCCAGTTTCAAGTGAAGGAAGTTTTCTAATATTCTTTTGCCATTCTCTTCGCGCTTCGTAATGAGTAGGTATTCCTTACCGTACTCTTCTTTAGTCTCAACGTGGAAACTGGTGGCGCAAATATTTTTAAAACTTAGGAGAGTTCAAATCGATTCTGGGTACAATGAGGCTTCTTCAATGACCAAAGTTGTGCCCATTGTGGCTCTTCCTGAACCAATTATACATGCATCGCTTCTGGCGATTGTCGTAAGGCTGCCAGTGCTCTCACGAATCGACTTGAAAATCTTAGTCTCTCTTAAGATGGTACATATTGTGCCGCTGCTAGCTAAGCACACTTCCTTTATAGGGCGCTACACTTGTTCTAATATAGGGTATTTTATTCATATGCATGAGAAGGCAATTAACACATAAATAAATACACCAATATCAGAACATGTCATGCCATCATAAACTGAATAAATGAATGAATTCTTCAAATATCATCCAACCATCACGAGAAAATAACAATTCTTAAGTACCATCCATGCAAATTCTAACATATTCTTCCACACAAAATAAATGACAATTAAAGTCTAAATGCATTCTGTGCACTAGACTTCTTCTGCTATTCTTTCAGGGGTGACATTCTCTTCAAGAGAAATCATGGCGTTGACTGCTTCTAGGTCGAGAGAGGTGATGTTGTTGTAATGGTCTCAAACACCATCAGCGCGGGTAGCTGCTCAAAGCGCTCCCCCTCAACCGATGCAGAGTGGGCTTCATGGTGCCCTTTGCCATCCCATTTTGGCTTGCTAGCCTTATTCTCACGTGGAGCATCTGATTCGCCTTTTTGGGCTGCGGCCTTACCCTTCCTTCCCCTTTTTCTCTATCAAGGGCTTTCGCACCTTGTTGCTCCCGACGTTGGCTTCACGGCCAATGGAGCTCCCAGATGACTGAGTGACTTAGTTCTTGCGGAGAACTTCGTCCTAAACCTCCACAACTTGTATCATATCAATCAATTCGGCATATTCCTCATAGCCGTCTTGACGATAATTGCGTGCGGATTATACTGCATTGGGGTGGAAGGATTTTCTCAATTTTCTGTATTGGGGTACAAATCCTGTGCAAGGCAGAATTGTTTTCCCCGACCGTCTTAAAGTTGGCAAACCTCAGTCTGATCTATTCTTACTCTGCTTGAGAAAGAATGATGTACTTTAGCCTCTCAAACCGCTTCTTAAGTGCAGTCCAGAGTGCTAGCGCGCTATTCTCTACCATGTACTCATTCTTGAGAGTGAGGTAGAAGTGGTGCCTGAGAAAATGAAGTGCCTGATCATTCTCTTTAGGCCTGGGTTGGGCGTCATTCAGTCCACCAATCCCAATAGTCGCGCGGAGCTTCCTGACTACAAGCACAATCTCGACATCGGATGCCTACGTCAGATAGTTTTGGCCATGCTGGGCCAGCTCCTCGAACTTCTGGTTCGTGATGCCAGTCATCTATATGTGTATAAGTCTACTGCAGGTAGACATGCACGAAATAATTCACTGCGGGTAAATAAATGGTACAAAAGGTTCTCGTAATGTTCCAGAATTTTCTATGTATTTTCTATAATTTTACTGCTAATTTTAGTGATTAAAAGCAATTAAAACAATTACAATTAACCAAAACAGTAGATAAATACAGAAAATACAGAGAATAATAATGGCATAAATAAATAAGCTTCAAATGCTAAAAATAATGCAAAAATCAAATTCCCGAGGCCCTTTTATGCTAAAATATGAAATTTCAGCAAATTCTGCAATTCCGGAGGGTTTTTACGCAAAATTTCAGTTCAGAGAAAAATTCGCGCAATTTTCTGATTTACAGAGGGGTTTTTCTGAAAATTCTGGACCCGCTCGTAAATTTGAGGACCTATTGGTAATTTTCAGAATCACCGGGGCCTTTCTGCAAAAATTCGGGACTTAAATGCAAGTTTAAGGGCTGATCGATAATTTCTAAAACCCGAAGGATTTTTCTGCAATTTGTCCCCCCGGGCCGGGCCACCTTTTTTCGTTTCTTTCCCCCTTCCTCTCGGCCCGTTTGCTCCCTCCCTCTCGGCCTGTTCGTCGGCCCATCCGGCTTACTAGCCCACCCGGCCACCTCAAGCCACTAGGGTTTCCCCTTCCCGTTTTTTTCGTGGCGGCGGCGACACCCGATCGGGTGAGGCGAGAGGCGGCGGGCTGTGGCGCAGCTGCTGGCCGGGACCGAGGCGCGCGGAGGCGGGCCGGCAGGCCGGGCGCGCATTCGGGCGCGGGGGGGCGGCCGCTCCGGTCGGACGCCGTGCGGCGGCGCGGGAGGAGGCCGGGCGAGGCGGGAGGCCGGTGCGGTGGCCGGGCCCGGCGGAGGGTCGATGCGGCGGTCCGGGCGGGGCGCGGCTGCCGTCTTCGGGTGGAGACCGAGGAAGGCGCAGCTGCGGGCAGCGCGGGAGGCGGCGTCGGCTACGAGCGGAGGAGCCGAGGCCCCGAGCTGCCGGTTCGCGCTGGCGACGGGCGGCGGGGCCGGCGCACAGAGGCGGCGGCGGCCGGAGCCAGGCGGGCGACCGGAGGCGGCGGTGCCGGCGCACCATGCGGGGCGGCGGTGCCGGGGCGGCGGTGCCGGCGCACCATGCGGGGCGGCGGCGACCGAAGCCAGGCGGGCGACCAGAGCAGCGGGGCCGGCGCAGTCGGGCGGAGCCCGTGCGGGGGCTCGCCGGTCGGCATCGGAGGAGACACAGCCGCTTTGGGCGGTGGCGCGGTGTGGCGGGCGCAAGGTGCCAGCTTCAAACACGAGCTGCGGCGGCCATGGGGGCTCGGCTTCAGGCCGGGCAACCTTGGGAGGCGCGCGTCAGCGAGCATGATAGCGATGCAGGGCTAGGCGGCCATCCGTGCAGGGGCGGCAGCCAGCACTTCGGGCGCTGGGCCATGGCCGGCTATTGCTCCGGGTGGTGCTGGTCAGTGGTAAGCCAACGACCGGCGGCAGCCTTGCATGCGGCGGCCATACAGAGCCGCCTGTTCCAAAAATTCCCCACCTCTTTACTTTATGCAATGACTGTGCAGAGAAGATGCAATACCATAACAGAGACAATGCAAATTTCTTTGTGCAATTATCAACAGAAAATAATGCATAAAATTTCCTGTTTTCTATGATGCAATCAACATCTGCCCCGGCCTTTTCTCAATCTACCGATCGACATTGTGCCGGCGATTTCAGATCTGCTCGCGGTAGATTTAGGGCGGATTTGCATCGTTCTACAGTGCAATCAACATCTACCCCGTTTCACAATCTACCGATCGGCATTGTGCCGATGACTTCAAGTCTGCTCGCGGTAGATTAGGGCGGATTTGCACCGTAGAATTTCAATCTAGAACGCGAAAAGAAAATACAGATTTAAAAGCGATCTAGAAAATTCAATCTGTGCTTCGATGATTACCTCGTTCACCGGAGCGAAGTCGTGCTGATAACGTGTTGAGAAACCGTCGCTGGCGACCAGTCCGAGCGATTCCTCTGTTTAGAACAAGAACGAATCAATCATAGAATCACAGAAGAATAGATTGAACACAGAGATAGAGAGAACTCCTGGTCTTTCTTTATTGCTTTCATTCATCTGTACATAATGTGGAGGTATGGCTCTCTATTTATAGACTACAATGAGGTGCCCATCATGGGCCCTGGGCTGCCGGCCTAGGCCCAGGTTTCTTAACACTTTTTACTCTTTAATCTTTATTCCAGTTGTTCAAAGAGTGCAGATGACAACATGTATATAACCAAGGTATGGAGTGCTAGCTAGATTTGCTCTTCCTGGGTCAGAGCTGAGATTCTTACCCGCCTTGCTGCAGCGCGCGCGGATCCTACGCCGAGGCCTCATCCTCTGGTAGTGTTGGTGGTCGACCTTCCTCTGGTAGCGTTCCTCTCATAGCCCTCGCTGAAGTCGATCATACTAAGTAGTGATTTCTTTAAAAACAATATTTATTTTTATTGTAAAAATATTAAATTTTACAGAAAAACAGCAAAAGAGAAGAATTTAGGGTTAGATCACAGATCGCTACACCCTGATCGGTTCGGCTTGAGCTTCTGGCTTCTGGCTTATTTTTCACTATTCATAAATTTCGTCTTTTTCTGAACTTTTGGCTTTTTGTTGAGCTTTTTTGCCGGTTCTTTTTTTTCCCGTATTCGTTTGTATTATACATATTGGGCTAACAAATTTTTTATATTTTTAAATTTTTTAAATTTAATTATGCTAAATAAGCCTCTGTCAGCTACAGTGTTTTTTTCAGCTAGCTGCAGTGTTTTCAGCCATAAGCCATGAGCTTTTAAGCCCAACTGATCATCACCGTCAGTATGGGCAAAATAATCGTCATTTTATTTAACAAATTGCAAAATATTAAAACACATCCATGAGGGTTCATAGATTTTATACCTGTTAGGCACTGATATGTCAACTGAATCTCTTATACCGATCCTATTTTAATTGAAAAGGACTGTTTTTCTGAACTTGATATAAAAAGATTCAATTCTAATGATTTATCAGTGTAGAAAGATTTAGATATTATGCCAATGTATTTGTGTAATTTCATTTGTTATTTGGGAAAGGATGAGAAAAAGTGTTTAGTGTAGTCTTCTTATGCCTTGCAACCCACAGTTAATGAATTCAAATAATGAAAAACCAAAGTGAAAAATCCCCACAAATAAGGAATCAAACTCTGGCCACCAGCCAGAGAGGTAAGGTGGCACACCACTAGGATATGCTACAAAATTTCATGGTTAAGTAATTAAGTGCTATTCTTCTATTGGTGCATTTGCTTAACAATGGTACAATTCATTCTCCTGTAAGGGAAAATTTGTGGTTGTTAACATGTGGTGTTGTGACGTGCATTCGATGCTTATTTTTAAAGCTACTGTGGGAAAGCAGTTATGGCAAATCTAGCAATTTGTTTGATAAACTAGAATCAAGTTAGACAAATTCGGTTGTCCAACTGTTGTTCCACTCATATTTCCCCTCACTTGTCCTTTTATTTGGAATGCAATAATATATCTCTGTCTGCAACTTAGTATAGAAAAAAGAAACGAGCCGAACAGCAAATATCCCAAATAAGATTAATCACTGTTCACCACAATTTCCAAACGGAACCTAGCTAGGTGTTATCCCTTTTTCGTTGTGGCGCAACTCTCGCCGTTGAGTGGCCATACAACACAGATGTTAGTCGGTTGCCTATATTACATTTGGACATTAATTTACACGTACGTATCACTCTCGGCGTTCAAATTATTTAAGATATATAAAAGAATGTAATTAAGACCTGGCTAGCTTGCTTGCTGCTGAACTAAACAGGCTGGATATTTGAATTAACAATGACCTCGCTTGCTGTAGGTCAAGAGCTGTTCTCGTTCACGTCGTGCTTATTCAGGGGACAGCCAGAGGAGTGAGCATGCACGCTAATATATTGGCTTGCTGAGGTGCAAAATACATCAACTCTTTAGGAGAAGAATGGCTCCCATGATTGACGACTCCAAGTGGCATGAAGTAAAGATGATCAACGGCTATGCCCTGTTTATCGGGTACCTGTTGATGGGCGTCAGGGGGGTGGGTTACCTTGTGCTTGGGCGTGGACCACCGTGGTCCTCCTTGGTGGCTTCGTCTCCGTGCTGGGGAAGAAGGACTTTTGGTGTCTCACGTTGATTACCTTCCTCCAGACGTTTGGGTTAGGCTTCTCGGCCTCGCTATTTTCATGCGTCTTTACTGCCTTTTTTAGATTAAGGAACACAAAGTTTCCGGCCTACCTCATTCCCGAAAGAATGAGTACAGCCACATGCGCCTTTACTGCCTATTTTCTTGCCTTTCTTTTTGCATATTGGGGCTTGATTTGGGTGGATTTGGACACGCATGAGTTGGGCATGCGGTCTATGTGGATTCTTTTGAGCTGATGGCTTATGATTTATGGCTTAAATATTTGAATTATGTCTGTTCACGAGAAATATTACGCACAGAAAAATAGTCACATGTGATTTTAGTCGGTACAGCTGAACTCAATACACTTTTATTATAATCTTCCTATTGACCCTATCTTGAGAAAAACTTTTATTTTAAAAGCTAGTTATTGTAGACAGTATGAACATAACCCACAAATAAGTACATTCGAACCCACCCCAAGTCTGCATCGAAGCTCTGATTCAGATCTTTTTGGTCCCTGATAAATCAGTATTTCAAACTGGCGAGTGATTCTCCCTTGTGTTTGATCAATTCAGGTGTTGATTTTTTGGATGTTCCATCGATCTTTTACTTCGGTTAATTTCAGTTTGCTCTACATTCCTCTTACCAAAAACAATGCCGGACCACTCCATTCCTCTAAAAAAACAAATTCAAAGGACCATCCCATCCAAGATGAGAGACCATCAAAAACAGACCAAGTCATCCTTGAATTAAGCCACTCCTCAAATCAAACACATCATTACCCCGACAGTGTAAGATGATAACTGATGGTCAACTAACCCAGCAAAAGATAGGATTCTACAAGTAGGAGGGACGCCATACGATGCGTCTTCTGCTGGTCGCTCCCCATGATTTAGGACCCCTAGGTGTGGGCGGACCAAGACCTCTACCGTCTGTAGCTAGAATTTTTTATAAATAATCTATTTTTTATTCAAAATACCAGAAATATATCTGACCAATTTTTTTTTATAAAAATAGGCTCCAGTCGCGTAACCGTCGGGCGACTAGAGCCTATTGCCCAACGGTAGCACGACAAGCAAGCAATCCGCTGCCGTTGGGCGAATTAATTGCAGTCGCCGAACGGTCGGACAACTGCTTCTAGTCGCTCATCGGTTAGGCGATTACGCTTCCGGTCGCCGAAGGATTGGGCGACTGGAAGAGTAGATAAAAGGACTGTGCGGCCAAACGGGCTCAGCTACTCGACCGCGCGGTGAACAGAAGCGACAGAAAGAGAAGGAGAGGAGAGGAGAGAAAAGGAGAGGGAGGAGGAGAAGAGGAAAGAAAAAAAGGAGTGGTTTGTTCCCCCGGACCTTCTTTCCTTTGTGGTTTTGGTATAATTCCTTCCCCTTCCCCATCAATGGAATCATGGTCGTTGGGTTCCTTCTGGATGGTCACCATCAGGTGGTCACCCCTCCTCCTCCTGGTTTTGAGGTCAAGCACTTCAATCCCCAGTATGTTCCATTACATTCCCCTCTAATTCTGGCCGGATTAGGGCCTATTGAACAAGAATTTGGCATTAACAGCTTAGATTAACCACCCTCTCCATTGGTGGCTCCTTTCGCTGCTACGTCCTACACAAGCTTGTCTTGTAGAGGAGGCAACACCTCACATGAGGGTTTCATTAGGTCAGCTCCGATCGCCACCAAAATTTTGGTGAGGATTTCGACATGTATCCGTCGGTCGTCACGAATGCATTTAGAAGAATTGTCTCAGTTTCTTACTGCCTGCCTTCAATCACATGTGATCTCTGCTTCAACTGCAGTGGCTCATGGAGTCTTCCTCTCACGATTTGTTCCAAGTTTTAAAGGGGAGAAGTCTTGGAGGACTTCTTTGCAAATTTCTCCTTTTGTAGGGTTTTTTATGTAATGCGTGGGGCTTTGTAATATTTGTTCTTGTAATATAATATAATACTAGTTGAATGCCCGTGCGCTGCTACAGATTTTTAAATTTATCATACTGCATGTTTTAAAACTCACGGGTGGAAAAAAATTTTAGAATATGCATACAAACATGTTCTAAAAGTTTTTAAATCCACCAAGTAAGTCGGAAGCCGTCGATCACACCTCATGGTCATAAGTCGGAAGACATCGACCACACCTTGTGGTCGTAGGTCGGGAGCCCTTGAGCACACCTCGTCATCGTAAGTCGGAAGCCGTCTACCATCACGCATGATCGTAGGTTGGGAGCAGTCGATCATCGCTGGTGGTCGTAAGTTGGCAACGGTCGATGATCGATCGTGGTTCTAAATCGGGAGCTTTCGACAATGGCTCGTGGTCGTACGTCAGAAGCCGATGACCATCATTCATGGTCGTAAGTTAGAAGCCATCGAGGACACCTTGTGGTCGTAAGTCGGAACACATTGACCAGCACTCGTGATCGTAAGTCGGAAGACATCAACTACACCTTGTGGTCGTAAGTTGGAACACATTGACTAGTGCTTGTGGTCATAAATCAGAAGACGTCAATCACACCTTGTGGTCGTAAGTTAGAAGCCATTGACCATCATGCGTGATCGTAGGTTGTGAGCAGTCGACCATCGCTGGTGGTCGTACGTTGGCAACCCTTCGGTTTGCTTGTGCCCTATCGCTCGACTACCGGTGCCAGCCTACTCGGCCCGCCCGACCTACTCGGCCCCGACTTCGACCACGGCCCTTCGGTGTCAACCATGGCCCCCTTCGACCACGGCCCCGACTTTGACCACAGCGTCGACTTCAACCACGGCCCTTGACTTCGACCACTGCCCCTTTTGACTTCGACCACTGCCACCTTCAACCACTATCCCCTTCGACCATGACCCTTCGACGATGACCACTTCTCCCTTCGACCACGGATCTTCGACTTCAACCAGTGCTCGTGGTCGTAAGTCAGAAGACATCGACCACACCTTGTGGTCGTAAGTTAGAACACATGAACCATCGCTCGTGATCGTAAATCGGAAGCGGTCGATCACACCTCGTGGGCAAAAGCATGTTACATTCCATGGGGAGTACGAGACCTTGTGGGTCTTGTCGTCGAGGGTGGGGAGCTCGATTTCAGGGGTGACCTGGGGGTAGGCAACGGGGATGTCCAACTGGAGGGGGAACTCGTAGCGGCGGAGGTAATGGACAAACCAGTAGGTGCCCTCCAGGTTGGCACTACGACTACGATCATGACTGCTACGACCACGTCCACGGGCGCTACGACTACGACCATGACCACGACTTCAACCACTGCCCCCTTCGACTTCGAGCAGTGCCCACTTTGACTTCGACCACTGCCTCTTTCAACCACTGTCCCCTTCGACCACGGCCTTTCGACATCGACCACTTCTCTCTTCGACCATGGCTTTAACAATGACCACGGATCTTCGACTTGGACCTGCCCCTTTCGACCACGGCCCTTCGACGACAACCACTTCCCCCTTCGACCACGGCCCCTTCGACCATGGCTTCAACTTCGACCAAGGATCTTGGACTTTGACCATAGATCTTCGATTTTAACCATAGCCCTCTTCAACTATGGCCCTTCAACCCAACCACTTCCCCCTTCGACCACAGCCCCCTTCGACCATGGCTTCAACTTCGACCAAGAATCTTGGATTTTGACCACAAATCTTCGACTTTGACCATAGCACTCTTCAACCATGGTCCTTCGACGTCGACCACTTCCCCCTTCGACCACGGCTTCGACTATGGATCTTTGACTTTAACCGGTGCTCGTGGTCGTAAGTCGGAAGACATCGACCACACCTCGTGGTCGTAAGTCATAACACATCGACCATCGCTCGTGGTCGTAAATTAGAAGCGGTCGATCACACCTCGTGGGCAAAAGCATGTTACAATCCATGTGGAGTACGAGACCTTGTAGGTCTTACCGTCGAGGGTGGGGAGCTCGATCTCAGGGGTGACCTGGGGGTAGGCGACGGGGATGTCCAACTGGAGGAAGAACTTGTAGTGGCGGAGGTTATGGATGAACCAACAGGTGCCCTCCGGATTGGCACAACGAATATGACTATGACCACTACGACCACGTCCACGGGCGCTACAACTACGACCATGACCGCGACTTCGACCACTGCCCCCTTCGACTTCGAGCACTGCCCTCTTTGACTTCGAGCACTGCTCCCTTCAACCACTATCCCCTTCGATCATGGCCCTTCAACGTCGACCACTTCCCTCTTTGACTACGACCACGGATCTTCGACTTCGACCACTGCCCCCTTCGACGACCATGGCCCTTCGACGCCAACCACTTCAACCTTCGACCACGGCTTCAACTTCGACACCACGGATCTTCGACTTCGACCATAGCCCTCTTCAACCATGGCCCTTCGACGTCGACCACGACCCCCTTCGACCACTGCCCTCTTCGACCACGGCTTCGACTTCGACCACAGATCTTCAACTTCAACCACGTATCTACGACTTCGACCCCTGCCCCTTTCGACCACTATCCCCTTCGACCACGACCCTTCGATGATCACGATCCTTCAACGTCGACCACTTCCCCCTTCGACCACCGCCCCCTTCGACCACTGTCCCTTCGATCACGGCCCTTCGACGTCAACCACTTGCCCTTTCAACTACGGCCCCCTTCGACCACCGCCCCCTTCGACCACGGCTTCAACTTCGACCACGAATCTTTGACTTCGGTCATAGCCCCTCAACCATGGCCCCCTTCGACCATGGCCCTAACGTTGACCATGGCCCCGACGTCGACCACGGCCCTTCGACTTCGACTGCGGACCAACTTTATCCATGGCCCTTCGACTTCAAACACTGTCCCCTTCGACCTCGACCACTATCCCCTTAGACCACGGCTTGGACTTCAACTATGACCCTTCGACTTCGACCATTGTCCCCTTCGACCACGGTTTGGACTTCGACCATAACCCTTCGATTTCGACCATGGTGTGACTTCGACCACGGCCCTTTGACTTCGACTACGGACCGACTTCATCCACAACCTTTTGACTTCGACCACTGCCCACTTTAACCACTGTCCCTTTCGACCATGGCTTGTACTTTGACCACGACCCTTCAACTTTGGTCGTAGACTGACTTTGACCATGGCCCCTTGACTTGGGCCACAGCCCCTCGACCATGGCCCCTTTGACCATGGCACCGACTTCGACGACCAGCTCGGGAGACCGAAATCACCAGACAGCATGATAGGCTTCGAGCAAAAAGCAGGAGGAGGTAGAGATGCTCATTGGGTGAGCAACTGCTGGGCAGTGGCGGCCGCCGGGCAGTGGCGGTGGGGGTAAGAGCCACGTGGGCGGGTGTAGGAAGAGGAAGCTGTCGTCGCCATCGTCGAGCGCCTTTCTCTCTGAACCACCGGCCATTGTTGCCGAGTGCCTTTCTCTCCGATCCACCAGTCGCTATCACCGAGCCTCGTGCCACTAGTTGGAGGGGCGATGGGAGATAGAATTGGTGGCGGTGCTGAAGAGGAGGAGAATGCGTGGCACGAGGGTGCGGGGGAGAGAAGGAGGCGGCGGTTGTGGAAGGTGGAGGTGGGGAGGCGGCGGTGGGCAGATGGGGAGAGGAGGCGGTGGGCGAATGCATTGGGGAGGCGGTGATTGGGAGATGCGATGCTGTTGAGGGAAGTTGGGGGACTGCGACAAGACATTGTCGTGTGGGGAAGGAATTGGTGGCGGCGCCAAGGAAGAGGAAAAGGCGCGGCATGAGGGTTCGGGGGAGAGAAGGATGCGGTGGTTGTGGGAGGTGGAGGTGGGGAGGCTGCGACGGGCAGATGGGGAGAGGAGGCGGCGGGCGAATGAATTGGGGAGGCGGCGATGGGGGGATGCGGTGCTCCTGGGGAAATTGGGGGGACTACGACTAGACGTTGCCGTGCAGGGAAGAAATTGGTAGCGACACTGAGGAGGAGGAGGTGGAGGCGCGGCATGAGGGTTTGGGGGAGAGAAGGAGGTGGCGGTTGCAGGAGGTGGAGTGGTTACAGGAGGCGGAGGATGTGGGGGAAGAGAAGAGGAGGAGCGTGGTCCACGCGTCGACCTGACCTTTTCTACGAGGAGCGGAAGAACTACCTACATGCGGATCTGGACGGCTGATCTTTGATAGGACGGCTGAGAAGAGAAGAGAAAAAACGGACCGACGACCACCAACTTACATTGTTAAATAGTAGAGATAATATAACAGGAATGTTTAACCCTTAAAAACCGCCGCACTAAAATAACTCAAGCGGCTAATGCGGACCGACTACTACTTGAAAGTTTTTGCTACGGTCAAACACCAGGTCCACGTACTAAAACAAGCCCTTATTTGCCACGTGCTAAAACACCTGACTTTCTACAACTTGTGTCACAATTACATGTGGCATCGTGTGATTTATTCTTATATTGTTAGGAGTGTCTAGGTATCACCTGGATATTTTCTTTCTAATTATAATTCAAAATTTTGAACCTTAGATTAGAGGTTAAGAAGCCCTTTGTTTTTAAAGAGAGAGATTTTTTTCGAGGAAGAGGGAGCAGAATTCAAGAGGGAGGGAGGAGAATTTATAGTCATTGGATCTCTAATCCAACAGTCATAAATCTAGATGATAGTTAGAAAGAAAATATCCAGATAATATTTAACAAAATCCTATATTGTTTTGCTATATAACGTACGCAAGCTTTGCCTCGTCACTTATCTTGTACTCGTCTAACTGGAACGTATTGCAGGGCCTTCTATGTCTCTCTGGGTGAAAAGTTGAGCTATATTGGGAAATCGATCCATGGCATGCCTCCTGTTTGTTTTAGCTGCGGCTTATGGTTTTTAGCTGAAATTTTTGAATTTTGGCTGTTTACGGTACAGATTACGGAAAGATCGATACTCACTTACAATTTTGGCGGGTACAGATGTTGGACTTTTAACGTGTACAACGTTTAACTTGTAGACCCTGTTTTGAAAAAATACTCCGTTTGAAAGTTAGGTACTGTAGTAAAAGCTAAAAGCCGACCGGCTTGTTGCTTGCCAAACAGGCCCGTAGGAAGCCGTCCAGTCCATGCGACCGGATACCACCGGTTGTACAACTTCTAGCCCTGCTTCTAGGCCTGCTTCTATTCCTGGTTCTGTTGTTCGCCGTTATGTGTGGGTTATGCTCTCTAATGGCCGTCTACGCGTTCGGGTTGTTCATCACCACCGGAATTTCGCTGTGGCGTCTAATAGAGCACGATTACGGGGGCAACGCGGCGGATGGAGATGCAGCAAACCTGAAGCCGGCACTGACTGTCCTCTACTCGCTAGCTCTGTTCCAGGGTGTGCTCTTCTGCTGCAGGGTCGTCTCGTTTCAGGCGAGGTGGAGGCTAGCGTGGCCAGAAGATACAAGTTCAAGGAATCGGCACGCACATTGGTCAAGTACTACTTGCTCGAAACCTTGATCGGGTGCGACAAGGACCCATCATTCGCCGAAGGAAGGAACCTAGTAACGTGCGCCGTGGGCCTGATAATGGATTCCAAGTTACCTCGTATATTCCTTGCCGGGGCACGGATTCTGGACAATCTCCTGGAGCAGCCGAAGCTCTTGGGGCAGCACATGCTGATAAGGCAGCTGATCATTGAGCCGGAGTCCTCTATCCAAGTACTCCAGAAACTACTGCAAGCGCTGTACTCAAGAAGCCCACACGACATAGACATCTCGCAGCTGGACTCAACAATCCCGCGTGACATCTCGCAGCCGGACTCAAGTAGCCCGCGTGACATCTCGCAGCCGGACTCAACAAGGCTACCTGACTTACTCAGCATCATACGTGAAACCTGGAGGGAGCGACTTGCCAGGGAGATGGCGAGGACAGCGGCGGACCTTGCCAGCGAGATGAAGAGGACAGCGGCGGACCTTGCCAGCGACATCCGCGAGCTCCGGAAGCTCGCCGCGAGGATAGTGGAGCACCTTGCCGGCGACATCCGTTTGAACCAGTTCCCGCAATTGATCCAGTGCATATCTTCGCTGCTCGATACCACCTCTGAGCAACAAGACGATGACAGATTGACAGTGCCCCCTCCGCTCACTGCAAAGAGCTGATAGTACAAGCCCTTCTCATACTCGAGAAGCTCGCCGCCGACGAGCACAACCGCATAGTCATAAGCAATGCCCAGGGCCTGCTCTCCAAGGCCATGGCGCCTGTAAGCTTTGACCTACTCCACCGCATCGATCATGAAGCATGGTCCGGCATCGTAGCCGCATCACTGAAAGTGATGTGCCGGCTTGTGACTGCTCCTGGAGAGACTGGCACCAAGCTGCGTAGCCAAATCTTAAGCAACACGGAAGCAATCAACAGCATGGAGAGGATTCTCTGGTGTGATGATTGTGGTGAACAGCTCTGCATACTAGCCATTAAGATTCTCACACAACTACCCGAGGATGCATCTCCGAGTATAAGCACTGAAAGCAGAGAAAAAGTCACTAAGCTGCTGGTACGCATCCTCACTGATAATAACAAGGACAGCTCCATCAGAAAATTGGCAGGTGAAGCACTGGCAATGCTGTCTGACCAAAGCGAAAGCAACGCCACAGTCATCTTGAAGGCAAATGATACTGTTGTCCATGATCTCAGTAAAATGCTTTTAGATGTTAAAAGCAGCACATACAGAATAAGTGCAGCGGAAATCCTGGAGCATCTATACATTCGTTACACACAGGATGATGACAATCTCAAGGAACTCGAGGAAGCCATGAAAGATGTCATGCCAAAGGTGATCAACGTACAATAAATATCATCATTTTTATTTCGATTAACACACACACGAACACACAAATATCTTGAATCTTTACCCTTGCTGAATTAAACGTACTCTTGACGTTGCAGGTGCTCAGAGAAATACTTCCTTTTGGGTCGACAGGGAAAGGAAAAAAAACCAAAAAAAAAGAAAAGCAAGCAGATGAGGACAAGTTTTCCGCACCAAATACTGACATAGAAGGACAAGTTTTCCGCACCAAATACTGACATAGAAGGCCAAGTCGGTGGTGTTTCACAAGATAATGACCGGAACAACAACAATACTTCCTCTTGTCAGCAAAACGATGACGTCGATAAGCAACATGTGGACAGGAAATTGCAGGCAGCATTATTATCTCTTAGTGCGGCAATATTTGACAAACGGATCAGTGAAGATGAAGATTTGGCTCAACTGGCTGATAGAATTGCCCCTGGAGATTCTGCATTTAGTTTTGCCGGGAAGCTCAAGGAGATGGTAGAAAGAAACAATAAACCCACAGTCAATTGCCTGAGAATAATGAAGATTACTAGTAGGATGGTCATATCAATGATAGAACATAACGGAAGCTACGTCAAAACAGACCTGGAGAGCTTGATGCAGTCTCTGTCCGATGCTTCGAAACAAATGTTGGATCTCGAGGGCTTCATGGATTTCTCTAGCAGTGATTATGGCGCATTGAAGCCTGTCAGCACTCTCGCTTCCCTTGTGAAAGAAGCACAGAAGCTTCTGGAAAGAAAGCAGCAGGAACAAGTGGCAAGTACATCAGCCAGCTAGCTCTGTCAATGGAAACCGGCTGATTGAGTAGTCTATCTACTCATCTGCAGTTTGCAGACTGCATGCACTCTGTGTTAATCCGTACTATCGTTGGAAAATTGTGTGTGTCGTAACGATGTTATGTGTGTGTCGTGATTCGTGAAACCTAGCTATCTTGTGTCATGTATTTTTGAAACTCCTAAATTAAACGTCTGCCGGTACAAATGTTCCAGCGTGCCTCTGATCGGCTTCTATTATGCTGCATTTCATCTATGTCTTTCTGGAGGAGGAGACCACATTATTCTGAACTTGTACTCTGCTTTTGTTCGTGTGCCTTAATAAACGGGGACATCAAATCCACATGCTGTTACTGGGAAGTGGGCCAATAGGGATCAGGGCAGAAAGATGATGAAAGACAGAGGAGTCAGAAAGGAACCAAGTTGTAGCCGGGCTTGGTGATCGGTTACACCCATTGACTGACCAGATATACAAATTTCTGGCTGGCCTAAATGACAGGATATAACCAAAGAGAATATGTTACAAACAATAGAATTATTATCTCTTCCATAACACGATTTTAGATCAGGTCTTCCTGCCTATAGCGTACTACTATTTTTCACTCCTTGTGGTGTCATTGTGGTCGTAGGCAGAGCCGGCTCAACGTTTTCAAAGGCCCTAGGGCGAATTCGGCTCTATGGGCCCTTTACTATAAAAAAAATTTTCTCCTTTTGCGATTCAATAAACCGTTCTTCTCGTTTTCTTTTGTTTCTTTTTTGAGCACCCGACATATGCTTCTTAGGCAACATTCTAAACCCTGTAATTTACAAAGTAAAGTAAACAACAAGAACATAAAATCCTAACCTAATTTTTGAAGTAGATGAGTAGATCACTAGATGTAAATTGTTGCCTACTTGCCTCACCTCGGCGATACGGCGCAGCGGCGGATGCAGATGGAATCGAAAGACAGCCAAGTGATCGGGCGCGAGGCAGCAGAGCAGAACGGCGAGTCGGCGGCGAGTCGACGGTACGTGGTACGACGTACGACGGCGAGTTGGCACCTCGGCGGCAGAACGGCGAGTGATCGGGCTGCGATGGCGCCACGGCGGACGACCACGAGCCCACGATGTCGGCACAGGAGACGAGTAGATGATGTTGCCCCCGCCCCCCGCACGCGACGTTGACGGTGGCCTTGAGCCCTTGATGCGGTCGTCGGTCGATCACGTATTCACGTTGAAGCCGTGCCGCGGACGGAGTTCACGTTCGGCCGATAGTAGTGAAGCGTCACGCTTTCTACCTTCTGGCGTGGGGCGTTGGGCCGTTGCGGCTTGCGCGCGGGGGGTGGGCCCTCCCTAGCCCGGGGCCCTAGGCCGGCGCCCCCCGGGCCTACCCCCAGAGCCGGCCTGGTCGTAGGTCATTAATGAACCTCTGTAATCCTTTCTCACAATGCTTTCTATAAGACCATATAGAAGTCATTCTCTAGTTTATGATGAGTAATTAACTTTGATTTATAAGTGTGTCAAAATTTGAATTTGATTCTTAGAGAGCTTGCTGAATTCCTATTGCTGTCAACTTGGTGTGGTATGACCGCTATTGAAGGTGTGGTCGTATCACAAGGTGCGGTTGGGCTGGCCTGTAATTGGTGGTTGCAATTTTTCAAAGAAGGTGTCTCTAGGTGTCTCTTGGTGTGGTTGCAATTTTATTTAATGTCTATTTTTTTGGTTTTCACTTAATTTACTTTTCAAATCAGACTTTTTCAAAAACAGAAAATCCAGGGCAAAACCCAAAAATAAAATTTAGGCAACAAAAATACTTATTTTAATTTAAATTTTATTTTAATTAATTTTTATTTTAATAAAAACCTGGGCTGTTACAACTTGATGGTTGAAATGGAGGAATGAAATGTTCTTATGTTTGTTCAAATTGCTATCATGTCATCATATGTATTCCATGAATTGCACGTTGTTGTTACTTATGTAGTTATGTTATGATCGACTATTGGGTATATTTTCATTGTAGATGAAAAGACTATGTTTGTTTAGATTTCATGAATGTTTTGACAAGATGAACTATTTACGTATTTTCGTTAACTTTGGATGTATAGTTTAAGAGGTTTTCATGTTCCGATAAATATTCGTAACCGTATTCGTTTCGATTCGTATTCGATCCGTATCTGTATTCGATATTATTCGTATTTGTATTCGTATTCGAGTTATCCGTATTCGTATCCGTATCCGAAAAAAAATATGAAAACAAATATGATAAAGGCATTATCCGTCCGTATCCGATCCGTTTTCATCCCTAGATGATGTAGAATCAAGGATAACTTTGGATCCGTGCAACCTGACAAACCGATGGCGCCAACCACTGTTAGAACAGTAATCTATGACAAAAGAATTTACCCAACTACATGCTTGTGATCCCTCTACCTGACCACAAACTAGACGTGTCACCGCTCCTGAGAATTACAAGGAAACACAATAACAATGATGTTGAGAAACGCCCAATTCTCCTCTAGATTGCAATCAGATAGCAAATCCTAGGAAGAACAAGTGTATAACTCTCTCTTGAAAATAATAGATTCAATCATGGTCTACCAAAAAATTATGTATTACAAGACTTATATAGCCCTTGGGAAAGTCCACATGACCCCGAAACGTATTCAACTCAACCCTAGATGGTTTTAGATTTGAACTCACACACAAAGGAAACAAAAATAAAAACCTATGATTCTTTTGAAGATAAATACTCTTCTATTATGTAGTCTTTGAAATAAGCTTTCCAACGAGTCCAAGATCATCTCAATTGGATTTTGTATGTGAAAGTTATGGCTTCTATACGTAAGGTATACCTTCAGAATTGTGCTGAAATACTCAAGGGCTCGAACGGACTAGTCCGATCATCACCAAAGTCCATTGAATGGTTCCGCGCATCTCCGAGGCAATTGAACGGTGCGAACAGCGCGAACGTTCGAAGCGGTCCGAACGTCACCGAAGCAATCGGGCGGTCCATGGACAATCGAATGGTGCGAACGTTCAGAGTGGTCTGAACATCACCGAAGCAATCGGGCGGTCCGTGGATGATTGAATGGTGCAAATGTTCGGAGTGGTCCGAATGTCTCTGAGGTGATCAGACGGTCCATGGAAGATCGGATGGTGCAATTGTTCGATCCGAAGGTTGTTTTTGATGCCGATTGAAATTGTTTGCATGCCAGGAGTAAATTTGAGAATCCAGCTGGTCTTGCGGACGATCTGACATGGCCATGAGTGGTTGGACGTATCTTTCCTTGCTTGAATTCCTTGAGTTTCTTCTCTATTAGCTTCTCCTCCATGGTTTCAAATCCAAAAGCTTCACAACGTTCAAACATGAGAATGCATAAATAATTTGTATGAGGTAGTATCCAGTTCTCACGTAAATTAAGACCAAAAGAAACTAGGAGTGAATTCACCTGTTGATTAATCTTTTTAGCTCGTGCTCATGTAATCGGTCCAGTTGACAACTCAAGGTGTATATCTAGAGCATTAGGCGAATAAGAAAAAGGTATCTTCGGGATTTCCTCATCACCATGCAAATTCATCCAGATTTGCTCGGAGATAGGAGACGAGCGACTCTTCCAATTTAGGGTCGAGTCCTGCCACAACCAACAACTATTGGAAGGTGGCGCTAGCATTTTCTAGTCCAAATGATGCTTTGACATTTTTGAGAGAATTGTTCTTGTTGAGTGGAACCTCCTTGATCTAGTCGGAGGGTTTTGGAGCCACCTTTGATCTTTAGTGCTTGGTTGCATAGAAGGTGCGTTAGCATTCCTAGTCAGAAGTTCATCGACCAATTCTAGGGATTTATGATCGCATGCATATGCCATCTTTCTATCCCCTCGAATCATTATGACCCCTTTAGGTCCTGGCTTCTTAAGACACTGGTAGTCGTAATGTGTGGCTATCAAGATTTTTGCCAATGCTGATTGACCAAGAATCCCATTGTATTCAGTTTCAAAGTCTACCACATCGAACAAGATTCTTTCTATTCGAAAGTTAACTGGACTTCCGAATGTAACCGGTAAGGACACTTGTCCTATCGGTTTGGCTGAGGATCCCATAACTATACCATGAAAGGCATATATAACAGGCTTCACTTTTGACTTAGAAACTTGCATTTCTTCTAAAGCTCCCATAAATAAATATTAAGAGAATTACTCCCATCTACTAAATTCCGGTTAACATTGCGGTTATTTATGGTAGGTTCTATGACAATAGGAAACCTACCTGGTTAGGTCAAAGGAATAGGGCAATCTTCACGACTGAAGGAGATGTCATCTCCGACCACCTGGATGGCTTGGTGGCGACTGGTGCTTCAATGAGGTTCACCTCCCATTCTACAGTCTTCAGATATCATCTAGAGAAGACCCACCGAAGATTATGTCGATGGTGTGCTATCGCTCCTGATAGTCCATTTGCTTATTGCGATCCTTGTCTTTCTTGGATCTCGGCTATCCAATCTCTTCAATGGAAGGGAAAGGACTCTTACCCGAGTAATAGTCTTCTAGCTTTTTTTTGCTAGGCACGGCTTTGCGTAGATCATGACCCGCTGCTTGGTGGAGTGGACACCACCTCTTATTATTTGTGAATTCATCGGTCAGAGCTTTTGCCTTGTTCTGACTGGAATAATCCTTCGCCCTTAGTGTATTTCTATGGAATCACAAGGATCTCTTTAGCATTAGGTTTGCAATTTTTCTTACCTTTGGGAGGTTAGTTGGGCTTCTTCTCTTTTTTTCTATAGGCCAGGTTGAGTAAACTTTTCTATCCAGTCGATGGCCATGTTCCATTCAACCACTTCACTAGTGGCTGCATATTTATTAGCTATGTCGAATAGTTCGATGATTGTCCTTGGAGGGTTCATTGCAATGTCCTCTGTAAACCATCAGTTTCTCAACCCTATTTTGAAAGCCTAAATGATAGAGGAATCTGTAACTTTTGGAATAGAAATATGAACATGACTGAACCTCTTGATATACTATCGCAGAATCTCATTGGGTTCTTGTTGGATTTGGTGAAGATCATCTTCCTTCCCAAGGTGATCGTACATCCCTTGGAAGTTTGCAATCAGCAAGTTGCAGAGCTACTTTTAAGTGTAGATTGATCCAACAGGTTGGTTAAGCAACCAAGACCAGGTAGACCCCTCGAGAATTGTAGGCAAATAGTTTGCCATCATATTATCATCACGACATGCATGTAGCCCTGATAGCAATGGTGTAAATCTTGAAAAATTCTAATGGGTTTTAAGTTCAATCGAATTATTTCTCTAGATTTGCTAGTCGGAACCTGTCCAGATAGTGTATTGCTTGAAGGTCTGCTGAAAAAGTCCAACAGCCTATAATCAAGTCATGGCGCCTTCTTTGGAAAGTGGCCAGATTGTAGTCGGTTGGAGACTGATTCCATGGGTAATCGTACTAAGGAATTGGAGCTCCAACCCGATCGTGGAGACTTACATGGTGTCTCCAACCAACTGTTTGGTTCAAGTGATGTCACAGATCATCCGATCCAAGTGTTTATCTCTAATAATGAAAGGGAGGAGTGTCTTCATTATCAAAGAGTCATTTTCCCTCAAGACTCCCTTGTCGAAATCTTTGAGGGGGTCTTGTGCTAGCTGTCGGATTATTTCCTGTCTGACCATGTTGGCTTCTGCTGAGGGAGGAATGCTCGGATGAAGTTAGATTATGACTCTGCGAGTTCCTTTGCTCCATGTACATATCTATGTGTCGCATGGTCTGCTAAAGGATTTCTGACACTTGACCTGCAACCTGAGCGTATCCTGGAGCCCCTACCAGAGCAGTATCTAGGTTATTTAAAATATCATAGACTCATTGCAAGTTCTGAATAGTTACTATGGACCTCAGAGGATTCCTGATTGTGAAGGGGGTACGATGACTTGAGTTCCTCTCTGAGCCCCCAGCATGTCCCATTTGATCTGTTAAGCGTGGTGGAGTTGAAGCAAGTGGATTAGCGGATCAATGTCCACCAGTTCTGTTGCCTCCGTCCTCTCAAGGTGATGCAAGAGCATTTGCACCATATTGATCAATGGGTCTTGGCAGGTCTTGTTGTGAAGAATCGTGCATGGGATTTGGATCGATATCACTAATTACGTTAACTTCATGCCTCCAACACGAATCTCTCTATGAACTCCCATTGAAACTAAGGGAGTACCTTCCACTGCTTCAGCAAGTAGCCACCACAATGGGGAATAATTTGAAATCACCACCTCTGGTGGGCTTTGTGATGGACTCAGCCTGATGCTGTGGATTGCTGATCGTATGCTAAGCGTTATCAGCTTCACCTAGCTTTCCGCTGGAGGTAACTTCATCGATACCATGACCAGGTGTAGGTCGACTCCCGAAATACATAGGACCAGTGGCAAATAGTGGTCGTCCACGACTGTATTGAGAGTACTCTAACCCTCCGATCATGGCATCGAGCTCTTGTCGCCGTGTTTGCCAGTCGAAAACATCAGACTTGCAAAGGCACTTGGACATTCCGACCTGGTCGGAATAACCAATTTCTCTGGGAGTGTCATTAATGAGGGTGACGAATCTTCTTCCATCCGGTCGATTTCACCGATCTTAGTGAGTGGGGAGCCTGGAATGGAATAGGATGATGATGAGATATCATGTTCCATGGGTGCAGATGCATGCGTTCATATTGAGGTTGACATAGTTTGCCAAGTCGAACTAGTTCTCCTCGTCATAGGTTTCTGCCATGATCGCATGAGCTATGATGATAGAGAATAGAGACAAATGAGTATTGCTAAATAAAGAAAACTTCAAAGATTCAACGGCTTCTTCACCACAGATGGTGCCAACTATCAATGATCGAGTAATTGATCTTACAAAATAAAATGAGAAAGATGGATGAAATCTTTTGAAGAGAAAGGGGATGGTCTTTATTACTATAAACTGATTACAAGATATCCTTACAGAGGCCTAAAAACTAGCCATAATCTCTATGTTCTTCCCACTAGATGGGAGACTATGATTCGTACGATCTACTTGACTCTGAAATGTCTTCGATTTCCTTGAATCTATGTTGTTGTCCTTCTGTCTTCTTTCATCATCTTTTAAATAGCATTAAAGGGGCACCAATTATCTACCGGGGAAGATAGCTCATGGAACCAGTGCGTTCGATCGGAGAGGTAGTTATTGTCAGAGAGATAACACCTGATTGTCTTTTCCTGTTAGTGAGAGTTGAACGTGAGGCATACCTGCAGGGTGGTTGTTGTCAGAGACTCATGGCTGAAGCATCATGTTGTTTCAAGTGGATAAGGTATGAATCTTATCAACTGCATATAAGGAATCTTCTAGGAGTTGGCCATTTACTAGTTCATAATTTTTCTGAGTGGTCACTCGGTCATGTGAAATGTACTATGCATCTCCAACCAGGGTGTCTGAGTGGTCACTCGATTGTAAGCAAGGTCTTCTGGCCTTAATTAAATATCTCATCACTTACTAACTGAAGATGGTTCAATGCATGGGAATCGAACAAAGGCTCATGGGATTGCGAGGAAGAGCAGGAATGGCGGCGATCGTCTAAGTTGGGGGTGATGACTCAAATTCGATGGAAGGCTGCCATCAAACCAAAACTGGATGAGGACTCGAGCATAAAGGCCAAGAAGTGAACTCGGACGCAGCAGCGAGCAGAGGAAACTCACCGGCAGTGGGGTAGCCATGGAGCGTGTTTGCTAGCGCCAAGAAAGACAACGTCGTTCATAGCAAGCTTCAAGGACTCAAGCTTCGAGTCTTGAAGGGGAGACCGGAAATGGACTATGTTGCTCAGATACTTCGATACCGATACGGATACGCAATACCGCGATTCGCCATTTCTCCAAAAATGCCGATACGACGATACGTTTATATATATATATATATATATATATATATATATATATATATATATATATATATATATATATATATATATATATATAATAAATATTAAAAAAATAAGAAAATTAATGAATTCTTATAAGGAACCGAGAATACCTTCATATTGATGTAGCAAATTACTTTGTTCTCCAATCTCCAGTTCTCCCTTTTAGCTTTAAACCAATATAATGAACCATCTATGAAGAATGAGAGAATAAATAAGTACATGTATCATATATGCAAATAAATAATAGAATTACAGTCCTGTTATTTGTGCACTAGGTTATTTATATATTATAGTCTTCTTCCTTCTCACCCACTCAAAACCATCTTAAGAAAATTAGTGACAAGAATCAACAAGAATATGTGCAAGATAAATGAATAGCTGTAAATAATTTGCACCTCTATAAAACCAGCAAGACAACTCCACATTTGAGGTACAAATCTTGACTGATGGCTTAAGAGCGCACGATCATTTTCTTTATCAATGACCAACATAATCACAACCTACAATACACCAGAAGGGAAAGGGAAATAGTGAATACAAATCACAAGATGACATTGCCAACTGCAAACACTATGAGGAATAGAGCAAAAATCATACAGGATCAACTCGAGGGTATATCCTCCTCTTGCAAAACTCGTTGCTGCACTACCTTAGCCTTCCAGCTTCAGTAGGAATCGCCATTGCTCCACATGCTCTGCAAAATTTTGCTGTGTTATGCCATTCTAGCAGTGCCCGAGCCTGCTCGAATCACAAATCAAATCAAGATTGCTTTTTGAGCCCTCAACCACAAAATTGTCCTAAATTAATGGCTTTTATAGATCAGTAGAGGTTGATACAAAATCAAGAACCAAGAAGATTCGAGTCCACATACGTGCCTGGCGATGGTGAGCTCCCCCCATGGCGTCCTTATCCTTCCAGTCCGTGGCCACCATGAGCATCCTTAAATCCACAAACGCCGGCCCATCCCCCCTGCCGCCGACCCTCGCGCCCTCTCCCTCGCTGATGTCGATGGCCCAGTACGCCGCGGCCTCCTTGCCCTCCTCCTCGCCGTGCGTGCCCAATAACACGAAGACGTCGGAGGAGACGCCGGGGATGCGCGAGAGCAGGAGCCACGTGAGGCGCCACGCAGGCGCCTGCGAGGCAGAGGAGGAGGATGGGGGAGGGGGAGGAGGGTACTCCGAGGCGGCGTGGAGTGGCGAGCCGAGATGGCAGGTCGAGGCGGCGTCAAGGCGACGCGACGGGCTGAGGCGCCGGCCGGCGGGTGTTGAGGCGACGGATGGAGCCGACGGTCGGAGGCGGCGGCCGGCGGGTGTTGAGGTGACGGATGGAGTTGACGGGCGGAAATAGCGAGCGGAGACCACGGACCGAGGCTAGGGGCGGAGGAGACGGGCTGAGATGACGGCCGGATGCGACGGGCGGAGGCGACGGGCGTGGGCCGGATGCGACGGGCGGAGGCGACGGGCGCGGCGACGGGCTAGGCGGCGGGCAGAGGCGACGGGTGAGGCGGCGGGCGAGGCGCAGGTGAGCGGAGGAGACGGGGAGCGGAGGCGGCGTCGAGTTTTTGGCTTTTTGTGTGCAGGCGCCGGGGTGGGGGGGAGGAATAGATTGGATCTGGGTGGGCGCTGTGGGGGTGGGGTGGGAAATATTAGGTTAAAAGTATCGGAGAAGTATCAGCACAGTATCGGAGAAGTATCGGGAATTATTTTTTTTGAATAATCATTAAATCAGGATACGTATCGGCGCGTATCGGGGCAATATCTATATCCGGTATAGTATCCGATACTGATACGTGACTTTTTTGAAGTATCTGCGCAACGTAGGAAATGAAAGCTAGGGAAGAAGACCTACCTAGCTCGGCTTATAAAGGAGGGTGAAGGACAGGAGTTACTCGTGGTTTCTTGTGAGAGCGGCGCGATAAGGCGAGCAGCACAGATTCCAGTGTTTCCACTTGGTGTCAGTGGCGGATCTACAATAGTTCATGAGTGTTCAGCTGAACACCTAAATTTTTTGATAAAAAATCTAGTATATATAAGATACAGTACATATGTATATACAGTTGAGAGCTATTTTAGCTGGTTCGCCCATTTATTTCGCGCTCCCGTTGGCCCGATCGATCGCGCAGCCTCAACCTCACGCGCGCGCGGCCCGTCGCCCGTTCGGCCCACCCGCTCACCCGGCCAAACCCCACCCCCACCCGCACCCCCCGTGCCATTCAGCATTCGCGAATCTCCGATTCCCCATTTCCCCTAACCCTAGCCACACACCGCACCGCAGCGGCGCAACCCCAGTCCCAGTGACGGAGTGACCAACGACACCTGCCGTCCCGCACCGACGGCCGCGCTTCCACACGCGGGAATGGAGGTTGCGCAGGGCAAGGGAACGGGCAGCTTCGGGAAGCGCCGGAACAAGATGCACACGCTGTGCGTGCGCTGCGGCCGCTGCAGCTTCCACCTGCAGAAGAGCACCTGCTCCTCCTGCGGCTACCCCGCCGCGGTGCCGCCCACATCCGCAAGGGTGTGATCAGATCCCCAAAATGCTTACTCTGCTCCCTTCCATTCATCCCAACTTGTTGTTCTTGGCTAGATTGGAGGATTGATTCTGCAGTTCTGCTATGTATTATGTGTGCGAGGCCGTGTTACCTTAGATAGTTAGATTTGAATCGCATGCTCACTCTGTGATTCGATGTGGGCCGGGTGTGTTTTGATCTGTGAATAGAATCATATGACTCTATGTTATAATGTTAATCTGAACCTTCATCGTGATTAGCT
This sequence comes from Dendrocalamus latiflorus, assembly GCA_017311315.1. Taxonomy (NCBI): domain Eukaryota; kingdom Viridiplantae; phylum Streptophyta; class Magnoliopsida; order Poales; family Poaceae; genus Dendrocalamus; species Dendrocalamus latiflorus. The sequence goes on along the minus strand of CM029649.1, from coordinate 18,889,817 downwards.
GTCTTTTGCTGTGATGCGTAGTAGGTTTGGACCATGTCACCATGAGCTCTCTTTTGCTGTGATGCTGTGATGCTCTGTGACAGTTTTTTGCTTGAATGTTTTCTATTAAGTACTAGAACATGCAGTAATTTTATTTCTTAGATGCCATAAAACATAAGTTGATGGATCTAGGATGAATTGACAAGGGGACGATGAATATACAACCACTGTCAACTAATTAATTTCTTAATCTTATTTTGCTAATGCATTTTCATGTACAACATTGTAACTTAATTGAATTTTGTCCTTTTTGTTCTTTTATAGGTGGTTTGTTAGTAAAACTAGAGTGGATCTTTTGCATGGAGTTAATTTTAGTCAGTGCATTTGCCATTTGGCATGCCCAATTTTGTGCAAGGCGTGTTGTTTTGGAACTTGGCCAATGAATGGGCAGTTTCTGGAGAGCTCTGAAGGTATATTTTAGAACTTGTGTTCACGGTCTTGATTCAAATGTATAAAGCTAAGTTTCACTTTTTTCACTGCTCAGCATTTCTTTGGTGGAGCAATGGGTGTGTTTACAACAAGAAGCTTGCTAAGCTCCATTGGAGTCTCTCAAAGCAAGGCAACCCCAGGTGCCATTGCTATCAACTGGATCCTCAAGGTAAATAAAGACACTTAATTCTGGCACAAGGCCTCTCCTCGTCATTTTGCTATATAATTAAAATGCCTCTTCAACTTGAGATTCTAAACATAGGGCCATATCTATATTTTTCTATAATTCCTATATTTTATTATATCTCTATACACGTATTGTTGTACCATTGTTTTTGAGGGAAATGATGTGTTGCGGCATCGACGTATCTGAACAATCTAGCTCCGAGGTCCGAACACCTATTCTAAAAATCCTGGATCCGCCACTGCTTGGTGTGCGAGGCCGGTTGTGGCAGGAAAAAGGAGCGCTGCGATGGAACGTGACGGGGTATGGGCCGGTGAGCTTGCGAGTGCAGAGATCTCAGTCAGAGTGGGGAGATTTGGTCGGGGCGGCTACTACAACACTCGCACACGCGTACTCGCGCGATGGTTGGCGCTCAAGGGCGGTGGCAAGCTGAGGTGACCGAAGGCAATTGCGGCATGGTTCTGGAGTCCACTGGGCAGTAGCTCGACTGGGGAACGTGAGCTTGGAGTTTCTCTGCATGGGCGAACGCGCGCGTGACTGACCACTGAGGCGAATGGGCGGGCGCGAGATGGACGAAGAGGACCGGCAGGTGGGCGTTCAGGGAGAGAGGAAAACGAGGGAGAGACGGCCATAGCTGATCTGCAGCGGGCTTCTGACGCAAGAAGAGGGGGGGGGGGGGAGAAAAAGAGAACTTTTACCAGTCTTAAAAACATTTTTAGATATTCATTTTTAATTGTTGAAAATATTGAAAAGCACTTTAGAATTTTCCAAAAAATTTTGAAACCGCACAAAAGAGATTTTCATTTTTATATGAAATAGGTTTTGAAATTTTGGGCTGTTACAATAATAGATACCGAATTTGGTAAAAGATTACACGCATCACCAAACTGAACATTATGGTTGCAGGCTGGCGATTTTGGTGAAGTCTGGTATCTTAATCGGACAATTCGACAGAACATATATTGTTTTAGATGGCCTGTTCATACTTTAGTACTGCATTCCCTAATTTATAAGACGACTTGGAACGGGTCAGTCTTTGTATGAACGAAATATGCAATGTACGTACGTTGCTCGAGGTGCGGTCTCGTTCATTCATGGAGTGCTTCGGTACACAACATACGGAAAATAAATACTAATAAGTCGGAGTAAGATGCTAGTATTAAATTGCGCGTCCATAGTTCGGATAGATTGAAGGAGCTAGATTGCTTAGACTTTGATTTATTGATTGGATAAGCTAAGCTGGACAAGTGGACAGCGCTGCCTTAGCAGTTAGCATAATTTACACATGCAAGTTGTTCCATCGTTACATGTGACAAGTGCGTGATTAGTCTCTCTCTACCAATGCCAATCAAGTACTCCGATCAAAAAAAATATTTTAGATTACGTGCAGTTAAATATTATAAATTTTAATTATTAATATTTTTAAAAACATTAGATTAGACATAGGCATATGTGTAGACGCACATGGACTAAAGTCAACGAGGTCTCCAGGACCTACGTGTTGGCGGTACGCCCGTGAGTGGAAAAGGCTACCACTGGAACAATGGGCTCGTAGACGCCTGTCCCATCTAATCATATGGCTGCTACCTACCTCGTAAGGTGTCGATTCTGAAGGCAGAAATTATATAACTAAGTTCACAGTCAGTATAAAAAATCAGACATATATCCCAATCAAATTAAAATTGTAAGTGTAGGCATCAGTTGTATGGAAATAGTACTAAAGTGAAAAAATATCCCTTCAACATTCATTTGATGCTTTGTTGTATTCAGCACAACATCTAAACTAACCAATAGGCTGATGGCTGTTCTACAATTGTTTAGTAGCAAAGGACAGAGGATGACTATCACATAATGACATAAGTTCTGATTTAACTAAGAACCTAAATCTAACATAAATATACATAGAACGGGATCAATCGACAGTGAGTTCTCTATCTAAACTTCTCATTATGTATTATGTATTTTTTTTGTAGGTCTCAACCTATGGACAGGTCTGAAACTACAAAAATAAACAGAATTCACATTTCACAACGATGATATGACCAGCAACGGAAAACAGTAGCCAAACAATCATGAAACAAGGATAATATTTATGCCTCATAAATTTGTCTTGTCCTTGGAACACCAAACAGTTCAGCTTCGGCAGCCATGCTATGTATATTTCATACATACTCATCTTTTCAGTTTTCACTGTTAGGATTAGGAATAGCCAACAACACTCACAAAAGGTTCCACAAGGAGATACAAAAGCAAGTGTAAATGGTAATAACTACTATAAAATGTGATGATGCTAGATATCATGATCTAAATCTCCAAATAATAATAAATTAGACAGAAGCAACAACAACAATTTAAGCGAAATCTCACGTTCTAGAATGCACCTTCAGAATTTCCAAACGCTCATGCCATCGAGGAAAATCACAAAAGACAAGATGATCGAACCTTCCAGACGCAAGAGTGCAGCATCAATTAACTGTTGTTTGCTGCACATAATAAAATAACCGGGATCATTAAAAAATGAAATGCAATTAAGCAAGCTATTTGAGCTACAAATTGTTATCCTTGTTAGTAAATGTTCATCTTCAAAGTATTTCATCCGATGCTGACTGAAATTCTTTAGAAGAACATATTGTGACTGGCCACACCCAGCACGGCAGAAGCTCCGCCTCGGCCCCTCTTGCGAGACGGCGCCTTCCTCCCCGTTGCGCCGTCGTCTTGGTGTTGCGGGGCCGGCTCAGCACGCTCCGGCACGGCAAGGCCCAAGGCCTCGCACACGCGGTTTATCTGCCCCAACCCCGCCTCGGCGGTAGCGGACGCGCGCTGCTTATGCTCTCTGCCGGTATACGGCCCGAGGAATACGCGCGCGGCCCGCTCTGCATCCTCCAAGCAAATCCCTAGAACAAAGCAGCACATAAGATTAACATGTAACGCATTCCGCGCGAGCAAAGGGAGGACACGGTCGAGGCTTACGAGGACCGGAAGGTGCCGGCAGCAAGCAGACCCACTGCAGAACATTGTCGTCTCGGCGCTTCTCGGCGGCGAGGCGCCAGTCATGGGCGAGCGGCGCTACGCCGAACATCACGTACTCTTCGGCGAGGTCGCGCTTGTTGAGACGGGCGGCCACGCCTACAAGCCGCCGGGCCCTCCGCTTGTCCTCGTTGTCGAGCGTCCGGCCGGGCGAGGTCTTGAATGCGATCGGCCGGCCCGTGCACGCGAGGCCGCTCCCGCTCGCCACGCGGTGGTAGAACCACCGCTTCATCCACTGAGACTCCCACTTCCCGCGAGTGGAGTTCGCGGGGAAGAGTTTGCCGCAAGTTGACCGGAGAATAAAGGAGACGCTGCCGAAGCTCGATAGCGTCCCATCCTTCCGATCCTTGGGCTGGCACCGCGCCTCGTGCAGATAGGCAAATAACGACGCATTGGGCCAGCATGCTTCCGAGCGCAAGGCCCAGCTGTACACCGCAAGCCGGGCCACGACATTCGGAGTCAGTTGCGTCAGCTCCAGCCCAAAGGTCCGCAGCACGTCGCCCACGATCGTCGCGGCTGGGATGCGGAGCCCTGCGTCAAAGAAGGCGACGAATACGACCGCCTCCGACTTCTCGGGGCGAGGTTCCGTCTCGTCGGCGGCGGGTAGCCGCACCGCCTGACGCTCGGACAGCTTCCCCGCACGCAGCAGCGCCTGGATCGTCTTCTCGGTCACGAGCGAGGCGCCCAGCTCGCCGGAAAACGAGCCCTCCTTCTCCAGCCACCACTTATCCGCCGCCGCCAGGTCGCGTTCGCTGAGCGAGTATTTCACCTCCAGCGGTGAAGACCGCCGGCGGATGCCGCGGGCACCAGCCGTCTGGCTGCGCTTGCCACCAGACGCCATCGCTTCTCGCAAAAGGACTATAGCGGCGATTGTCCTACGGGAGTATAGAAGGCGATGCAAGCGAGAAGTGGGCGTAGAGCTGCGGGGGCGTGGTTACGAGGGTTATTTCAAGTCTCCACGTCCCCAATGCCGAAGCGTCGCGACTGCCCACGTGCAGGACGCAACTGCAATCGTACAACGGTCCGCCCCGCACACTCCCCTATAACCGAAGACGAAGAGGCGCCACCGCGGCGGTAGGGACCGTCAGAGCACGACGCTCCAATGGCCTCCCGCCGCGTGGCCACCCCCATACGAGCAAGCTGGAGCACACGAGGCCAGGCATCGGAACAACCCCAGTCGCCATTAAGAGCGCCATAGCGGACCGTGGGATCATAACAGCCTCGAAGCCGCGCCGTTCCTCGCCCGCCCCGTGTCCCCCTTCCCTAGGGAAGAGGCGAACCGCTGCGATCACGCAACCGCTCACATCTCGTCGCGCACCAATTACAAACCGCCGCGTGCTCTACACGCGCCGAGGCAAGGCGCACGTGACTATCAAAAATAAATACCCCTTCCCAGGATTGATGATTTGTTTGACCAACTTGGAGGAGTCACCATATTCTCTAAAATAGACCTGAGGTCGGGTTGGGTTATCACCAGTTGAAGATTAGAGCTGAGGATATACCCAAAACAGCTTTCACCACTAGATATGGGTTGTATGAGTTTATAGTGATGTCTTTTGGACTAACAAATGCCCCAGCCTATTTTATGAACCTCATGAACAAGGTATTCATGGAGTATTTGGACAAGTTCGTAGTGGTGTTTATTGATGACATCCTCATATACTCCAAGAATGCGGAAGACCACGCAGAACATCTACGCCTGGTATTGGAGAAGCTAAAGGAGCATCAGTTATATGCCAAGTATAGTAAGTGTGAATTCTGGCTAAGTGATATTAGCTTCCTGGGGCATATAGTGTCAGCAGGAGGAGTATCTGTTGAGCCCGCCAAGATAGCAGCAGTAATGGAATGGAAACAACCCACCTCCGTCACAGAGGTGATGAGTTTTCTTGGATTGGCTGGGTACTACAGAAGATTCATAGAGGGATTCTCCCGCATTGCCAGGCCAATGACTCAGCTGCTCAAGAAGGAGCAGAAGTTCGACTGGACCAAGGCCTGTGAAGAAAGCTTTCAGGAGCTGAAGAAGGGATTAACTACCACCCCTGTGCTAGTCCTACCTGATGTACGCAAAGACTTTGAGGTATACTGTGATGCCTCACATCAAGGACTTGGATGCGTACTGATGCAAGGAGGCAAGGTTGTGGCATATGCCTCTAGACAGCTTTGTCCCCACGAAGTCAACTATCCAACCCATGACTTGGAACTAGCTTCGGTGGTTCATGCCCTAAAGATTTGGCAGCATTATCTGATTGGCAACCATTATGATATATATACAGATCACAAGAGCCTCAAGTATTTCTTTACTCAGTCACACCTTAACCTGAGGCAGAGAAGATGGTTAGAATTGATTAAGGATTATGACCTGAGTGTTCACTACCACCCAGGAAAAGCTAACGTAGCAGCAGATGCCTTAAGCCGTAAGGCCTATTGCAATAACCTCATGGTCCAAGAACAACAACCTGAGCTGTACAAGGAGTTACACGCGCACGAACTCGCGGGGATCTGTGTCACCTTTGTATGGCTCGATGACACTTGGAAATTTGAAGTCTTCGGGCCACGCCACCTGCTGCAGCCCTGCCGAAAGCGGGGACTCTGGATCGATGCGTCGCAGCGGCACACGGCTGGACGTGGGGGCGTCGCGGCTGTCCGCCCTTTCCGGCGCAGGCTCTGGCGTGGTCACCGGCGCGGCCTGCTGGCTTCGAGTCTCTTGCATGTCACGGACAGCCCCACGAAGGTCCCCCAGCTCCCGCTGGAACGCGTTGAGGGCCGCCAGTAGCGCGCCTTCTACTGCCGGCGCAGGTGGGGCAGCCGATGCGTCCGGCAAGCGGGTCGTCGTCGCGGTGCCGATGGCGGGGTCGGTCGTCGCGGTGCCGATGGCGGGGTCGGTCGCCGCGGTGCCGATAGCGGGGTCCGTCGTCGCAGCGTGAGCGCCGACGTCCTCGACCGCCGCGCCCACGTCGCCACCCGTGCCCGCGACAGCCGAAGCCCTGGAGCTCACGTGACGCTCCGCCCCCGCCGTCTCCTTTCCCTTTGCCGCCGTCGACGAAGCCTTTTCCGGTGCCATCCTCCTTCGAACTTCAGGCTTACTTCCTGTCCTCCCCACGGACGGCGCCAACTGTTGTGGTTATAGACCAAACAGAGAGAGAGATGGTAGTGGAGAGTGAGAGATATGAGTAATGGCCTCTCCCCCCATGGCCTGTATTCCATATATATATACATGGGGAGTGCTTTTACAATTATACCCTTACATCTGAGTATCCCCTCAGGGGCATTTATGTCATTATACATGGCCTATTCTGGGCCTTACAATCTTCTACCAGGCCTACTGGGATTAGGTGGGGGCCACCCCTACAACAGAGTACTTTACATTTTGTAATATACTAAGCCTAATGTTGACAATAAGTACTTTGTATTTTGTGATGTACTGTCTAATGGTTACTGTATTGAACTTTACCTTTTTACAACTGATATAAAATGTATTGTTACATATTTATATTAGAATGAAGGGTCTTACTTTTATCATGCCCTAGGGCCTCCAAAATGACAGAAACGCCCCTGGATAAATTAGAATCAAGTTAGACAAATTCCGTTATCCAACTGTTGTTCCACTCATATTTACACTCACTTGTTCTTTTATTTGGAATGCAATAATATATCTCTGTCTGCAACCTAGTACAGAAAAAAAGAAACTAGCCGAACAGCAAATATCCCAAATAAGGTTATCATAGTTCACCACAATTTCCAAACGGAACCTAGCTAGGTGTTATCCCTTCTTCGTGGTTCACATCTTTCGTCGCTGAGTGGCCACACAACACAGATATTAGTCGGTTGCCAGTGTTACATTTGGACATTGAATTTTTTACTGTTCTCGCCCTACGTGGCTCCTTTTTTATCTGACCTTCCCCGAGCTCGGTCCAGCGCCCCCTAGCGCGGCTTGTGGCCCCCCTTACGACCGCACGGATCTTGCGCGCAGCGCTTGGGGGCGGTCGTAGTCAAGCGCCCGCAAGTGCGGGGCGCGGCCGGCGTGATCCGCGCTCGCACAGCGCGGGAGCAGGCCCACCTTCCGCTCCTAAGGTTTGATACACTTTGTACTCAAAACAGTAGTGTTTCCGTCAAGCAGCAGTGTTTTACTCACTCGAAAGAACTCAAAACAGTCTAAGCCCATCATCAGTCCAGTAGCCCCAAACATCATTGAAATGACCAGGTCTCTCCCCCCAAGGTCCACCAGCTTCACTCCAGCGAAAAGCATTTAACATATAATTTTCCTACGACATAGTTGCCACCTGAAGCAAGTAAGATACGTACTATCAGCCTCTAGAAATCAGTATTTAACCATGATGGAGATTAGGCCCTGCCCATTTCGTTTTCAATTTTTGGTTTCTGATTTATTTTTTACTATTTTTAAATTTCATTTTTCTGTCTTTTTATTTTCTTTGAGCGTTTTTTTCTGTTTTTTCGTGTTCGTTTGTATTGTCCATAATTGGCTAACATGTTTTTTCTATTTTTAAATTTTTTAAATTTAATTACGCCAAATAAATCACCATCAAGCACAGTGTAATTTCAGTAAATTACAGTGAAATTTTAATCATAAACTATATTTTTTCAACTCAAATGAGCAGGCTCAAAATTTGTTTTCTTAGTGGCTCCCTCGCTGTGCGAGCGCGGATCACACACACTCGGGGCGCTTGACTTCGGCAGGTCCCAATGTGCTGCGCGCAAGGTCCATGCGGTCGGAAAGGGGTCCCACAAGCCGCGCTCGGGGGAACTGGACCACGCTCGGGGAGCGCTAGAATGCCACGCGCTGACCGCTAGAGATTCCGCGTTTCAAAGAGGACCCGAAACGTAAAACCACACGCAAGAGGTCAAATCTGTAAAAAAGAACCACGAAAGGGCCACAACAGTAAAAAAAATTCTTGGACACTAGTTAGAGATATGTGCGTTACAACAAAGTCATAAAATTGATGAGACGAAACTTACTGCATAGCCAACTTCACACATCAAATATTGGAGAGCAAGCGACAGAGATAGAAGGGTGGTCAGAATGCGTGAGGAGAGCGAGGAGGAGAGAGACGAATAGTCCAGATCAAATTGGATGGCTGAGAAGAGAGAATGGAGAATGGACTAATCACTAACTCACACTTTTATAATAGTAAAGATTTACACGTACGTATCATTATCGGCATTCAAATTATTTAAGATATATAAAAGAAAGTAATTAAGACCTAGCTAGCTTGCTTGCTGTTGAACTAAACAGGCTGGATATTTGAATTAACAATTACCTCGCTTGCTGTAGGTCAAGAGCTGTTCTCGTTCACAGCGTGCTTATTTAGGGGACAGCCAGAGGAGCGAGCATGCATGCTAATATATTGGCTTGCTGAGGTGCAATACACATCAACTCTTTAGGGGAAGAATGGATCGCGTGATTGACGACTCCGAGTGGGTTGAAGTATGGAAGATTAACAGCTATGCCCAGTTTATGGGGTACCTGTCCATGGCCATCGGGTGGGTGGGTTTCCTTGTGTTTACGTGGACCACCGTCGTCCTCCTCGGTGGCTTCGTCTCCATGCTGGGGAAGAAGGACTTTTGGTGTCTCACAGTGATTACCCTCGTCCAGACAGCTGGGTTAGGCTCCTCGCCCTCGCCATTTAATTCATGCATCATTACTGCTTAATTTCTTGCCTTTCTTTTTGCCTCTAAACTTTGATGATATTTCCTTCTTCGGCGACGAAGTCCTTTACCGTCGGTTCTAGCGCCCTCGCTCGAAAACACTGCAGGACACATTTGTGCAACTTGTTTGCATCATCAGGACTATTTTTTTTCAACTTATGACTTTATCTTATATCTTTCCTTAAACAAATAAATAAGACGATTTCTCTGTCATCATTTCAAAGTGGCTTATCAGGATAGCTTTTAGAAGTACCTTATCAGCTTTCGATTCATTCGCACCAGCGCTCGTATTAGAATAAAAAATTATAAGCCATAGTTATAAGCCACAACCGAAAAAACGCATATCGCTGTCAAAGCTATTTGTGCCTAGGACACCAAACTCCTCCATGGTGGTGCTTTGTTCCAACCGCGTCTGTGTCTCATTGACTTCGCAACAATTACCAGAGGCCGATAGCAAGGTCAAAGTGGAGATGACGCTATTTTAGGGCAGCAAAGTTGGCTGGCGCCACGACAGGATGGCAGGCAACTAGTGGTTGCGACTACACCCAATTCATGGAGGAAACAGTGGCAAGGTCGAGTCAAAGCATAAGCATCCACATTGTACGACGGCAAACGTGACTAGCGCCGTGGCGAGATGGCAAATTATAGCTTGGTGGTAGCGGCTATGCCAAATCGGATGGAGGCGATGACAGTAAGTCCAGTCGATCTCGATTCGCTCTCTTTCCTTGGTTGACTGCACCTCAGAATTTGTTCGTAGCGAGACTCCTGACAACTCCTCCCTTTTCTCTGTCTCGTTCTTACTAGGGCCGCCCTTCTACCTCCTCTAGCCTCTCCTCCAGATCTAGCCACCTCCTCCCTATTTCCTCTTCGGTCGGTTATGAGGGAGGGAGTCGCACTCCTACATAGCTACTACCTCTGTTTGCAAATACTTGGCTCTGTTAACTTTTCACAATCTCCAAGGTTAAACTTTGACTGCTAATTTTACACTAATACATTTATAAAATGTCACAGAAGTATAATACTGTGAAAGCATTTCTTATAAAAAATCTAAAAATAGCATTTTAATACAATCAATCTAAATATTTAGTGCAGGACCAGCATGGTAACAGAGGAGGGTGAATGGTGTCATTAAATTTTTCTCTAAGTATTCGTCAATCCATCACTCCAATAGCTATGAGAAGCTATGAAGATCAAGAACCCAAAATTCTAAAAATCGTTGTGCTACAGTAATTTTAGCCACGTGAATAGTAAATCCAACACTATTTCAAAAACAAAAATCCACAAAACTTTTGATATGTAGATCCAAAAGACTTGAAACTTTAACCAAGACTAAATCACCTTAGAAATCTATCCTAACCAAAAATCTTGAATGAACTTGAGAGAATTAGGCATTTTTCATTTGTGAAGCTCTGTTGCACCAAAACTAGATCAAAACCTAAATTAAGTTAATTCTCAAACCAAAACTCATGAAATTTGGTATGCACCTTGTCTAGAATGTGAGGAACTAATTCCAATCAATGATAAAGAAAATTATTATCAAAATTCAGATCTTTTTTCATTTGAAGGAAGTTTGCACAAAAAAATAGGTTAAAAACCAAAAATAGTGAATATGACTTGCTCATTGGTGAGTAATGGCTAAGATGACTTTAGATGTATTTCTACATATCACAGTAAGCTAGAACACTAAATAAAGTAAAGTAGAAATAGCTAGATCAATAAATCACTTGGAGAGATCAAAAAGAGCAAAAGCTGGGTTTCATCACGAACTTGCCAACTAAGCGTCTAGATTGATGGACATTGACTTTCAGGGATTATCTTCATCTCTTGTATATCCTTAACAGAACAAGATTAAGAAGAGAAGAGTAAAAACTAACCAAATCAAGCGCTAATCAATTAACATAAGATGGATCCATGGAGATAAACAAAAATTGATATATTGCTACTTGAGGATGAAGATTTTACAGCCACTCTACTTGGAGGATAAAAAAGTACACTACATCACTCAACTTCTCTAAAATCCTAACCCTAGAACTCATGAACACTTAGTCTCAAGAGAGTATGATTGGACAGTTAACTACAAGTCTCCATCCTAACTCTTATTGGATACTATCCACTTAGCACATATGAAAAAACTCGATAACCCCCCACACACACGGGTTTTAACTCATACAGTGTACTTATATACGCTTTTCAAAGCGCATAAGTCCGAATCTACTAAGTCCTTAGCATTGATCCAACTTGATCTTCTCATCTTCTCATTCACCTAAACCGCTCTCCCAAATGCCACTCAAGCATCGTGGTTTTTCCTCTAAGATAGTTTCTGGTATTTTAGTCAGACTACCAAAATACCCTTTTTTGACTAGGTCATCTCCTTCTATTACAAGCAATCGTCATATTTGTCATGTGTAGGTGCATCACTGGCTTGCCACACGTTAACAAGGCTCTTTCATTCTAGTTCCAACATACCATGCCTCACTTGTTTTGACCAATCTAATTCCACCATATCATACCTCACTTGTTATGACTAAGCCACATGGTGCAACCAGTCGCTCGAAATTCCCTTTAATATTTTCCACCTTGTGCCATGCTTGAACTTAGACATCTTACACGGCATCCTTAATCATTCAGGCCTCAGCTCCTTCATAAGCATAGCTCCGATTGTCGCATTGACCATAGTTGACTCCAAGCGACTCTGCACATCTAAGACAAAGAAATCATTTTCGGATATAAGTTCTTCAAATTTGATCTACATTAGCAATAACATGTCTCATACAACCTATAACCATTGACCTTGGTCACCAAATCATCCCATGACTCAAATTTCCTAAAATCATTCATTTTTGCAAAATGTTTAGAAAAATCTACAAATTTGTAAATTTCGTATTTTCACTCCTCCAAAATGATAATAGTTCATCACAAAAAAAAAACGTAAACCTTCTCACATGATCCTTCAATGTCCCCCTTGATGAACACATTAGTAATTTCTCAAAAATGCATGTAGTATGTAGTTTTAAAATTTAGAAAGGAAATTTTACAAATAAAGCTCAAAATGGTCATAAGAGGAATGCAAAGACTAAAAATAGATTGAAACTACTGAAAATGGCAAGTTTCCCACAAAAAAACATCAAATCCATCAAATGAATAGGGAAAATCTCATTCTAGATCTATTTGAAAGAACAATTGTTCTATTTAATCTTGGTCATGGTGAGAAGAGATCAAAAGATCAAGAGAATTATAGCAAAATATTAAATCTCGAACTTAGCAAGATTTTGCACAAAACACCAAATCATGCTCTAGATATACATTTTAACCATTTTCTCTCTCCCTTTGACAATAAATTCATCAAGATACATGAAAGAAGATAGAGTATAAATGAAATAAAGTAGCTATAATTTATTCATTTTTAGCATAATGAGTCATATTATGTGAAAGAACTATCTAGATTATGGCAAACTATATATAGCAAAGTTAATGCCAAATAAACAATAATTTAAAATTAAATGGATTTTTAGCATATTAAGATGCTCAAGATCATGTTTAGCCAAAGGTATATAAAAATAAGCCAAACCATATCAATATACTAAATAGAACCTAGAAGCTACAATTGAGTCAATTTAGAGTGCTACAAGTTCAATGTTGAATTATTTTGTTCAAGCACTGGGTATTAAGCATAATTAGCACATTTAGAACTTGATGAAATTTAGTTTTGGTTTTATCTTATCAAAGCAAGACCTTAACTAGAGCCATCCACAACTGCCCATAAGTTTGAACTATTTTTCACATTTTTGGCTCTCTTAGCAATGTGCTATATCCTAAGTTGTGCTACGGCCATTCCAAACAATAAGCTTAAGATAGTGGTTTGGGTCATTCAGAACTCCCCCTAAGTTCATGCCTAGTGCAATGGCAAGCCATTTCATGATAAAGAATTGGTGATATCAGTTTTTTCACGCAAAAGATATTATTTTGTATTTTCTTGACTTCAAGAACAAAGAGCTAATACTAATTCATATTTCAATAAAGAACTAGCATAGCTCATTCTCAAGTTTAATTTACGTTCAAAACTCAAATTAGCATATTTGACATAACATGAATCACGAAATGATCATTAGAGAAAAACTAGTCACAAGATCTAACAAAACATAATTTAGTTCGAGTTTTTCATATTTAATAGAGCTAGCATGTCAAAAGCTAAGCTACATATAGGACATGATAAATTTAGCAAATTAGCACAAGACATGGCAAGATATAGAATAAGATATCATGTCACACAAGGATAATAGTCAAACCCTCCATGTGTTTTATATTACAACACAAGTTGGTAAAATTAAATATACAATATAACACAATGGATACAAAAGAGTCAAACTCCCCTCAAAACAGGCTAAAAGGACTAATAATCCCTAACTCTCCACGCAAAGAAGCAAAACAAGAAGAATCAAGAGCCTTAGTGAAAATACCCATAATTTGCTGCTCTGACTCTACAAAGTGAAGTACAATATCACCCTTTTTTACATGGTCTCTAAGGAAATAGTATCTAATGTCAATGTGTTTGGTCCTAGAGTTTTACACTGGGTTTTAGCAATATTTATGGCACTAGCGTTGTCATAGAAAAGAGGAACACTATCTAAGACCAATCTATAGTCCCACAGAGTAGACAAGATCTAGTGAACCTGAGAGCAACTACTAGCTGCAGCTACATAGTCAAAGCAACTGACAGGGCCATCTCTTCTCTTATTCCTTATGTTTTTGAAAGCTCTTTTGAATTTTGTGGATAGGAGGGCCAAGTCATCCTCTGGTAACTTCTCTAGTTGCTCATCGCTTAAGGAGTGCAAGGTAGACAAGGAAAATTTAGATGAGCCAAAATCCAAGAAATCAGAAGAGCTACTTTGAGAAGGGTCAAACACTAGTGCTATCAATTCTGTCTTGGAGAGACGTGAAATAAAATCAATCTCATGTGTCTTCAATCTCGAGTAGAGCTTATCTATGATAAGCTCACTCATGACAACGTTGTTATTAATGGAAGTGATTTTTATCCCCAAAACTCTCACATTAAATGCACCCAAGCTGGCGTGCATTCTTAGAATCAGACAACATAAGACCAACAACTCACAGATCATGGATGATCTCGAAAAACCTTTCCCACAACTTATGCAAATATTCACCGGGTCTTTGCTCGATCTTTGAGTACTCTTTCTTCAATTGGTTTTGTTTCATTTCCTTGATCACAGTGGAACCCTCATGGTAGTCATCTAGGGTCTTTCAGATCTTATGAGCAGACCTCAAGTGAGCGACATGTTCAAACTCAGATCGACTAAGCTCTTGAACAAACAAATTTTGAGCTTTGTTGTTTGCCTTCACATCGGGTGTGATTACATCATCATTAGCCGGTATGGCATAAGTATTCTTGACATTAAACCAAATTAAGTGCCATTAAGCCTTGATGTGGGCATATATGTGAGCCTTCCAATAAGAAAAATCACCTTCATAAAAAATGGATGGCTTAGTACAATACTTGTCTAATGCTATTGCTTCAAAGACCGATTAAAATCTATGAAAAGAGTTAACCAAGCTCTCATACCACTTGTAGGGCCAGTATAGCAATAGAGGGGGGTGAATGGTGCCTTCAAATTTCTCCCAAGTATTCACTAATTGTTCATTCTGATAGCTATAAAAATCTATGAAGATCAAGAACCCAAAAATCTGAAAATTGATGTGCTACAGTAATTCCAGCCCCATGAACAATAAATCTAGGGCTATTTCAAAAATGAAAACCATTTAACTTTTGATTCATAGATAAAAAAGACTTTAAACTTGAAGCAAACCTAGATCATAACCTTAGGAACCTATCCGGATCAAAAATATTGAAAGAACTTGAGAGAATTAAGGTCTTTTGGTTCATGAAGCTCTGCTGCACCGAAACCAGGCTAAAACATAAAATTAAGCTAACTCTCAAACCAAATATCCATATCACTTGAAATTTGGTATGCACATTCTCTAGAATTTTGGAAACCTATTACAATCAACAATCAAGAAAATCGTTGCAAAAGTTCTAATATTTTTCTGTTTGAATGAAGGTTGCACCAAAAAAGGGTTAAAAACAAAAAGGTGAATATGACTTACTCATGGGTGAATAGTGGACAAGATGGCTTTAGATGTATTACCACATTTCCTAACAAACTGGAACACTAAAAAAATTGAGGTTGAAACAGCTGGATCAAGAAATCACTTGGAAAGGCCAAAAAGAATAAAAATCGTGTTTCATCACGAACTTGCCAACCAGGTGCCTAAATTGGTGGAGATTAATTTCCAGAGGTTATCTCTATCTCTTGCACGTGCTTGGTACAACAAGATCAAGAAGGGAAGAGAGGAGCAAAAACCAACTAAATCAAACGAAAATCAATCAACACAAGATGGATCCAACGAAATAAATAAAGATTGATGTATTGCTACTTGAGATTGAAGATTTTATAGCCACTTCACTTGGAGAATAAGAAAGCACACCACAACAATCAATTTATCTCAAATTCTAACCCTAGAACTCGTGAACATTTAGTCCTAAGAGAGGATGGTTAGATGATTAACTATAAGTCTCCATCCTAACCCGTTAAATAGATGGACTAACTAGCCCCGTCTAACCATTAGTGGATTATCCACTTAGCACATATAGGAAAAATCTGATAACCCCATACATAGGGTTTTAACTCACATACTACACTATGCATGCTTTTCAAAGTGCATGACCCGAATCTGTTAAGTTATTAGTCTTGATCCAACTTGATCTTCTTAGGTTCTCCTTGACCTAAACTACTCTCCTAAACACCACTCAAGCGCTGCGGTTTTGCTCCAAGGTGGTTTTCGGTATTTTGGTCAAACTACCAAATTACCCTTTCTTGACATGGTCATCTCCTTCCATTACAACTAATCGCGATACTTGCCACGTGTAGGTGCACCACTAACATACCATGTATCGGTAAGTCTCTCCTGTTCTAATTCCATCGGACCATGCTTTACTTGGACCAACCAAATCACATGGTGCAACCCGTCGCTCAAACTTCCCTTCAACATTTCCCGCCTTCCTTATACCATTCTCGAGCTTAGCCATGTCATGTAGCATGTTTGATCGTTATGGGGCCCAGCTCCTCCATAAGCGTAGCCTCGATCCTCACTGTTGACCATGGTTGACTTCAAGCGACCATGCATATCCAAAGATAAAGAAATTATTTCCGGGTACAAGTTCTTTACAACTTGATCCACTTCAGCAATAACATATCTCATGTAATCTATAACCACTGATCTAGGTCACCAAATCATCCATGTCTTACATTTCCTAAAATCACCTATTTTTGTAAGCTGTCCAGAAAAATATGCAAATTTATAATTTCTAAATTTTCACTCCTCCAAAATGGTAATGGTTTATCATAACAAAACCATGGCCATCTCTCATGTTCTTTCATTTAGAAAACAATTATTGGTCGAAGATAACAAAGTTTGACTAGTCCAAATCAATCAAACCAAGTAAACAAAAATGGAGGGAGTTTTAGGTTGGTTTTCTTTTAGTTTTCTACAGATCTGAGAGTTTGTTTGCTAGTCGCTTCCTATCGCCATTTGGCGGTGGTTTGTTTCCCCGAACCTTCTTTCCTTTGTGGTTTTGGTATGATTCCTTCCCCATGGATGGAATCATGATCATTGGGTTCCTTTTGGATGGTCACCGTCGAGCTGTCACCCCTCCTCCTAGCTTTGAGGTCAAGCTCTTTAATCCCCAGCAAGTTCCGTTACATTCCCCTCCAAT